>JZKD02S1768723.1:640685-651941 GCA_000966675.3 Picea glauca | reverse complement strand
AATGCACTCCTTCAGACATCTTTGCCGGAGGAACTTCAATATTACAAGACGTCCATGGAAACATTCGAGTCCTCTCATGATATATTTCGAACTTCGTTTCCCAGAGGTTTTGCTTTGGAAGTGGTTCAAGTGTATACAGGCCCCCCGCTTGTAACTTTCAAGTTCAGGCACTGGGGTGTCATGGAAGGGCCTTTCAAAGGCCATAAACCAACGGGAGAAACCGTGCAGTTCATTGGAATTGCTATTGCTAAGGTCATCTTCAACCTTAAATGTCTAATCAATTCTTAAAAAGTATTACAGAATCCTGCAACTCATGCAGCTGTTCAGTATTAAAGCCCATTTTAATGTGCTGTGATATTTGAAGAGATTACTAATGTCCACAGCCTGCACTGCATGGACTGACATGAGAGTTTGCAGTCATTTTGGTTATAGTATTGGAGATTTATTATGGTTAGTGAAGAGCATTTAGTAACTGAATAGTTGTTAATGTTGTGCAGGTGGACGAGGGAATGAGGATTGTGGAATTGGAAGTGTACTACGACCCTGCAGAGCTTTGTGGGGGACTTTTGAGAGGACAAGTGGAGGAGAGTTATGGGGAGTATAAGAAAGGAACAGACGGTTGCCCCTTTTACGCTGGAATATCTCACACCTCCATCTCCAAATAGGCAGAATTAGTCTACATAGAAGTATATATCGTTCATTGTTTTTACTTCAATGTGTCCATAACAAAAGGAGAACGTACCGATACTTGTATTGGTTAAATAATCATGGTGACAAAAATATTATTATTTTCAGTTTATAGTTGAATACAACTTGATCTTTTAGACAGCAGGCGCTACCATCAAGCTATTGGATGGGGCTTAAGTTTGAATTCGAGAGTTTAAATGTTTAAAAATTTTGGTTCTGTTCATGAATATTTAGATAAATAGAGTTTGTTGCTTACAAAATAGGTAAGAAAATGCATACTATTACACTTTTAATGCTTAGATAAATAGAGTTTGTTGTTTATTTAATTGAGACTGTGCTTTATTACTATATATTTATTTTAATTTTAGATTTACTAACCTTTTTTTTTATATTATAAACTGGTTTTTTTATTTAACTTATTATAATGCTTATATGGTATAGTTGAACCAAATATAATAATTAAAAGTTTATATTAAAAAAATGTTAAATCTTTTACATTTTAGTGGTCCATTTTTATTGATGTGTTTTTATGGAGCATTTTGATTAAGACATTTTCATGCAACTTTTTCATCAAGATATTTTCACTTAATCGTATTTGTACAACCCTAATCTATCATTTTGACCTAATCAAGACATTTTTACAAGTTACCTTTAGAACCCTAACCTACAAATTCATTGAGACATTTTCAAGTTGTGTTTTCATGGAGCCATTTTCATAAGTATGATGTAACTAGGTGCAGAGGCTCCTTTCCCCACTCTTGTTTATAATTTACTCTCTATTCCTTTATTCCAATATGAGCATTTCACTATGTTTACCAAAATCTCTCAAAGGGGACCTAGAAAAGTAACCCTAGATAGTTTTGGTGATAAATAGAATCATTAGATAAATGTGGAAAAGAGAGAAAATCCAAACTTCAAATAAAGTTTAAGGTGATGTTTGATAATAAGTTTAAGTTTAGATCATATGAAGATAAGATTTAGCAATAAATAGACAATAAAATACTAGGGTTGGAGACTAAGTTGTAGAAAATGGAGATTAGATTACAAGAAATGGAAAAGCAAAGACAAGAAAATAGATCAACAGAGGAAGGAGAGACCAATAATCTAGAAAATCTTAATATGAGGAACAAGATAAGAAAAGTTAAATAACAATTTGGCCCTAAATAGTTTGGAAGGTAAATTGGAAATAAAACTCATCAAAGAGGGGATGAATAAGATTATAAAGTTAGACCACAAGCCTAACAAAGGAGCTTTGAACCTCATATTTTTTTGTTTAAAAGAGAAGAAATATAAACACATGATATTATTATTCAATGAAGAACTACAAAATAAATTAGTTTATTCATGTTTACACAATAGACAATTGATATTATAATAGGAAAATTGGGTTGGTATGAAATTTTTTTCTCAACCTGGGATCATCATCATCTTCGAGAGTTTGTTAAGCTGGCCATTTCATCTTTTTTCTTTAAATAATAATAATCCATGTCTTATGAATGCAACAATTAATATTATAATAGGAAAATTGGGTTGGTATGAAATTTGTTTCTCAACCTCGGAACATCTTTTTTCTTTAAATAATAAGAATCCATGTTTATGAATGCAACAGAAGGTATCCATTATTATTATTATTATTATTATTATTATTATTATTAATTCTCAAGAGATTGTGCATTATAGATTTTTCATGAGTGTTCTCCTAAGGATGATTTTTTACTTATATTATCCCATAGAAGCAAAGAGGCTCAGCAAAAAAATTGAGCATAAAGATAGGATAATTCTTGTTAAAGTAAGCTCTAATGACCATAAATATGGCACACAATATTTAAATAAATGAAGACCTAATTCTAGAAGACCAAGATGAATTAAGGAAGGAAGTTCAAAAGGTAAAAGAAGCCAAAAAGGAAGGGAAAAAAAATAATTTGAAATATAGAAAACTTGTTACTAGGGATATAGACCAAAAAGATAATAATTAATAGGTATTCAAGACACTCTAGATCCTCTCTTGGAACTGTCGTGGCTTTCCATGGAGCAAAGTGCCTATGTCTTGTTGAAACTTGGGAGCATGAAGAATATAAGGTCCCCAAATAGAAGGATTTGTCTTGTGGTTGGTATGGAACAAGAGATCCTACCGCTGAGGGATTAGAGACATAACCTGTTACAAAAAATATAACACTTTTCCTCGCATTAGGATTCACAAGAAATACCCTTTCAATCAGTGCATGTGGATTGAGATTTCAAATATTAATGCTAAGAAGATTTATATAGCAATATGTTATTTCACTCTTATTAATTCTACTTTTTATAAGAAAAACAATCTAGATAGAAAAATTATCCTTACAATGGCTTAGAATATAATATTTACAGTCTAAGAAATGAAGGCAACATCCTCTTTCTAGGATACTTTAATGCTAGAACAACAACTAATCAAGATATTATTTTAAGCAATGATTCCAACCCTAATTCTCTATGGTTAGATGAAGATCTTGTTGTAACTAGTTGATACAAAATAAACTCCAAAGACTTAGTTGAAAATTTGTTTGGTACCAAGATAATCAAGTTTTGTGGTTCTCAAGATCTAATAATTTGCAATGGTCTAATGAAGTGGCTAAAATCCAACCAAATGATTTGTATTCATGGGCTTGGCAACAATGTCTTAGATTATGTGATATTTGATATCGTCATATAGAACCAAATAGTAAATTTTGACATTTTAGACAAATATGATCCTGAATCTAATCATAGACCTTTAACCCTAAATCTAAACTGTGTCATGCACAAGAACCCCATGGAAGAGAATTTTGATAACCAAAAGAACTTGATCTTCAACAAAGATAAAGATGATTTGTTTTAAAGGATTTAAATCATGAATTAAATCTCCTACCAAATAAGGACAATATTGAAGACCTATATCATAATTTTATGACAACCCTCTTTACTTCCATTACAAATTTATTTATTGAGGTATTGTGTAAAAAGGTAAATATAACAACCAACCCTTGGTATGATAAAGAGTAATATTGTTAAAAAAAATCCATTAGGGATGCTTCTAATGAGTCCTTAAAATATGACAAGATAAATAGGTACAAATCCCCAATTAAAAGAGGGAAAAGGCACTATATAAATTGAAAGAAAGACGAGCTTTTACACCTATCTAATATAGATCCTAAGAAATTTTGGAGGTAAATTTGTACTCATAAAACTAAAGAAAATGATATGATTTCCTTAAGGGATTGAAATTCCTACCTTAAAAATATTTATGATTCCCCTAATGTTGTGGAGAACATTCAAACCCTTTCTACAGAGGAATATTTTTTTTCTATAAAAGACATAGAGATTGGGGTTAAGTGGCTTGCAAAAGGGAAAGCTAAGGACATCAAATTCTACCAAGAAGAAATATTAAAAATTGGAGGTACTATCCTCATCCCTCACATCCACAAGCTATTCAATTTAGAATTCGAGCATGACTTCCCTAAACCCTGGATTCAAAGCCTCATTGCACCTATTTTTAAAACTGGAGATAAAAAAAATCACTCAAATTATAGAACCATTATAATTATCCCCGTTTTGGCCAAATTGTATGAATTAGTTTAGAAAAGAAGATCAACATATGGCTAGAAAGCCACATAAAAAGATATAAAGGCCAAGCCAGATTTGGTAGCTATCATTCAACTTTGGACCAACTTTTTATGCTTAATATCATTACAAAGGAGTGTTACAATAATAAAGTCAATCTCCTGTGTTTTTTTGTTGGCTTTATAAAATGTTTTGACACAATGCCCAAGACTATCCTTTGGAATAGATTAGAAGAGACAAAATTTCCTTTTGAGTTGAGAGATAATGTGATAACATCGTATGAGAACATTATTTCCAATTTTAGGAATATTGAGAGTTCGTCAAAAGAAATTAATTGTAATATAAAAGTTAAGCAAGGTTTTCCCCTATCCCCTACCCTTTTTGGCATATGCATTGACAAGTTAGAGGGGTTTTTGGAAGAACTAGGTTGTGTCGACCCCAACCTAACCAGTATAGTCATCATCCTTCTTCTTTATGGTGATGATATTGTTCTTATGGTGAGGAGTCCCTATGACCTCAACAAGCAACTGAAAATTCTCAAGGATTTCTACTCTAGTATGGGTATGACTATTAACAATGACAAAACAAATTTTATTATAATTAAATCCAAAATATCACTTACACTAATTTAATGTATGACAACAACAACAACCTAGAGGAGGTTATTTCATACAAACATCTCAAAATTGATCTTCATCACAAGATTAAATATAACTATAGAATTGAGAAAAGGATAAATGGATGCTGGAAAGTTTATTATGGACTTGAAACAATTGTAAATCAATGAACCTTTGGCTATGGGATAAGAACAAAATCCTATTTGAGACTCTCGTCACTCTTGTTATCGGGTTGCAACATCTCTAGAGAATTGTGGAGAAAGATATACCAAATCTAAAAATGTTTTATAAGTTTTTTATAACTTATAATCTCAAAATTAAAGGAAATACACCCTATCCTATCCTCCTCATAGAGATGAGTCTTTCTCCCATTAAGAGCATAGTTGTGACTAGGTACCTAATGTAGAAGAATATGATAAGCAACATGGAAGACAAGAGGCTTCCTAATATGTATTCAAACTCAAATCAAAACCACCTATGGATCAAGACAAGCTGGCATAAATATGTCAATTCTTGCCTAAATCATTGGGGAATAAACAAAGAGGTCACTTTGTAGAATAACGATAATATTAAAAACATTATTACATCTAAATTTAAGGATAAATTGTGGTGAAATAAATAATTAGAGGATAAAAGAAAATTAAGATACTCTAAGGAGGTGATCAACCCTAATCTAGAATTTGAAAAGTATCTCTTTGTTTTGAGTAGTGTAAAGAATAAAATCAATGTTTCCAAAATAAGAAGAAACTCTCATGAGCTCCATAGTGAAATAGGGCAGTGGAAAATTCCTAAAATTTCATGGATCAAAAAAAATTGTCATCTTTGTGATGGTAAGAGGGTTGAAGATGAAAATAATGTTCTCTTAGAATGTCCTACATACACCCACATTATATCACAATTTCAAAATATTTATTGCAATATTGATCTTCCTAACCTTTTAAAACATCAAAATTATAGTGATTTAGGAATCCTTCTCTTAAATATTTTCGAGCATAGAAATAAATTATAAAGAAAACAAAGTAATTCCTTACCTTTCTTAAAGTTCAATAGGCCAAATTTGGTTTCATTGGATGCTAACCATCATCATCATCATCATATAAAACAATTAAATGAACGAAATTAAAATAAAAATATATAACATCATTAACCAATGACTTAGAGTATTTTTATTTCCTATATTCTTGTCTTGTCAATAATAGTATGTTGTTTCTTTTAAATAATAACGAAGTGTTATATCAATACTACATTTTTTTTTAATCCCATAATATAATTTTGATCCAAAACAGAATTCAAACATTCAAAATACAACCGATTTAAATCCATTTAAATTTTGAATTTTTTGTTAGACAATTGAAATTCTTTTGGTTGTTCAATATATACTTATTCTTCTAGATTTCCATTTATAAAGGTTGAATTGACATCCATTTGATAGAATTTGGAGTTCTTGAACCATGAAAATGCCAAAAACATTTTGATTGCTTCTAATCTTGCAATTGGAACAAAGGTTTCTTCAAATTCAATACCCTCAACTTGAGCATACCCTTTACAGATCAATCTTTCTTTATTTCTTACTACTCATCCATCTTCACCCAATTTGGTTCTAAAGACCCATTTGGTGCCAATCACTTTTTTTCTTTTGGTCTAGGCACAAGTTCTCATGTCTCATTCTTCTCAATCTGATTTAGTTCTTATTCCTTAGCATTAACCCAATGCTTATATTCACTAGCTTGTGTAAAATTCTTGGGCTCTATTTTACATAGCAAAGAAAAATTCAATCTTCTTCTAGTTTGAATTCTTGTATCTATATCACCAAGAATCTTACTTTCTAGATGATTCTTTTGGATAATTTTGGATGGTGTCTTTGGATATTGGCATTCTATTTATTCTCGTTCTTTCTTTTCTTCTTTCTTTTTTTCTTTCTTTTCTTGTTCTTTGTAGATGGTCTCCATTGGGTATTCATTTGTTTATGAATTTTCCTCTTGAAGTATTGTTTCATCCACTCTTACATCAATACTATCCACAACCTTCTGCAGTATTTTGTTGTATCATGTGTAGGCCTTGCTTCCAGATGCATATCCAAGAAAGATACCTTCATCTATTATGGAATAAAACTTGCCTAAATTATCTTCATTTTTATTTATATAGCACTTGCTCCCAAATATTTTGAAGTACTTTATTATAACTGATTTGCCTTTCCATAATTCATAATGTGTCTTTTTATTGTTCACTCTAATTTGTGATCTATTCAAAATGCAGATTGTTGTTCTAACTACTTATGTCCAAAATGTGTCTCGTAGTTTGGCTTCATTCAACATTGTTCTATATATTTCTTGTACAGTTATGGTCTTCCTTTCTACAAATCCATTTTTCTATGGAGTCCTTGTTGTCAAAATATGTCTCTTGATTCCATGACTCTTGTAGAATTCATGAAATTTATAAGATGTAAAATCACCACATCTATTTGATCTTAAGCACTTGATTTTTAAATTAGTCTCATTTTTAAATTAGTCTCAGTTTCAAATAGGGATTTCAAATCTTTAAACTTCTCAAATGCATCAAATTTTTCATTAAGAAATGTAACCCATGTCATTCTTATGTAATCATCAATAAGAAGCATAAAATAACTCTCACCTTTTAAAGTTTGTGTTATTGTTGGCATGCTAAGGTATTGTGTACAAGTTCCAATGGATTTGATGTTGAGTATTCCTTTGTTTTGAAACTAACTCTTGTCTGCTTCATGTGCAACATGGATTGCGAATAATGTCTGTCGGTTTTGAGATCCTTGGCATATCTCTTACTACTTGTGTCTTGATGAGTTTTACTATATTTTCAAAGTTTATATGACCCATCCTACTATGCCATAACCAAATTTATTCTACTTGCCCCATACAACATTTTTCTCCTTTGACTTCATTGAGAATGTATAAATTTCTTGAGTTTCTATTTGCATTTGTGACTAGTCTTCCCGAACCTACTTGCCTTATATCACATCCTTGAGAATGAAATGTGAGGTTGTAAACTTGATCACATGTTTTATTGGCACTTAGAATATTGTGTTTTAACCCTTCAAGATACAAGACATTTTGTGTTTTAGTCTTTCCATTACCAAGATTAATTGGTACCTTTTCCAACTGTCCTTGCAAAAGCATTATCCCAAAAGGTAATGCTACCTCATTTTTCTTCCTTTAGGGTGATAAATTTGTTTTGATCCCCTGTCATGTATTTAAACATCCGTTTTCAATGTACAATTGGATTATTTTGTCTTGAGCATACATTGCAAGTCCACATTCTTCCTTCTTTGGTTCTTCTTTCTTCCTTTTCACACTTTTGTGTATTCTTCTCTATGCTTGGTAAGAACATCTTATTCCCTATTTTGCTTAGGAGACTTTATTATGATGCTTCTATATCTCGTTCTGTGTGCCCATAATTATTTCACTTATGACATTCATCATTTTAATCAAGTAGGGGAACAAATGAAGTGTAGTTTCAATCAACAAACCCATGAGAACTTTTGGTTTTGTTTCTCACATAATCATTCTTTGAGGTTTTATAAAAACCTCTATTTATATTTCTCGAGTGATTAATTATTGCATAATCTCTAAAATCTATTATTTTGCAACCAAAATTGTTGATACAAAAACAATATCCAAGAAAGAGATTTTGGTATCGAGTTGTGAAAGGTCTTTTTGGTGGAACGACTCTTCTAAACTCATTCTTGTGAGAATAATTAGATTTATGTTGGTCGTCATTTCGTTTCTTGTTGCTATTTTCATTGTTGATGGAGCCTTTGAGAATATTGGCACACCTTCTAGTCTTTTCTTTGTTTTCCTTTTCTGATGGCTTTGGGACCTTGGTGCTTGCATCACCCTCGGGGGTCTTTTGTTTTTCTTCATAGCCAAGACATGTCTTGATGAATGGTGACCTTTGGAAACTGAGACTATTATCTAATATTTCAGTACTCTTTCCAAACTTCAATTTTCTATTCAACTGATCAATTGTTTTATCTAGTTCCTTTCTTAAGGAAACAATTCCAACTTCTTGCTTGTCACAATTTTCTTACTTTTCTATCAGATGGATTCTCACCACTTCTTCTATAAATTTGTCCTCTTCTAGTTGAATCTTCAGGATGATAATTGTTTTTTCTATTTAATCAAGATCGTGATCCTTATTTTCACATTTATGAAATTTCTCTTTCTTCTTTTTATTCTTTCCTCTGGGTCTGTCTATTTCTTCTAAGGCACTAATGTGTTATGCTTCAAAATTCACTTTCCCATCAATGTATTCTTCTTATTAATTTGATTTTTCTTTATGATTGTATTCATTTTGTTTATCTGTAGAATTTGTATCCATGTATATGAAGAGGAATTTTTATTTGTCAATATTAGAAACATATCCATCACTTTATTTAGACGAGCTATTGTCCTCTCTAGAGTAAAAATTATTCTTCTTTGTATATTTTCCTCTTCTATGTCTATAAGGTTTTCTTTTATTGTTAAGTTCTTCTTTATCATTATTGTCCTCATTGTAATTTTATTCCATTTTTGCATATGAACATTTAGAAAAAAAATGTCCTACTCTACCATAATTAAAAAAATTGAAGGGTAGCTTACCTTTGTATTTGTTGTATCATCTTTTTATCTTTATAACATATTTTTCTTCTTCTGTATCTTATTCATGGCTGGAACAATCATGGAATTTGTGTTCTTTTGTCTTGTTCGATGCTTTGAAATTGGTTTCCTTCTATGTTGGATTTTCTTTTTCTATCCTCACCTCATGTGTAGTGAGAATCCCATGCAACTCATCCATATTCAATTTATCTAGATCCTTCATTTCTTCAGTGGTAGAGACCTTGGCATCAAATATTAAGAGGAGAGACCTTATCACCTTTTACATGGTCATTGATTCTTCAACCTTCTCACCAAGTCCTTTGATGGTGTTGACAATTTCATCCACTCGAAGGAAATAGGCTACAATATTTTCTTCGTCTTTCATTTTCAAACTCTCGAACTATATTCTATGAGATTGGAGATTTTCCTTCTTCACCTTGTCATCACCTTCATAGATGTTTTGAATTTTGTCCCAAATATATTTTTTCGATCACAATGCATCACCTTGACAAATTTTGATTATGATAGACCACACAATATAACATTCATGGATTTTTCATTGTGTTCACTAAAATTCTTCCTGACATTATCTGTTGGTGGGGTTTTTGGGGCCATATATGCAGTTGTGGATGATTTACAAATATCAAACCCAAGATCCATTAGATAGATATGAATTCTTATACTACATAATGCATAGTTTTTTTTGTCAAACAATTCATCCATGTTTGGGGAGAAACCTTCTTGAATAGCCATGTGTGATCCGTAAACAAGAGGTTTATAGTCATACCATTTTACCAACACAAAAATATATGTAACAAATATGACCTTAGCTCTTTCTTGATGGTAAAAAGACTCGACCAGCCAAACTGCAAGTTGAGTTGGCCCAAATACAAATGATGTCCACTACTTGGAAGTAAAGTCAGCGAAATGAGCCAGAAGGAATACAATTCGAGTCGAAAAAGAATTTAAAAGTAATACAAGTCAATTTGGAGGTGTGTAAGTCGACCAAAGTTGGTTCGAACAAGGAATCCAAATCAACTTAAAGAGAACCCGGTCGAAATGGGGCAGATTTTAGTAAACCATAATTGATTACCAGTGGAATGAGAATAGGAAGTCGATGAAACATAAATCCCAATTAGAATGGGTTGACTCATGATTAATACAAATAATTAAAAGGGGCATTTGGTGTCCAACTATGATGGGAAACCTCTTATAATTTGGATTTGGTTCCTAGCAGCCGAGAAAGAAATCTGAGGGTGAATTTTATGACCCATGGTGTAAAGCAAATGTTTGGAAAACGAATTCAACAACCAGATCTGTAGAAAAATATTTTGGGACGATTTTGGAAACCCATGACAAGTCAAAGCATTTTGAAAATCGAGTCTGGTAATCAATGACAAAGGAAACAGTTTTGAGGTGAAATAGGTAGTGGATTGAATTGCAAAAACCTATATATGTCTCCCTGGTAACTAATAAACTCCTATACAACCCCAACTTGTTGCACTATGTTGTCATTGATGTCAATGGATTGATGTCAAAGGGTTCATGTCAAACGGTGTCATAGTGATGTGTTGTCATTGATATGTATATAGATTATGTCATTGATGTTGATGTCATAGATGGATTGATGAGTATATGGATTGATGTGTTATCATTGATGTAAAGGTTGACCATTGTTATATCATTGTATCATTGATTTATTTTCATGGTTGATAGGAAGTACCAAATGGATGAACTCCAAAGTGATCCCCTTATGGTGAAATCCCTCA
>JZKD02S1768723.1:581632-595576 GCA_000966675.3 Picea glauca | reverse complement strand
CCCTTGGGTTGCATTCCATTGGTATGATCCAACGATGGTGGCATCTCATATTCTGAGACTTCCTTGGTTAGTTGCGCAGTTGAAGTCAACGATGTGTCCTCCTTTTGAAATTCTTGTCTGGCTTGTCAGTTTTCTTCTTTATCCAATGGTTCTGTGTTGGTTCCTGTCGAACTGCATCATTTCTTGTTTTCGTTCCTTCACGAGTGACTATGTTGATGTTTTATCTATTGTCCCTTGCTTCGACTGAAATCCACTGAAAATTTTGATTGTTTTGGTTCCTCTTTTCCTGAATATTTACTAGTAGTGTTGGACATTCCTCTGTGTCATGGTCTGATGCGCGACAATACATATAAGTTGTTGGTAGCAGTGGGAATTCTTGTGTATAATGTCTTGGTTGCTAGAAATTATGACATGTGACTGGTCCTCTACCAGGTCTGAAACCTCCTCTAAATCGTTTTGCTCCTCTATAGCCTGCGCAATCACCTCTCGGTGTGTTATACGGTGGTGCCTGATTATACTGCACGGTATTGTATTGGGGTTCTGTCGAGTTGTATTGTGGTTGCACGTTATTGTAGGGTTGTTGCACAATGTTGTATGGGGTTGAGGCTTGATTGAAATGTGGTGCTACTTGCCCAGTCATCATTTCGGCCTGTACCCTCTATGCTTCTGATGATCTTTCCTGCATCAGCTCCATATTTCTGTAATCTTTCTCATCGTGGCCCACTAACTTACAAAATGTGAAATCTGAATTCTTTGGAATTGTCTAGTACTTCTACATCACCGTGTAGTGATAAGGGTCGTGAAACAGTTTCTTGCATATTTCTCACCATAATCCTCCCTGTGGTAGCGGGTTTGGCATACATGTTTCCATATACTATGTGAATGTTGGGCATTTGTTCTTGTGGCGTCCTTTTGTTCTACATGTGGTGCACCAAACGACTTCTCATTTGTTCTTTTTATTATTCTGGTTAAATGAAATGTTAGATTCTTCGAAGCCTCCTTCAATTCCTCAATAGTTGGGTCTGTCTGTTGGTACTAGTTCTCTTCCTATTGTAAGGCTACCTATAGAGCCTCTACCTGTGTCTGAATCTTTTGTTTTTGTAAGGGATATTTTAGATGTGGGAGTAGTGAGTTTACAAACAAATGTCGGTGCTGCATCTCGGTCATTAGGTAATTTAACTTCCCCTTTAGTCGCTTGAATATCTGGTCAATATCCCATACAGACTCTCTTGGTTTCTGTTGTATCTCGATCATCTCGTTCATGTATTGATCCTCTAAGCTCGGCTTCTGGAACTCATTAATCAGTAGCTTCTTAATGTCTTCCAGTGTTCTCGGCATCCTAGGGGCATTGTTTGTGTCTAGACTCATGTACCAGTCTAGTACATGACCTCTTAGCGTGTTTGCTAGATGTGCGAGATTGGTATCTTCATCAGTGATATATTTTTCCTCCCATATCTTTGCACAAATGGACAAATGCTTCTCAGGATATTTTGTTGCTTCTCCTCAAAATTCCGGTAATCTGATAGTGGGATCATGTCTTGCCATTCTAAATAATGAACTACTACCTCCATTGCGTGGTGTAGATACTTGACTAGTATTGCCTGAACTGGCTCCTCCAATTGTTGCTCCTATGGTAGATGTACTTCTTGTTGTCAGACTTCCTCCAAAATTCGGTTGTCTAAACGGTGGTGTTCTCTTTGGTTTATTAGTCGCACATGGGTTTATGGGTTCCACACTGACACTAATATGGATAGGATGGTTGCCTTCTCCTCCCATTCTTGGGCCTCTTGTTTTCCTCTCATAGGTTGCGTGCGAGATTTCCTCAATCTGCTCCACAGCCCGGAGATCCTCTACCTCTTCCTCATCGATCGCCAAGACCTCCCTCGTGACTACGGCTCTCTTCTTGGTATTCACCTTATATTTTTAGGGTACTCCGCTACGTGTCCTTCTTGATGACGCCAATATCCACTTAAGATGGTCATCATCCATCAAGATCGGGTTTAAGAGTTCCTCCTCCTTCTTGAATTTATCCTCACCTTATTCCATTTATCCTCTCTCTGTCAGTGCTTCCCCACTTCCCCCATGCATGTAGGGAAGTCAAGATGTTTGATTCCATTGTCATTACACCTTTTTTATATAGCAATATTTGAATAGAAGTATATAGTGATCGAATGTACCTTCCTCGAGGTCCGCATAGAAATTATTTCTCTGTTGTGTTGTATGGCTTCGCTGTGTCGACTGCAAACTCTATGATGAAGCCTGCCACAATACTGTCAAGACAAAAGTCAACTGCACGGGTGAATTTGTTGTTCACCTGTTGTAACTGCTTAGCCTGTACTGGGGTCCAATCTAGTTGCCGGATCTAGTTCGTCGCGTGGTTATATTTCAACCTTGGTATCCACTCCTACAGTAGGTGGGGAAAATCATAGAAAAAGACTTCGTGTAAATCCGTAAACACATATTTATCCAGATATTTGCGAGGTGTGATGCTAGGGTTTTTATTGTCTTTCTGGAAAACTCTAGCTCTTTGGTTCTCAACCAGCCTTTGATTTCTACTTTCGTTGGGTTCCAAGGTATCAACATTCCGTTCTAGTGGCTCAGTGGTCTTCTTGTTTTACTCATTCTTTTCTCATGCACTCTATCTCATCTACTCAATCCTCTCTTGTTCCTCTTAACAAGGCAACATAACCATTTGTTGGTCTTGAACTGCTCTCTCCTACTATTAGATTTGTTGACCCAAGGTTCATATCTTTCAGGTTACCAACAAATCCTATAAAATTATCGGCCCTTCTGGTAAACTAGAAGGCAACACAGTACACATAATGCACTTCACAGTCTCACCTGAGATAGCTTTAAATGGGTGGCTATAAGACTCGGGTGTTTATAGCCTAGGATTGAGTATGAGATAGGGGTTTGTTAACCAGATCCATACACTACGAACTATGAAGGTACTCTACCTATTCCTCATGGGTACACATTTCCATTACATAGTTTACTTCCCAAGCAGTGTATTCGTGTTCCATAACAATATATTTAATCATTTATTAAGCATAACTATAAACTGCTAAAAGAAAGTAAGAGATGCATACATTCATCACATTACACAGTTAATATCGTGGTTCACTCCCTTTTGGGCTATGTCCACAACGATTTGGCTCTTGGCTCTTGTTTTATGGTATTTTCAGCCCCGCATGCTTACAATTCCCCTCTTATGGGTAAGATCTATATGAGGCGAGCTAGATCACACCAGGATCTAAATCCTACAAACTAATCCTTAGATCTACCTTCTCTCCTCTGTTCTAGCTCAACAGCTTACAAAAACGATACATAACCTTATTGCATAATGGCTCCATTCATGTATTCTTCTCATGGAATGTTGTAAGAACCCAAACCCTTACAAAACAATAAACTTTCTATAAAAACGCCAATATAATATATTAAAACCCAATCATCCAACCAAATAATCTCTATATGATACCTACGTATCTATATTTAAACATTTTGGGCTCTTTAGCCTTCTTACCGAAAATTACCAAAACCCTAACCTTACCGACGTTAGGTCTTCCTCCTATGCACCCATGTTGTTCTTCCTCCAACTGTCGCTTTCCTTGTGCATGCTTCCTTGCATGCATTTGTGTTTTTCTTTCTCCAGCTGTTACTTTCATTTATGCACTCTTTCTTTCCCACGATCATCCTTCTTTCCACTTTGGCCTGGTGCCAACAATATTCATACATTCTAGCCCTGTAATAAAAAATGTGAGTTAATTGGCCTTGGAAATTTGCAATGGAATATACAATGGTGTCTAGGGAAGTGGTTAGTGGCAACCATGAGGGATCTATGTTACTTTGTAAGTCATGTATAAGGGTTCTAAGAGATCTCAACCCTGCATCAATTTCCATGTTTATGTTTGTTGATAGTGGGTTGGGTTTTGGTATGTCTTTCTGTGGTGATGTTGGGTTTGGGTTCTCTCTATGTTCCATATTAATTAAGTGTGATACAATTTAATAAGGGAAATTTTTATTTTTTATTTTTTATCACTTAAATAATTTATGAAATTAAAAAAAATCAAATTGCATCAAAATACTTACCTGGAATAAATTAAATACCATGTCCACACATTTTTCCAGTGATTTGTCCATATATCAACACCATTTCCTCCCAAAGTTTCTCAATCTCTCCTAAAACACATGGTGTGGTCTATTGGTGAAACAGATTGGCCATAGGAAATGATTTTATTTTTCCCCACAGGAACACACACTCATTCCTAGACCACATGCGCAGTCTTAGGAACATGTGTGCATTCCTAAGGGCGTGTATGTTCTTAGGAATGCATGTGCATTCCTAACAAGGATGACTTGTCAGCCTCCATGATGGTTTGGGAAATGTCAAAGATGTAAAATTAGGAATGTGTGTGTGTTCTTGTGTGAGTGTGTTCATAAGCACCCCATTGCCACTTTCTCAACTATCATCTTCATGTGATCACCCTCATGTTGACATATGAATGAGGAATCACACTATTCATGAAGGGATTATTATCCAGTTGTAATCCTAACAAAGTTAGTATATTTACTATTTCAAAAAGGAAAGGAAGTCCACCTATCAAGTTGTTTCAATCCAATGAGAGGTGAGCCAAACTTAAAAGTGTTTCAAATTTCACCAATAAATGAATTATTTTGTTTTTTTCAAATTTTCCAAGGGCTTTGGTATAAATCCCAATATGTTGTTCCAATCAATTTATATGTGTTCCAATTTGGGAAGATAATCATGTTCTTCCCACAGTGCAGTCATAATTGGTTTTCATGTTGTAGTAATTTATTAGAAATTGAGTGGGCCTAATGGTTAAGAACATGCACTTCCTCCTAAGAGGTCACAAGTTCAAATTCGAGGTGGGTAGCATATGTACACCTTCGTAGATGTTATCAATCGAATCATTTTGCATAGGGGTTTTGGCTCAACTTTGACCTTAAAATTAGATTACTATTAGACAATATTATCCAAGAAATTATACATAATGTGTTGTTGTTCATTATCTCACTAACTTTGTTTGAATGTAATTTGTAACATTTAATATTTTCATTTTGCAAAGAAAGTTAGTAGGTAACATGTTTAAGGAAGTTGATGGTTAGTATGTTTTGTTGGTGCAATTTTGTGTTAGTTTTTCCATAATTAAAACTAAGTAATTCATGATTTTGATTATTTTTAGTCCATGCCCTAAATGACAGTAGGGACTTTAAAAATCTATTTTCCGTTCTCGCACGTAAATCCAAGCGAACTTGTATCTAATGTTTTAAAAGACTTCATTTTGAATGATGTTTTATTCCAAGTTTTAAGAAGATAAAATTAAAGTCTTAAAGAATTTCATTTTTGAAGTGATGTTTTGACCTAAGTTTTTAGTATAATAATCATATCATTGATTTTAATAAATCTCGCACATACCTAAAGATGTTTTAATCCAAAGTTTTTTTTTGTCAAAATTTAATAAACTTTGAGGTCTTATTTGGCCTCATATCGAGGTTGTTTTGAACCCTGTCATGTCCATGCTACGTGTTCACTCATGTCCATGCCAATGCTACATTTTTGTTTGTTCCATTTATTCGCTCTTGCTCGCATCTTCTACCCATTTAGTCATCATTCAATTCATACGCTCTTTCTCTTGTCTTATACCCATTGAGACAAGATACTAAATGGATTTGGTTCTATGATGTATTTGTACCAACATAGATGGTGTTGGTTCTCTATCATTTAGAAAAGAACCTATTCTTAAGAAAATCAACTCATCTCTCTGTGAAGCTAACTAATCTTTGTGAAGCTAATTGATCTTTGTGAAGCTAATTGATATGCCTATGAGGCTAACTCCATAGACATTATTCCATTCTTTCGTCATTTCCTTTTATTCGTGTACATATTCTTTAGTCCACCTACATCGTATGCAAGCATATTTGTTGTCATTTCCGAGGATGCTCTCTTTGCTCTACCTTGTGTTAGCTTGTCGGCCTTCTCTATCTATATTTGGCCTGGTTTCTTTCATTATCACCAATGGCCCAGTTTTAGCAGGAATCACTCTCACCAAGAAGACACCATGGTAGTGTGTACTTGATTTCTGCAAGATAGAAGTTGAGTCAAATAAAAGATAATTTATTTTCCTTCACAGTAAATTTCTAGCCTGTGATTGTTTTCCTATCTCCAGGTTTACAAATTTGGTGATTGTCAACGAAAATCAAATAGAAAATGGAAATGTGCATTGTATTACTTAATTTTTGGTTTTATCTAGATAAATCAATGGAATATATTTATATTATGATTGACAGTGGCTTAGTATATCCTTTATAGAATAACAATAATGATATTCATTATAGGCTTAACATTATGTTTATAAATATATTTCTACACTTCAACAACTAAATGCAACCAATACAACAAGAAGGAAATTTCCTTGTACATTTGGCACTACACTCACTCATTAGGGAAAAAAAAAGAAACTAGAGAATCCATCAAGATATTACGACTCATTTCTAAGGAAAAAAACAAAAACTATGGAAGCCAACAAAATTGTTAAAAAAAATTCTCACCCGTGAATTTTTTTCCCATATTTCCTAGTTTACGAATTTTGTGATTGTCAATGAAAATCAAATAAGAAATGGAAAATTGCATGGTATTACTTAAGTTTTGGTTTTATCTAGCTAAATCAATGGACATGAAAGTATATTATCAAATTTTAACCAAACCTTTGGCTTTTTACATGTTTTCAAGAAGAAAATTTAGCTCAATCTAAACTCAGGAAAAAAATCCATTTATGTTAGATAATTATTTGATCTATTATAATTATCTACTTTAATAAGCTCATAAATAAGTGCTTAGTACTTACCTCATTTTCCCTTCTTCATTTTTTGCAGGAAGAGACTAGCAAATTCCCAAATCGGCTCGTGATCTAGAAATTCAAGTAACATTGTTAAAACACACTATATTGATGGCTTTAGCTCCTCGTTAGTCATATATTGTTGAAAATGGATCTACAAAGTTGATTTCATTTTTCCTGCTTCTAGGAAACTAATATTTTGTCTTTTACTTCTTTTCAGAGTCTCGGGAGCCTCTTCTTTACCTTAGTTAATATTTTTTGTACCATTTTGAATTTCAAATGGAAGCTTGGAAAACCTATTATCATAGGACATAAACTTCTTTTAAAAGGAGAAATATACCACACAACTGTCGGGGGAATTTCCATTCGAAATCCTATTAAGTAAAATATTGGCGATGAAGTTGCTTGACTGGGGCTTCAAATTGGAGAAAGAGAGAAACATATCTAATATCTACATCTCTAGCGACCACCTGACTTCAAAAAAAGAAGAGAGAGAGTTTACAAACTGCTAAGTCTGGCATGCACCATCTAGTTATATATTTGACATCTAGATGAATACATGAAAGAGTGAGATTAATAAGTTACAGGTGGATCTTATAACTTAGATATTTGTTACACGTTGAACCTTATTCCAACTATAGAAAATGCAAGGAAGAAAATATGGAAGGTGAAATATCCAACAAATAAACTTGAGGGGAATGGAGTACAAGAGGAAAAAGTATTATTTAAATTGTTGGAAATATTTTTTTCATTGATTTGAAAGAAAAGGGGAGCCTAGAACATGTCCATGATAAATATTACAAGCCTACAGATGTCTAAGACGAAGATTGTAAGATGGATATTGTTGAAAGTATTATTTTTGGTCAGTTTGGATACCCTATATTTGAAGGCATTTTCACCCTACATACCTAACTCAAATGGGATCACAATTTATATGGTTTTAAATATTATTCTGAGACCTTTCCAACAATATATGGAATTCCCTCTAAATCCCTAGGAATGAGGAGATATGAATTTTTCTTTTTGACAAACCAGCCAGAAAATTTAGTTCAGCTCGACCAGTCTTTACAAGTCAACCCTTAAAGTAGGGATAAAATTATTATAAATACATGATATATGTGCGTATTTTTAGTGCAACCAAGCAAGACATAAATTCTAAGGTGTGTTAAAAGTTTCGGGGTATCTTTATGGTGTGCAAGAAAAGTCTAAGGGATTTTTTTGAGGTATTTATTTTTCTCAAGGTGTGCTATGAAGGACTGAAGGTATGTGATGCTTCTGTGTGAACTATTTTTATGTTGTTATGTTGCAATTAGTGTATTTATTTGTCATTGGATGTTTCTGTTAGTAGATGTTGTCTTTAGTAGATGTTTTCATCAGTAGATGTTGTCACCAGTGGATGTTGTTGTTGTTGTTGATTACATTTTGGGAATGATGTTATGAGGCTCACTAGAGAATGAAGGATACATGTGACTAAGGTTTGAAGGATTTTTTGTGGAATGAAACATGCAGGTGAATTCATAAGTACTCTATGTATGAATATCTTATATTTGTGTCTATACAAGTCTTATTGAGTTGGTGCTCAGTTGAGGAGATTGGTGTCTCCAATAGGTTGGTTCCTACATCTTGTTGAGTTGGTTCTCAGTTAAGGATATTTGGGTCTCTAGTAGGCTAGTGCCTACAATATTTGTAACAGTAGGTTGGTTCCTATAGACATTTATAAAGATAATTTTTTTTGTTTTACTCCCAAAGGGTTTCCATTTAAACTCTATGCATTGTGATTTGAGTTTATATGTGATTATTGTTTCTCAGATAATGAATGATTGATAAATGGTTAAATAAAGTAAAAATTATCTTATATTGATTCACCCCCCCCCCTCTCAGTATAATCATAATATCAACAATTGGTATGAAAGAGGGTTCCTTCAGAAACAATCTAACCATTGGAAGGTAGATCTCAGGAGCACACATGGCTAGTCAAGAAGGTTTCTTCATAAACAAGTGTCCATTGTTTGATGGAACAAACTATGCATTCTGGAGTGTAAGGATGAAGACACATATAATGGATCTTGGGTTTGACATTTGGAAATCAGTCATGAATAGTTATATATCCCCAACAATGTGACCAACATATGTGACTAAGAAGAATCCTAGTGAACATAATGCAAAATCCATGAATTCCATATTGAGTGGTCTATCAAAATAAAATAAAAATTCAAGGTGATGCATGTAAATCGAAAAATGATAATTGGGAAAAACTTCAAAACATATATGAAGGTGATGACAAGGTGAAGAAGGAAAATCTCCAAACTCATAGAAGACAATTCGAGAGTTTGAAAATTGAAGATGAAGAAAATGTTGCAACCTATTTTCTTTGAGTGGATGAAATTCTCAATGCCATTAGAGGACTTGGTGAGGAGGTTGAAAAATTAGTGATTTTTCAAAACATGTTCAGGTCTCTCCACTTAATATTTTATGCCAAGGTCTGTTCTATTGAATAAAAGAAGGATTTGTAAAAACTAACGATGGATGAGTTGCATGGGATTCGCACTGCAAATGAGATCATGACAAAAAAAAAAACAGAACAAAAAGAAGAATCTTTCGAAGTATCAAAAAATACAAAAGGACACAAAAAAAATTATTGTTCCAACCATGAATCAAATATATAAGAAAAAAAATTTGTGAGAAAGTTAAAAAGAGGATCTAGAAAACACAGAGGTAAGATATTGTTCATATGTTTTAATTGTGGTAGAGTAGGGCATTTTGTTGCTAAATGTCCATATGAAAAAAGGGAAGATAGTGATGATGAGGACAATAATGTCAAAGAATAACGTAACAATAGAAGAAAATCGTATAACAGAATAAAAAAGAAAAATGAAAAGAAGAAGAGGACATTGATGGGGAAGTGAATCTTAAAGAAAAAGTCATTAGTGCCTTAGAAGAAATAGACAGACATAGGGAAAATAATAGAAAGAAGGAAGAGAAATTGCAAAAATATGAAGAGGTGGATCATGATATTGAATAAATAGAGAAGATAATTATCATCCTGAAGACTCAACTAGAAGAGGCAAAAAGGATAGAAAAAGTGGTGAGAAGTTATTTGAAAGAAAAGGAAGAAAATTGCAAGAATATAAAAGTTGAAATACTTTCCTTAAGAAAGGAACTAGAGAAAAAAACTGACCAATTGAATAAAAGATTGAAGTTTGGAAAGAGTATTGAAATATTAGATAATATGCTCAGTTGTCAAAGGTCACTATTCATCAAGACGGGTCTTGGCTACGACAAAAAACAAAAGATCCATGAGGGAGATGCAAACACAAAGGTCACAAAGCCACCAAAAAAGGAAAATGAAGAAAAACTTAAAAGTTATGCCAATGTTCTAAAAGTCTCCATGAACAATGAAAGTAACAATAGGAAAGGAAATGATAACCAACAAAAATATGATTCTTCCCACAAGAATGAGTTCAAAAGAGTTGTTCCACCAAGAAGACATTTTACAAACCGATACCAAAATCTTTTTCTTGGCTATTTATTTTCTTGCAATAACTTTGGTCATGAATAAAAAGGTTGTAAATATTATGTAGGAAGTTATCATGTGAGAGATATAAACAAAGGTTCTTATAAAACCGTAAAGAATGATTATGTGAGAAACAAAACTAGAAGTTCTCATGGGTTTGTTAATAGAAACTACAATTCATTTTCTCCCCTACTTTATTACAATATTGAATGTTATAAGTGAAATAACTATGGGCACGAAGCATGTGACTATAGAAGAAGAATAATAAAGAAGGAAGAATATGTTCTTGCCAAATATAAAGGAGAATACACAAAGGTTTGGAAAAGGACGAAATAAGAATAGAAGAAGAAAGAATGTGGACTTTCACTTTATGCTCAAAATCAAGGGAACCAATGGTACATTGATAGTGGATGTTCAAAACACATGACAGGGGAAAAGACCAAGTTTCTCACCATGAAGGAAGAAAAAGGAGGCAGGGTTACTTTTGGAGATAATGGCTATGCAAGGATAGTTGGAAAAGGTATTGTTAGTCATGATAATGGAAATACTAAGACACAAAATTCCATGTATGTTGAAGGGTTAAAGAGAAATATTATAAGTGTCAGTCAAATGTGTGATCAAGGATACAACCTCACATTTCATTATAAAGGGTGTGAGATAAGGAAATCATCTTTAGGAAGATTGGTGGCAAATGAAAATAGAACCTCAAGTGATGTATACATACTTGATGAAGTCAAAGAAGAAAAGTGTTGCATGGAGCATAAGCTAGGACTGATATCCCTATCATATCATCAGAAAAGGGAATCACAAGCTCAGGGGGAGTATCCCTTCCCCATTGATGTCAAAGGGAGAGAAGTTATAGACAAAGGAAGAATTGCATACACAATGAAAGTTGCAGACAAGGGGGAGTATCAAAATTGACTAAGGGGTGTCATCAATGACAAAGGGGGATATTGTTGGAAATATCTTTTTCATTTATGTCAAAGAAAGGGGGAGCCTACAATATGTCCAAGATAAATATTACAAGCCTACAAATGTTCAAGATAGAGATTATAAGATGGAGATTGTTGAAAGTATTATTTTTGGTCATTTTGGATACCCTATATTTGAAGGAATTTTCACCCTACATATATAATTGAAATGGGAGCACAAGTTATATGGTTAGAAATCTTATTCGGATACCTTTCCAAAGGTATATGGAATCCCCTCTAACTCCCTAGGAATGAGGAGATATGAATTTTTTTATTCGACGGCCCAGTTGGAAAATTTAGGTCGAATAAGCAAGTATTTACAAGTTGGCCTTGAAAGTGGGGACAAAATTACTATAAATACAGGAAATATGTGTGCATTTGTAGTGCAACCAAGCAAGAGATCAAATTTGAGGTGCGCAAAAGTGATATGAGGTGCGCTAAAGGTGTTGGGGTGTCTTTTTGGTGTGAAAGATAAGTCTAAGGGATTTTCTTGAGGTCTTTCTTGTTCCCAAGGTGCATTATGATGGACTGGAGGTCTGTGATGTTGTCGTGTGAATTGTTTTGAGATATTCATGTTGCAGTCGATGGATGTTTATGTTAGTATATGTTGTTGTCAGTGGATGTTGTCATAAGTGATTACATTATGGGAATGATTCTATGAGGCTCGCTAGGGCATGAAGGCTACATGTGACTAAGGTTTGAAGGATTTTTTGTGGAATGAAGCATGAAGATGAATTCAAAAGTATTATGTGTATGAAGATCTTACATTGGTGTATATATAGGTATTATTGACTTGGTGCTCGGTTGAGGAGATTAGTGTCTCTCGTAGGTTGGTACCTACATCTTTTTGAGTTGGTTCTCAGTTAATGATATTGGTGTCTCCAGCAGGTTGGTGTCGACAGACATTTGTAAATATAAGTTTTGTGGGTTTCTCCCGCAATGGTTTCCACATTAAACTATGTGCATTGTGATTTGAGTTTATATGTGATTATTGTTTCTCAGCTAATGAATGATTGATGAATGGTTAAACAAAGTAAAAATTATCTTATATTGATTCACCCCCCCCCTCCTCTCAGTATAATCATAAGCTCAACATAAACCTGCAACACAAAAATGATTAAATGACTTAAACCTGTGATACAAGAAAATAAATGTCTAAGCCATTTAAATGAACGTTGATGTGATGAAGCATTTTGATTGTTCAGAAGGATACTCCTTATATTTCGAATAACTCAACTCTCCCACACCCCACCCCCCCACTTTTCAACACATCTTCTAATTTTTCTTCTACGTGGAGTCGCGCAAGAAATTGTTCCCTCTATGTCGAATTTAAATAGGACATGGTCGTACCCTAAAGAGAATGGTTCTCCTCTCCATTAATATACACAGTCTCCAAGACAAAGATGATGTAAGCAATATGGACAACAACCAAACTGGTATATTGTGAGTTGTTACATGTTTGTAATTTCTAACCATGTCAGGTTTCCTTTCAAGGGACTTGATGTTTTAATTACAAGAATGTCTAAAAGTGGGGTTCACTCGCCTTGAGATTGTATTTTTTGAACATATAGTATTTCTTATACTTTACTATGCACATTGTGCATTATAAGATATTAATCCACTATATTAACATCTTTTGAGCTCAGAAAATCACCCAATAAAGAACGAATTCAAACTATCAGAACTACAGGGCTATGTCACATTTTTAGAACCAAGATTTCCTTTTTATATCAAGGGTAATTTTAGCATATGGTGTCATGAACTTAGTGCATCATATTGGCATTAGTTTTTTCATCCCAACAGAGTCTAGATTCATCATTTAAATCAATAAGTTTTTCCTCCCAACAAAGTCTAGATTCATCTTCACAATATTAGTAGGGTAAACTCTACAAAAATGGTATCTAATCCAATTAACTTAACTCTTGATTGTAATATTTTTATGGCAATAACATACTATGCTCAAACAAATTTCCTCTGTCACAATTGACAAGGACTTGTTGGCGTTTGCAGCTTGGGTAAGTAATAAATAAGATTTTACAAAGTATATAATGTTTTCATCAAAATTCATTAGCATCTAACATGGTATATAATGTTTTCACTAGAATTCATTAGAAGCTCACATGGTATATAATGTTCACGTAGTGAATTTAAAAGGCGTTTGTTACAACTAAAACATTATGTCATCATAACGTAATCATTAATTTTTTAAGATTTGGTATTTTAATTTTTAGAAAAGTGATATTTTTGGTTTTTTTTTTTATATATATGTCTAAATATATTAGAATTTATGCCACCTTTGAAGATATGCTATAAACTTTAATGAGTTCACATGGTATATAATGTTTGAAGATATGCTAATTTTAACTTTTATTTGTTTACATGGTATATAATGTTTGTTTAATATGTTCACATGGTATATAATGTTTGAAGATATGCTAATTTTAATTTTTATTAGTTTACATGGTATATAATGTTTGCTTACATAGTTAATTTAAAGGGATTTTATTATAACTATGTAGTAATGATGTAAATCATTAATTTTCTGTTATTTTAACTTTTATAATGTTATATAATTTAATGATGTAAATTATTAATTTTTTAG
>JZKD02S1768723.1:549504-581622 GCA_000966675.3 Picea glauca | reverse complement strand
CACAATGCATAGAGTTTAAATGGAAACCCTTTGGGAGTAAAACAAAAAAAATTATCTTTATAAATGTCTATAGGAACCAACCTACTGTTACAAATATTGTAGGCACTAGCCTACTGGAGACCCAAATCTCCTTAACTGAGAACCAACTCAACAAGATGTAGGAACCAACCTATTGGAGACACCAATCTCCTCAACTGAGCACCAACTCAATAAGACTTGTATAGACACAAATATGAGATATTCATACATAGAGTACTTATGAATTCACCTGCATGCTTCATTCCACAAAAAATCCTTCAAACCTTAGTCACATGTATCCTTCATGCTCTAGTGAGCCTCATAACATCATTCCCAAAATGTAATCAACGACAACAACATCCACTAGCGACAACATCTACTGATGAAAACATCTACTAAAGACAACATCTAGTGACAGAAACATCCATTGAAAAAAAAATTCACTAATTGCAACATCACAACATAAAAATAGTTCACAGAGAAGCATCACATACCTTCAGTCCTTCATAGCACACCTTGAGAAAAAGAAATACCTCAAAAAAATCCATTAGACTTTTTTTGCACACCATAAAGACACCCCGAAACTTTTAACACACCTTAGAATTTATGTCTTGCTTGGTTGCACTAAAAATACACACATATATCATGTATTTATAATAATTTTGTCCCTACTTTAAGGGTTGACTTGTAAAGACATGTCGAGCTGAACTAAATTTTCTGGCTGGGTTGTCAAAAAGAAAAATTCATATCTCCTCATTCCTAGGGATTTAGAGGGAATTCCATATATTGTTGGAAAGGTCTCAGAATAATAATTAAAACCATATAAATTGTGATCCCATTTGAGTTAGGTATGTAGGGTGATGCAAACGCGCCACCCAGGCCACGTCTGCTCCCACAGGACCTTCTCCTTCAATGGACCGAAGAACTAAAATGCTCTTCAAAACCCCTTGTCGAGAGTTTTCTACACCCACAGGACTCTCCTTATGGTCCCCCCTTGTCTTATCGGGAAATCGGACTTCGCGTAATCGCGAGTCTTGAACTCACAGGTTCGGGTCTCACAAATCCCCGAAACCCGATGAAAGTTCACCCATGTGTCCCTTGCTCTTGTCGGGAATTATCCTGTCGGGAAATTGGCCTTTATGAGGTCGTGAATCACTCACCTCACGGATCCCTGATTCCCGATATGTGATGGTACTCTCTGCTGGGTTTCCTCGACACCTTTTGGCGTTGACTCACGGCAAGACTTGACCTTTCAACACCTGTCCCTTGCTCTGGTGCCTATGGCCCACACTCCTGTAGTGATCAGGAAATCGCGTATCGCGATTTCAATGTGCAAGAGTTTCTTGCCCTCAGAAACCCCGATTCTCTGATCCCCGACTCCTCGGAATCCCCTGACACATGGCCCGACGATGAACAGTTGCGATCCCGTCGGGAAATCGCGGATCGCGACTTCAAGTTACACGAGTTCTCGATCTTCAAAAACTTTGAAACCCCGATCCCTGACTCCTCGGGATCTCTCGCCACGTGTCCTCGCAGATGAATGGTTCAAAGCTCCCGTTGGGATATCGCGGATCGCGATATCGCGGTTTTTGGTGCGACGGTTCCTTTGTCCTCATAAACCCCGAAATGTCGAACCCCGACTCCTTTGGATTCTTGGACACGCATCCCTCAAATCGAACGGCTCCGACCGTGTCGGGAAATCGCAGATCGCGATTTCGTTATGCGAGAGTTTCACGACTCCGGAAACCCCGATATCTCGAACTCCGACTCTCCGGGATATCCTGCCACGTGTCCCTACTGTTTGGACAGCTCTGATCCTATCGGGAAATCGCGGATCGCGATTCCTACATGCGAGAATTCTATGCCTCTCGAAACTCCGACGCTCCAAACGCCGACTCGTCAGGATCTCCTGCCACGAGTCCTTGCCGATGGATGGTTCAAAAATCCCGTCGGAAAATTGCGGATCGCGATTCCAACATGCGAGAGTTCTATGTCCTCGAAAACCCCGATTCTCCTATCAGCTGAACCCCGACTCTTCTCTGGATGTCTGACGCATGTCCTGCCGGGATCAATGACTGAGATCGTTTCTCGGGATTTCGGGAACCACAAGGTCTTGATTCTCTTACCCTTCAAAACCTCGATGACGCCAATATCCCGATGTCTCCTCCGGGACTCCTCCTCTGCTCCTTCGGGCTTAAACTCTGCGCAACTTCCCGATATCTAAAAGCTGACGAGATTTCGCAGTTTTCCTCGGCTAATCCCGACCGTCGATTCCTCCTCCTTGAATATTCTTGAGAAGGTTTAAATGCTCTTCCTCAGAACTTGTCCTTTGACACCTGCACTTGCGTCTCCTGCTTGAACTTTCCTCGGCATAAACTCCTGCGCTCTGCTTTAACGATATCACAAAGGTACTATACCTCCTGAGCTTTTCCACTCTGATTCTTTCAGAGGAACTTGCGCGCACTCCTTGTGCTCAACATTCAACAACTTCCCAAGTGTTGAATCCTTTCGACTCTGCGCAACTCCTGCAGCAGCAGTATTTGATCTCCCTTGCTCAGATTTACAACTGAGACTTCTTCTTCTTCAGCCTACGCACTCCTTGCACAGCTTCAACAACCCAAATCAACTTCTGGGCAAATGAGAACAAAAGTTAGACTACTGAGCCTACATCAACGCACTCCTTGCAGATGAATTCAACTACACACCTTGCTGGAATCTCCTGGCTCAGATAGAGAAACAATTGAACCTCTCTCTCTCTCTCTTTCAGACTTCAGTTTGAAACCTGAAATCACATGCACAGCATATACAAGCAAATGCATACAAGAAAGAAAACATTCCTGAGCATAACATCAATACACAGAGAAAACAGTACAAACCATGAGCTTGAATCAAAGATTCCTTCTATTAATTCAAATGCCTGTACATGGGTGTTCTTCATACAATATTCTCTGCTTGCTCTTCTCTTCTACTGGGTTGATAATATTACAATGCACAATGAGGGTTTCTATATCCATTTTCCCTCTCAGACTCTAACTATCAAATCTAGACTTAAACATCCTATCTACCAGAATTAAATCTATTAAATGTCGACTATCTACCAAAGGACGAGAGCTTAAGGCTCAAGGTCCAATACAATATACAATGCGCCTTCATAAATGGATTCATTAAAAGACTTGCGCTACAATCCCAAAGTATTTTCAAAAGTTTGGGTTTGATTATCCAGCTTATCTCCGCTTGATGTGCTGGCTCGCTTGATGAGTTGGCGATGCTCCTGCATCATACTCCTCAGCTTGAAAACTTTCATGGGCTCCTGTCCATGAGCTCCTGCACGGTCTATCCATGCTTTTGAATCATTGCTTCAATCTCCCAGCTGGCATATTCCACTGGATGGTTCTTCCATTTGACCAGATACTCGAAGTATTGCTTTTGTCTGGTCTTTTTTCTTACCCTCTTATCAAGTATATGCTCCATCTGTGGCTTCTTTACAATCGACATCTGCTTTTGCCACTAGACCTCTGGTTGTTCATCACTTCCAGCTCCTGCTTCCTCAGCCTTATAGGGATATAAGTCTGAGACATTGAATGTGGGAGATATTCCGATCTCATCTGGCAGCTCAATTTCATAAGCGTTTTCTCCCAACTTCTTCAGGACTCTGCATGGCCCAATTTTCTTCATTTTTAGCTTATTGTATGTTCCTCTCGAGAGCCTTTCCTTCCTCAGATGTGCCAGAACTATATCATCAACTTCGAACTAAAGTTGTCTCCGATGATGATCCGCTCTGCGTTTATATTCTCGGTTTGATTTCAACAATCGCTCCTTCACCCTGCTGTGAAGTTCTTCCATCACTTCTGCGAATTCTTCAGCGTTTTCGCTCTTAGTCATTATCTTCTCTGAATCCCTCAGTTTAGATACTCCTCTTGGCTGCCTTCCATATAAAATCTCAAATGGACTTTTGCCTATGCTCCTGTTCACTGAATCGTTGTAAGAAAACTCTACCTATGGCAACACATTGTCCCAACTGTTGTGGTGCTCTGTCACCAGGCTTCTTAATAAATCTCCTAGGCTTCTATTTACCACCTCTGTTTTCCCATCCGTCTGAGGATGATAGGTAGAACTAAACACCAAATTAGTTCCCATCTTCTTCCAGAGTGTCCTCCAGAAATGTCCAATGAATTTCGTATCCCTTTCCGATACCATGCTTCTAGGTAAACCATGAAGTCTAACGACCTCCTTGAAGAACAAATTTGCGATGTGAGTTGCATCGCTGGTCTTCTGGCATGGGATAAAATGTGCCATTTTGGAAAACCTGTCAACCACCACAAAGATCGAATCATGTCCTCTTTGCGTCCTAGGCAATCCCAATACAAAATCCATGCTGATTTCATCCCACGGCCTCTCGGGTATGGGTAATGATTGATAGATTCCTACATTCTGCTTCCTGCCCTTTGAATGCTGGCAAATTCTACATCTGTCGACAAACTTATTAACTTCCGACCGCATCCCTGGCCAAAAGTATGTTTCGCTCATCTTTGCAAATGTCTTGTTGTGGCCAAAATGCCCTGCTAATCCTCCGCTGTGTTTTTCTTTTAACAGATTCTCCCTCATGGAGCAACTTGGAATACATAACTGATTTCCTCTAAACAACAGTCCATTTTGGATCATGTAATCTATCCAAGGACTTCTGTCTCTGAGAACTGGATTCTCAGCTGCTTCATATGCTTCTGCAAAATCTGCATCACATGCATACATGTCCCTAAGATTCTCAAAACCCAATGTTTTGACTCGGAACTCCTACAGTAACAAACACTTCCTGCTCAAAGCATCAACCACTTTGTTAGCAGTACCTGAAATGTGTTTAATTACAAATGTAAAATTCTGCATATACTCTACCCATTTATCATGTTTCTGATTCAACTTCTCCTGTTGAGTCACAAACTGTAATGCATGATTATCACTATACAAAACAAATTCTTTTGGGACCAAGTAATGCCTCCATTTATTTAACGCCTGTATGATAGCATAAAATTCTTTGTCATACGTGGAGTACTTTACTTTTGCCTCATCTAGCTTCTCACTGAAATATGCAATCGGTCTGTCCTCCTGGCTCAAGACCGCTCCTATTGCAAAGCCACTTGCATCACATTTCACTTGGAACACCTTCGTAAAATCCGGCAACACCAAAACCGACTGTTCTGTGATCTTCCGCTTCAATAGATTGAAGCTCTTCTCTGCCTCTTCAGTCCAATGAAAAGATTTATGTCTTTTCTTGACAGTATCCATCATTGCTGCGCTAATCCCACTGAAATTCCTGATGAATTTCCTGTAGAAACTAGCCAGTGCATGAAAACTTCTCACCTCGAAAATATTTCTCGGTGATGGCCAATTTTTAATTACCTCCACTTTACTTGGATCCATCTTCAATTCATTTTCCGATATGACAAACCCCAAGTAAATGAGTTCTGTCTTCATAAATGAAGATTTCCTCATGTTGATCAACAGCTTCTCCTGCTGTAGCTTCTTCATTATTGCAGTTAAATGCTTCAGATGCTCTTCTTTTGTCTCACTGAAAATCAATATGTCATCCAGATAAACAATGACAAACTTACCAATGAATTCCTTCAGCACTTCATTCATTAACCTCATGAAGGTACTTGGTGCATTCATCAAGCCAAACGACATGACTAGCCATTCATACAACCCTTCGTTTGTATTGAAGGCTGTATTCCACTCATCGCCTTCCCTCATGCGAATCTGATGGCATCCGCTTTTCAAATCAACCTTTGAAAAAAAAATTGCTCGACTTAAATAGTCCATCAAGTCATCCATCCGTGGCAATGGAAACCTGTACCTGATGGTTATCTTGTTAATGGCTCTGGAATCAGTGCACATTCTCCAACCTCCATCTTTCTTTGGACTCAGTACCGTTGGAATGACACATAGACTTAAACTTTCCCTGATCAGTCCTTTATCCAATAGTTCCTGTACCTACCTTTTAACTTCTTCATTTTCCTGCGGCGTCAACCTGTACGCAGCTTTGTTCGGAAAACTGGCTCCTGGTATGAGGTCTATATGATGACTCACACTCCTCATTGGTGGCAACGAATGAGGTAATTCGTCTACCACAATGTCAGCGAACTCTTCCAGCAATTCCTGAATTTCTTCCGGCAAATCATTCACTCTTGTGCTGGTCAAAACAATCCTTGGTTTCCTGACCACAAAGAATTGTGGATCTTCCTTCTTCTTTACTTATGCCAGAAGTTCCTTCCCACTCATGAGAAGTACAATATTTCTCGGCTCTGATTTTACTTCTTTATCTTTAATTGGAAGTAGCATATGTGTTCTTCCATTCTTCTCCAAAGTATACGTATTCATCTTCCCATCATGAATTACGTTCCTGTCATACTGCCATGGTCTACCTAGCAATAAATGACATACATCCATAGGAATAACATCACATAAAATTCTATCATTATATCCTCCTATCTTGATGTCAACTAAGCACTGTTTGGTGACATTTACCTGATGTCCCTTCTGTAGCCATGAAACTTTGTATGGACTCGGGTGATCAGTCGTCTCCAATTCTAGTTTCTCCACCATCTCGGTTGAAACGAGATTATCTGTGCTTCCGCTATCCATGATAACCTTGCACTTCCTGTCTTTGGTCTTGCATGTGGCTCTGAAAAGTCTGTTTCTTTGAGCTGTTTCCTCCACCTCCTTCTCGGGTGTCAAGAAAACCTTACGCATCATCAACGACCTTCCGTCTTCTGCATCTTCTGCTTCAGCATCTTGCCTCTGTGCCTCGGCGATGTGAGCTTCTCCTCCATCCTTCTTCCTATCTGGATAGTCAACTGCCTTGTGTCCATTCTTTCCACACGTGAAACATGTGATGACTCCACCTCGACCTCTTCCTCTACCTCTGGTACGAGGAAATGTGTTATTATCAACGTATCCTCCGCCCTGTTCTGTATGCTGCCTTCGCTGTTCAGCGTGCTAGCCTCGCTGTGAACTTCCACCTCTTTCTGTTCTAGTCTGAGGTTTCTTCCATTCATCCTTAGATTTCTGGAACCTATATTGAGCAACTGACTTACGTTTTGGTTGGCTCCTACCTCGGCCTCGCTGTGCTGGCTTACGACTTATCTTTTCCTCAGCTTTCAACGCCATCTGATACGCATCCTCCATTGTTCTGATGGTTGTCATACTCATCTCATCCTGGATATCGTATCTCAAGCCATTCATATACCTGGCAATTTTTTCATCATCGCTCTCCCGATGACCTGCTCTGATATTGAGCTTGTAGAATTCTTCAGTATACTCCTTTACTGTCATCAGCTTCTGTTTCAGGTTCTACATTCTCCTGAACAGTGTGATTTGATAATCCCTTGGGATGAATTTTTCCTTCATATTCGCAATCATTCGATCCCAACTTTTAATCTTTTGCTTGCCTTTAGAACGTCTATCTGCTTGAAGCTCGTCCCACCATGATGCTGCATGTCCCTTCAATTTTATGACAGCATGCCTAACCTTTTTATCCTCTTCGATATCCTCATAATCGAAGTAGGTGTCAAGAGCTCTAATCCAATCTAGAATCTCTTCTGCATCCAGATTCCCTTCATAAGTTGGAATGTCCATCTTTGTTTTCGAACTCATCCGGGCGATAGCTTTAATTAATCTCTCATTGGCTGCATCTTCGGTTGCAACTTCTCCTTGTTGTTCAACTTCAACTTCGCCTTCAGAGTCGCTCAGATCTCCAGCACTGGCTGTGCGTCTTTGCGTTGCTTCCATATCTTCTAATCTCGCTCGGAGATCACGTATCTGCCTCTCCATTTCTAGATTCTGTGCTTGTCTCCCTCTTCCTCTCTGGTTTCCCCTATCCTCTGGATCGGGTGATTGTCTTTCTCTTCTCGGCGGCATGGTGAATTCTTCTTTTCTTCTCTGCTATAGAAAACAGAGAAATTTTCTCGCTCTGGTACCACTTGACGCAAACACGCCACCCAGGCCACGTCTGCTCCCATAGGACCTTCTCCTTCAATGGCCCGAAGAACTAAAATGCTCTTCAAAACCCCTTGTCGGGAGTTTTCTGCACCCACAGGACTCTCCTTATGGTCCCCCCTTGTCTTATCAAGAAATCGGACTTCGCTTAATCGCGAGTCTTGAACTCACAAGTTCGGGTCTCACAAATCCCCGAAACCCAATGAAAGTTCACCCACGTGTCCCTTGATCTTGTCAGGAATTATCCCGTCAGGAAATCAGCCTTTACGAGGTCGTGAATCACTCACCTCACGGATCCCCAATTCACGATATGCGATGGTACTCTCTGGTGGGTTTCCCCGACACCTTTTGGCATTGACTCATGGCAAGGCTTGACCTTCCAACACCTGTCCCTTGCTCTGGCGCCCATGACCCACACTCCTATAGTGATCGGGAAATCGTGTATCGTGATTTCAATGTGCAAGAGTTTCTCGCCCTCGGAAACCCCGATTCTCCGATCCCCGACTCCTCGGAATCCCCTGACACGTGGCCCGATGATGAACGGTTGTGATCCCGTCGAGAAATCGCGGATCGTGACTTCAAGTTGCACGAGTTCTCGGTCTTCGAAAACTCCGAAACCCCGATCCCCGACTCCTCGGGATCTCTCGCCACACGTCCTCGGAGATGAACGGTTCAAATCTCCCATTGGGATATCGCGGATCGCGATATCGAAGTTCTTGGTGTGACAGTTCCTTTTTCCTCAGAAACCCCGAAATGCCAAACCCCGACTCCTTTGGATTCTCGGACACACATCCCTCAAATAGAACGGCTCCGACCGTTTCGGGAAATCGCGGATCGCGATTTCGTTATGCGAGAGTTTCACGACTCTGGAAACCCCGATATCCCGAACTTCGACTCTCCGGGATCTCCTGCCACGTGTCCCTGCTGTTTGGACGGCTCTGATCCTATCGGGAAATCACGGATCACGATTCCTACATGCGAGAGTTCTATGCCTCTGGAAACTCCGACGCTGCAAACGCCGACTCGTCAGGATCTCCTGCCACGCATCCTTTCCAATGGACGGTTCAAAACTCTCGTCGTGAAATCGCAGATCGCGATTCCAACATGCGAGAGTTCTATGTCCTCGGAAACCTCGATTCTCCGATGAGCTGAACCCCGACTCTTCTCCGTATGTCTGACGCGTTTCCTGCCGGGATCAATGACTGAGATCCTTTTTTGGGATTTCGGGAACCACAAGGTCTCGATTCTCTTACCCTTCAAAACCCCGATGACGCCAATATCCCGATGTCTCCGCCAGGACTCCTCCTCTGCTCCTTCGGGCTTAAACTCTGCGTAACTTCCCAAGATCTAATAGCTGACGGGATTTCATAGTTTTCCTTGGTGAATCCTGACCGTCAATTCCTCCTCCTTGAAGATTCTTGAGAAGGGTTAAATGCTCTTCCTCAGAACTTGTCCTCTGACACCTGCGCTTGCGTCTCCTACTTGAACTTTCCTCGGCACAAACTCCTGCGCTCTGCTTTAATGATATCACGAAGGTACTATACCTCCTGAGCTTTTCCACTCTGATTCTTTCAGAGGAACTTGCGTGAACTCCTTGCGCTCAACATTCAACAACTTCCCAAGTGTTGAATCCTTTCGACTCTGCGCAACTCCTGCAGCAGCAGTCTTTGATCTCCCTTGCTCAGATTTACAACTGAGACTTCTTCTTCTTCAGCCTACGCACTCCTTGCACGGCTTCAACAACCCAAATCAACTTCTGGGTGAATGAGAACAAAAGTTAGACTACTGAGCCTACATCAACGCACTCCTTGCAGATGAATTCAACTACACACCTTGCAGGAATCTCCTGGCTCAGATAGAGAAACAATTGAACCTCACTCTCTCTCCCTTTCAGACTTCAGTTTGAAACCTGAAATCACATGCACAACATATACAAGTAAATGCATACAAGAAAGCAAACATTCTTGAGCATAACATCAATACAAAGAGAAAACAACACAAACCATTAGCTTGAATCAAAGCTTCCTTCTATTAATTCAAATGCTTGTACATGGGTGTTCTTCATACAATATTCTCTGCTTGCTCTTCTCTTCTCCTGGGTTGATAATATTACAATGCACAATGAGGGTGTCTATATCCGTTTTCCCTCTTAGACTCTAACTATCAAATCTAGACTTAAACATCCTATCTACTAGCATTAAATCTATTAAATGCCAACTATCTACCAAAGGACGAGAGCTTAAGGCTCAAGGTCCAATACAATTTACAATGCGCCTTCATAAATGGCTTCATTAAAAGAATTGCGCTACAATCCCAAAGTATTTTCAAAAGTTTGGGTTTGATTATCCAGCTGATCTCTGCTTGATGTGCTGGCTCGCTTGATGAGTTGGCGATGCTCCTGCATCATAGGGTGAAAATGCCTTCAAATATAGGGTATCCAAACTGACCAAAAATAATACTTTCAACAATATCCATCTTACAATCTCCATCTTAGACATCTGTAGGCTTGTAATATTTATCATGGACATGTTCTAGGCTCCCCTTTTCTTTGAAATCAATGAAAACAATATTTCCAACAATTTAAATACTACTTTTTCCTCTTGTACTCCATTCCCCTCAAGTTTATTTGTTGTATATTTCACCTTCCAAATTTTCTTCCTTGCATTTTCTGTAGTTGGAATAAGGTTCAGCGTGTAACGAATATCTAAGTTATAAGATCCACCTGTAACTTATTAATCTCACTCTTTCATGTATTCATTTAGATGTCAAATATATAACTAGATGGTGCACGCCAGACTTAGCAGTTTGTAAACTCTCTCTCTTCTTTTTTTGAAGTCGGGTGGTCGCTAGAGATGCAGATATTAGATATGTTTCTCTCTTTCTCCAATTTGAAGCCCCAGTCAAGAAACTTCACCGCCAATATTTTACTTAATAGGATTTCGAATGGAAATTCCCCCGACATTTGTGTGGTATATTTCTCATTTATATTTCTTATTTTAAAATAAGTTTATGTCCTATGATAATAGGTTTTCCAAGATTCCATTTGAAATGAAAAATGGTACAACAAATATTAACTAAGGTAAAGAAGAGGCTCCTGAGACTCTGAAAAGAAGTAAAAGACAAAATATTAGTTTCCTAGAAGTAGGAAAAATGAAACCAAATTTGTAGATCCATTTTCAACAATATATGACTAACGAGGAGCTAAAGCCATTAATATAGTGTGTTTTAACAATGTTACTTGAATTTCTAGATCACGAGGCGATTTGGGAATTTGCTACTCTCTTCCTGCAAAAAACAAAGAATGGAAAATGAGGTAAGTACTAAGCACTTATTTATGAGCTTATTAAAGTAGATAACTATAATAGATCAAATAATTATCTAACATAAATGGATTTTTTTCCTGAGTTTAGATTGAGCTAAATTTTCTTCTTGAAAACATGTAAAAAGCCAAAGGTTTGGTTAAAATTTGATAATATACTTTCATGTCCATTGATTTAGCTAGATAAAACCAAAAATTAAGTAATACCATGCAAATTTCCATTTTCTATTTGATTTTCATTGACAATCATGGAATTCGTAAACTAGGAAATATGGGAAAAAAATTCACGGGTGAGAATTTTTTTTAACAATTTTGTTGGCTTCTATAGTTTTTGTTTTTTTTTCTTAGAAATGAGTCGTACTAGCTTGATGGATTCTCTAGTTTCTTTTTTGTTCCCTAATGAGTGAGTGTAGTGCCAAATGTACAAGGAAATTTCCTTCTCCTTGTTGTACTGGTTGCATTTAGTTGTTGAAGTGTAGAAATATATTTATAAACATAATGTTAAGCCTATAATGAATATCATTATTGTTATTCTATAAAGGATATACTAAGACACTGTCATTCATAATATAAATATATTCCATTGATTTATGTAAATAAAACCAAAAATTAAGTAATACAATGCACATTTCCATTTTCTATTTGATTTTCGTTTACAATCACCAAATTTGTAACCTTGGAGATAGGAAAACAATCACAGGCTAGAAATTTACTGCGAAGGAAAATAAATTATTTTTTTATTTGACTCAACTTCTATCTTGCAGAAATCAAGAACACACTACCATGGTGTCTTCTTGGTGACAGTGATTCCTGCTAAAACTGGGCCATTGGTGATAATGAAAGAAACCAGGCCAAATATAGATAGAGAAGGATGACATGCTAACACAAGGCAAAGCAAAGAGAGCGTCCTCGGAAATGACAACGAATATGCTTGCATACAATGTAGGTGGACTAAATAATATGTACACGAATAAAAGGAAATGACGAAAGAATGGAATAATGTCTATGGAGTTAGCCTCGGCATATCAATTAGCTTCACAGAGATCAATTAGCTTCACAAAGATTAGTTAGCTTCACAGAGAGATGCGTTGATTTTCTTAAGAATAGGTTCTTTTCTAAATGATAGAGAACCAACACCATCTATGTTGGTACAAATACATCATAGAACCAAATCCATTTAGTAGCTTGTCTCAATGGGTATAAGACAAGAGCAAGAGCGTATGAATTGAATGATGACTCAATGTCTAGAAGATGCGAGCAAGAGCAAATGAATGGAACGACCAAAAACATAGCATTATCATGGACATGAGTGAACACGTAGCATGGACATGACAGGGTTCAAAACAACCTCGATATGAGGCCAAATAAGACCTCAAAGTTTATTAAATTTTGGAAAAAAAAATTTGGATTAAAACGTCTTTAGTTATGTGCGAGATTGATTAAAATCGATGATATGATTATTATACTAAAAACTTAGGTCAAAACATCACTTCAAAAATGAAATTCTTTAAGACTTTAATTTTATCTTCTTAAAACTTAGAATAAAACATCATTCAAAATGAAGTCTTTTAAAACATTAGATACAAGTTCACTTGGATTTACGTGCAAGAATGGAAAATCGATTTATAAAGTCACTGCTGTCATTTAGGGCATGGACTAAAAATAATCAAAATCATGAATTACTTAGTTTTAATTATGGAAAAACTAACACAAAATTGCACCAAGAAAACATACTAACCATCAACTTCCTTCTAATTTTAAGGTCAAAGTTGAGCCAAAACCCCTATGCAAAATGATTCGATTGATAACATCTACGAAGGTGTACATATGCTACCCACCTCAAATTTGAACCTGTGACCTCTTAGGAGGAAGTACATGTTCTTAACCATTAGGCCCACTCAATTTGTAATAAATTACTACAACATGACAACCAATTATGACTGCACTGCGGGAAGAACATGATTATCTTCCCAAATTGGAACACATATAAATTGATTGGAACAACATATTGGGATTTATACCAAATCCCTTGGAAAATTTGAAAAAAGAAAAATAATTCATTTATTGGTGAAATTTGAAACACTTTTAAGTTTGTCTCACCTCTCATTGGATTGCAACAACTTGATAGGTGGACTTCCTTTCCTTTTTCAAATAGTAAATATACTAACTCTGTTAGGATTACAACTAGATAATAATCCCTTCATGAATAGTGTGATTCCTCATTCATATGTCAACATGAGGGTGATCACATGAAGATGATAGTTGATAAAGTGGCAATGGGGTGCTTATGAACACACTCACACAAGAACACACACGCATTCCTAATTTTACATCTTCGACATTTCCCAAACCATCATGGAGGCTGACAAGTCATCCTTGTTAGGAATGCACATGCATTCCTAAGAACATACACACCCTTAGGAATGCATACATGTTCCTAAAACTGCGCATGTGGTCTAGGAACGAGTGTGTGTTCCTGTGGGGAATAATAAAATCATTTCCTATGGCCAATCTGTTTCTCCAATAGACCACACCGTGTGTTTTAGGAGAGATTGAGAAACTTTGGGAGGAAATGGTGTTGATATATGGACAAAACACTGCCAAAATGTGTGGACATGGTATTTAATTTATTCCAGGTAAGTATTTTGATGCAATTTGTTTTTTTTAAATTTCATAAATTATTTAAGTGATTAAAAATAAAAAAAATATTTTTCCCTTATTAAATTGTATCAGACTTAATTAATATGGAACATAGAGAGAACCCAAAACCAACATCACCACAGAAAGACATACCAAAACCCAACCCACTGTCAGCAAACATAAACATGGAAATTGATCCAGGGTTGAGATCTTTTAGAACCCTTATACATGACTTACAAAGTAACATAGATCCCTCATGGCTGCCACTAACCACTTCCCTAGACACCATTGTATCTTCCATTGCAAATGCCCAAGGCCAATTAACTCACATTTTTTATTACAGGGCTAGAATGTATGAATATTGTTGGCACCAGGCCGAAGTGGAAAGAAGGATGATCATGGGAAAGAAAGAGTGCATAAACGAAAGTAACAACTGGAGAAAGAAAAACACAAATGCATGCAAGGAAGCATGCACAAGGAAAGAAACAGTTGGAGGAAGAACAACATGGGTGCATAGGAGGAAGACCTAATGTCGGTAAGGTTAGGGTTTTGGTAATTTTCAATAAGAAGGCTGAAGAGCCCAAAATGTATAAATATAGATACGTAGGTATCATATAGAGGTTGTTTGGTTGGATGATTGGGTTTTAATATATTATATTGGCATTTTTACAGAATTTTTATTGTTTTGTAAGGGTTCGGGTTCTTATAACATTCCATGAGAAGAATACATCAATGGAGTTGTTATGCAATAAGGTTATGTACCATTTTTGTAAGCTGTTGAGCTAGAACGGAGGAGAGAAGGTAGATCTAAGGATTAGTTTGTAGGATTTAGATCCTGGTGTGATCTAGTTCACCTCATATAGATCTTACCCATAAGAGGGGAATTGTAAGCGCGCGAGGCTGAAAATACCATAAAACAAGAGCCAAGAGCCAAATCGTTGTGGATGTAGCCCAGGAGGGAGTGAACTACAGTAATAACTGTGTAATGTGATGAATGTATTCATCTCTTACTTTCTTTTAGCAGTTTATAGTTATGCTTAATAAATGATTAAATATATTGTTATGGAACACGAATACGTTGCTTGGGAAGTAAACTATGTAATGGAAATGTGTACCCATGAGGAATAGGTAGAGTACCTTCATAGTTTGTAGTGTATGGATCTGGTTAACGAACCCCTATCTCATACTCAATCCTAGGCTATAAACACCTGAGTCTTATAGCCACCCATTTAAAGCTATCTCGGGTGAGACTATGAAGTGAATTATGTGTACTGTGTTGCCTTCTGGTTTACCAGAAGGGCCGATAATTTTATAGGATTTGTTGGTAACCTAAAAGATATGAACCTTGGGTCAACAAATCTGATAGTAGTAGAGAGCATTTCAAGACCAACAAATGGTTATGTTGCCTTGTTAAGAGGAAAAAGAGAGGATTGAGTAGATGAGATAGAGTGCATGAGAAAAGAATGAGTGAAACAAGTAGACCACTGAGCCATTAGAAGGGAATGTTGAGACCTTGTAACCCCATGAAAGCAGAAATCGAAGGCTGGTTGAGAACGAAAGAGCTAGAGTTTTCCCAGAAAGACAATAAAAACCCTAGCATCACACCTCGCAAATATATGGATAAATACGTGTTTACGGATTTACACGAAGTCTTTTTCTATGATTTTCCCCACCTACTGTAGGAGTGGATACCAAGGTTGAAGGATAACCACACGACGAACTGGATCCGACAGCTAGATTGGACCCCAGTACAGGCTGAGCAGTTACAACAGGTGAACAACAAATTCACCCATGCAGTTGACTTTTGGCTTGATAGTATTGTGGTAGGCTTCATCATAGAGTTTGCAGTCAACACAACGAAGTCATACAACACAACAGAGAAATAATTTCTACACGGACCTCGAGGAAGGTACATTCGATCACTATATAATTCTATTCAAATATTGCTATATAAAAAAGGTGTAATGACAATGGAATCAGACACCTTGACTTCCCTACATGCATGGGGGAAGTGGAGAAGCACTGACAGAGAGAGGATAAATGGAATAAGGTGAGGATAAAGTCAAGAAGGAGGAGGAACTCTTAGACCCAATCTTGATGGATGACGACCATATTAAGTGGATCTTGGCGTCATCAAGAAGGACACGTAGTGGAGTACCCTACAAGTATAAGGTGAATACCAAGAAGAGAGCCATAGTCATGAGGGAGGTCTTGGCGAACGATGAGAAAGAGGTAGAGGATCTCTGGGCTGTGGAGCAGATTGAGGAAATCCTATGCACAACCTATGAGAGGAAAACAAGAGGCCCAAGAATGGGAGGAGAAGGCAACCATCCTATCCATATTAGTGTCAGTGTGGAACCCATAAACCCATGTGAGACTAATAAACCAAAGAGAACATCACCGTTTAGAAAACCAAAGTTTGGAGGAAGTCCGACAACAAGAAGTACATCTACCATAGGACCAACAATTGGAGGAGACGGTTCAGGCAATACTAGTCAAGTATCTACACTGCGCAATGGAGGTAGTAGTTCAGTATTTAGAATGGCAGGACACGATCCCACTATCAGATTACCAGAATTTTGAGGAGAAGCAACAAAAGATCCTGAGAAGCATTTGTTCATTTGTGCAAAGATATGGGAGGAAAAATATATCACTGACGAAGATACCAATATTGCACAGCTAGCGAACACACTAAGAGATCATGCACTAGACTGGTACATGATTCTAGACACAAACAATGCCCCTAGGATGACGAGAACACTGGAAGACATTAAGAAGCTATTGATTAATGAGTTCCAGAAGCCGAGCTCAGAGGATCAGTACATGAATGAGATGATTGAGATACGACAGAAACCATGAGAGTCTGTATGGGATATTGACTAGATATTCAAGCGACTAAAGGGGATGTTAAATTACCTTATGACCGAGATGCAACACCGACACCTGTTTGTAAACTCACTACTCCCACATCTAAAATATCCCTTACAACAAAATTTTTTTCAGATGTAGGTAGAGGCTCTATAGGTAGCCTTACAATAGGAAGAGAACTAGTACCAACAGATAGACCCAACTATTGAGGAATTGAAGGAGGATTCAAAGAATCTAACATTTCATTTGAACTAGAATAAGAACAAGAACAAATGAGAAGTCGTTTGGTGCACCACATGTAGAACAAAAGGATGCCACAAGAACAAATGCCCAACATTTGCACAGTATATGGCAACATGTATGCCAAACCCGCTACCACAGGGAGGATTATGGTGTGAAATATGCAAGAAACCGGGTCACGACCTTATTACTACACGATGATGTAGAAGTACTAGACAATTCCAAAGAATTCAGATTTCACATTTTGTAAGTTAGTGGGCCACGATGAGAAAGATTGCAGAAATATGGAGCTGATGTGGGAAGGATCATCAGATGCATAGAGGGTACATGCCAAAATGATGATTGGGCAAGTAGCACCACATTTCAATCAAGCCCCAACCCCATACAACACTGTGCAACAACCCTACAATAACATGCAACCGCAATGCAACTCGGCAGAACCCCAGTACAATACCGCGCAGTATAATCAGGCACCACCGTATAACACACCGAGAGGTGATCGCGCAGGCTATAGAGGAGCAGAACGATCTAGAGGAGGTTTCAGATGCGGTAGAGGACTAGTCACATGTCATAATTTCTAGCAACCAAGACATTACGAACAGAAATTCCCATTGCTACCAACAACTTATATGTATTGTCACGCATCAGACCATGACATAGAGGAATGTCCAACACTACTAGTAAATATTCAGGAAAAGAGGAACCAAAACAATCAAAATTTTCAGTGGATTTCAGTCAAAGAAAGGGACAACAGATGAAACATCAACATAGTCACTCGTGGAGGAACGAAAAAAAGAAATGATGCAATTCGACAAGAACCAACACATAACCATTGGATAAAGAAGAAAACTGACCCCAAGATGCGGTTCGACGCACCTAAAGAAAAGGAGACTTTTAGGGAAGCCGGATAAGAATTTCAGAAGGAGGACACTTCGTCGACTTCAACTGCACAAATAACCAAGGAAGTCTCAGAATATGAGATATGCCACCATCTATGGATCATACCAATGGAATGCAACCCAAGGGACAAGTAAGTACAGTCCAAGGATTTTTGCTATCATGAGTAAAAGTATTAAGTAATCCTTCATCTATGAAAATATTGCAAAACATACTCGAGAAATGTAGTAACGCGATGGAAGAAAAGATAGAACCAAAAACTGTCAATCACCTACACACCCGAAGAAGAACAAGTAGGGAGTTTAGACTAAATGCTAACAATGGGGATTTCAATATGGGAGACATTATACCAGACCTAGGATCCGAAGTAAATGTGCTACCCAAGAAGAGATGGAAATGCACGAGAGAGACAACATTGGGACACTCAAATGTCTAATTAAGACTAGCAAGCCAACATAGAGTCCTACCAATAGGTAGACCGAAAGGAGTAATAGTAGATATTGATGGAGTGCGCACTAAAGAAGACTTTGAAGTCATTGAAATAGTAGATGGCACAAAACCGTACCCAAAACTACTCGGTCTGGATTGGGCGTTTGACAACCAGGCCATAATTAACTTGAAAAAAAGGAAAATGACATTTGAATCTAGAGATTATAGGGTCATAGCACCACTAGATCCAACAAAAGGGGAGAGGTTCGTAGAACCCACTTGCATGGACTTAGAGGAGATCGACCAATTTTATAGAACAACTGCGTGTGATGAGGATTACGTAAACCCAACTAAAGACGGGGTTCTCAGTTGAAGGAGATACTTCATGCGCAACTGACTCAGACACTGGGTTAGAAAACTGGCATCAGAGACTACACAAAGTATCCATGAGAAGATGTGAAAGAATAGACCATGCAGTATGGTGGATAGGCATAGAAATCAGAGAACCGCCCAGTTTCCACGGACTAAATGATTTGGAAACATTCTTGACACAATATGAAGATGAAGTGTTTGAGAACCAGAGGCTACTAGCACTATATTTAGCACACAAGGCCACACCTGCAAGATGGTGGGGTGCACACAAAGATGCTATCACAGACTGGTATCAATGTAAGCGATTACTATGCATATGGTTTGGCAAAGAACATGGATATAACAAACAATGAAAATATGAAGGACTAGGAACACCAACAAAACACTTGGAGAATTGAAAAACGTTGTGGAGAATGACACCACCAAAGGAATGGCTTCACTCCTTCATTCACACTTTAGAGGGCATACCAAAGAACTGGTATACAGACCAGGAATTGCACAAAGGAACTACAACATGGATGACATTGCAACAAAATTTTACCGTCACTTTCTCATTCGAGCATGAGAACCTCAACATAGATGTGGCCTTGAAACATATTAGAGGAATCATATTCATTGAAGAACCGGAAATAGAACTTATTACAGAAGAGCAACAGTGGAATAAGAAAATAGTCAAGCAACTACTGTCATGTTACCATGTACAAGAGGAAGCACCATAAGAAGATGACCCACGTGATATCCAGATTGAAGAAGTCGAAGGTGAACGATATGTGGAAGGACCACCCATAGAATCAGAAGTCATTTCCGTGCCAATCAAGATAAAGAAGGTTAACATCGGAACCGCTGAGCAGAACATTGGATATTACAGGGATGAGAAGACCTTAGAAAGCATCACATAATTGTTGTGCGAATATAGCGACCTTTCTCCCACAACATTTACAGAGATGAAGGGTATAGCCAGAGAATTAGGAGAAATGAATATACCACTCAGATCTGACGTGATACCTATTAAACAACAACCTTATAGACTAAACCCCATATATAAGCAGAAAGTTAAAGATGAGATCGATAGGATGCTCAAAGTCGGCATCATCGAACTAGTTGAGGAATCAAAATGGATAAGCCCAATGGTAGTACAAGATAAGAAACAAGGACGAGGGATCAGGATATGTGTCAACTTGAGGAAGTTGAATGATGCATGCCTACACGACCCATTCCCTACACCATTTACGGATGAAGTGTTAGAGAATGTGGGGGGACACGAAGCTTACTCATTCACTGATGGATTCTTAGGCTACCATCAGATTAAGATAACACAGGAGGATAGACACAAGACCATGTTTGTGATGGAATGGGGATCCTATCAGTACACAACCATGCTTTTTGGACTAAATAATGCACCCGCCATATTCTCCAGAGTGGTCATTGCATCATTTAAAGAATTCATCCATCAATTTCTCGAGGTATACTTGGATGATTGAACAGTTTATAGAGTGTTGAAACACCATGTGGAAGTGTTACGACTAATGTTGGAATGATGCAGATAGTGCCATATATCACTGAATATCAAGAAATGCATATTTGGAGCATGGTTTGGGATACTATTGGGCCACATAGTATGCAAATAAGGCTTACTAGTGGATCCAGAAAAGATCACAATCATTGTGAACTAACCATCACCAAAAAAAGTCCTCCAGTTAAGATCAACGTTAGGACATACCAGATACTATAGGAAATTCATCAAAGGATATGCGCAGATCACAACACCAATGGAAAAGTTGTTAAGGAAGGATACAAAGTATCAATGGAATGACGAGTGCCAACACGCTCTGAATACATTAAAGGAAAAGATAGTTAGAACACCAATTTTAGTATTTCTAGACCGGGAAAAGACATTCCATGTGCATGTATATGCATCAACGATAGCACTCAGAGCTATCTTAGCGCAACCAGGAGCACGAGACTTGGATCACCCGATAGCGTTCGCAAGAAGAAAATTATTAGACTCAATTTTTTTATTATAATGCAACAGAAAGAGAAGGCCTAGCTATGGTTTACACACTGTAGAAGTTTAGACATTACCTATTGGGAAAACATTTTAAGATGTTTACAGATCACTCAACCCTGAAATACCTAGTCAATAAGCCAGTGTTGGGGGGGGAGAACCTGTCGATGGTTATTTTTATTTCAAGAATTTGACTTCGAAGTAATAGTGAAACCAAGAAAACTGAATGCATGACCTGACCACCTATCACGAGTCACAAATGGAGAACCTACAAATTTAGAAGACAACTTTTCGGATGCATAGTTATTCTCAGTAAATATTGCTGACAAACACTTCGCAGATATCATTCAGTACTTGACTACAGGTACTACACCGCATGAATATACCACTACGCAGAAGAATAATCTGGTAGTCCGCGTGAATGACTATCAATTGATTGCAGGACATCTATATAAAATGGGCACAGATAACATCTTGCGAAGGTACGTGTTAGAGCACGAACGACCAAGAATTTTAGCAGAATCCCACGAGGAAATGGCAGGAGGGAATTATGCAAGGAAATATATTGTACAGAAGGTACTCCATGCATGATTATGGTGACCAACAATCCACATAGACTTGAAAGAGTACTGTCAGAGATGTGATGTCTGTCAATGGGTCGACAAACCCAACAAAAGGGACGAGATGCAATTACGTCTGCAAGTGACATTACAAGCATTTTATAAATGGACAATAGACTTTGTGGGACCAATTCACCCACCATCCACAAGAACAGGGGCAAGATACATCATCACCACGATGAAATACCTAACAAGATGGGCGGAAGTCGCACTAGTAAAAGACTGCAGTGTAGAGACAACTGCACAGTTCCTATTTGAACAAGTAATGACTAGATTCGGGTGCCCAAGATTTTTGATGAGTGACCAAGGCATGCACTTCATAAAAAACTCCATCTGCATGATGCTCAAAGAGTTTGAAGTTCATCATCAGAAGAGCACACCATATCATCGACATGCAAACGACAGAGTAGAAGCTTTCAACAAAATTCTCGAGAATGCACTAACAAATATTTGTAACGTCAACAGAGACGACTGGGACCTCAAAGTACCAGCAGTATTATGGGCGTATAGGATGACATGAAAAAAGTTGATAGGGCACACACCATTCAAACTAGTCTATGGCCAAGAAGCAGTAGTTCCATTAGAATTTTTAGTACCCATCTTATGCGTAGCATCTATCACACAAATGACAGAATGAGGCACAATACAGGAAAAACTGAATCAAATATTGTCAATGGAGGAAGACCAAATCTTGGCAGGATTCCATCAACAAGTGCAGAAGTCCAAAGATAAATCTTGGCACGATCGACACATCAAGAAGAAGATGTTCAAGGAAAGAGATCTAGTATTTCTCTATGACAACAAATCATTTCGTCACCCAAGAAAGCTGAGAATGCATTGGTTAGGACCATACGAGGTAAAATATGTAAAACATGGAGGAGTTGTATAGTTAAGATATTTAGCAGGCACATACCTTAGAGGAACGATCAATGAGAGCTGAATGAAGCTATATAAGGATAGTCGATCACCCACGGCGTAGTTAAAAAAAAAAAAAAACCTGAAAAGTGCGAAGCATGCCAGAGATAGAAAAGCCACATGACGTTTGAAACACGAATGCAACAAAGAAAAGTACAATGATTACATACCAAAGAAAAATGAGTGGGAAACAAAAAGTTGGCAAAAGAAGTATGATAGGACAACACTAAGCGAAATTAAAGCACGGTAAGGACTGATGGAACATCACATTAAACATGCCAATTGGAAACGACAAAGTAAGTGTAATGGAAAGTACGAAACTGCTGCAGATGCATTGAACCCACAATTATGGTGCATTAATCACATAACAGAGGAAGCGTCATCGACAAGCTTCATGACAAGCCCATACAACACGCGAGCATGGAAGCAACTAGTCTATTCACGAAAGGATAATAAAGAGAGAGCAACAGCAGCAAGAACGAACTGGAACGAAGAGTGGGAGATATTTTTGGGAAACTTCCAAGCACTGTGCAAGGAAACGAACTCCCAGTCGTAGTAAAGATCGACCATATTGCGTAGGAAATTGATCGATATTAGAAGGAGATCGAGGGTCTCCGAGAACAGCTCACACCAACAACTCCACCAAAAGTAAAGGAGCAAAGGAAGAAGGAAGCAAGGACACAACTAAAGGAGATAGAGCAGAAGGTTAGTACAACAACATAATTGTTCGATAAAGAAACGCAACTTTGGACAAGGTTGGAGGAGGATCTGCAGGTCCAACACTGGGACAAGGAAGAGGAGAGGATAAATGCAATGATCCAAGAACTCAAACAACAACATAAGACCGTATCAATCCCAAAATGAGTCAAAGGGATGCAGGATATAAAGAAGATGCAGAAAGAACTTATCACTGTGAAAACATAGAAAGATGAGTGTCATGCTCAGATAGAGCCACTGTAAGAACAGGTAGCAGAAGTACTCGCACATGCAGAAGGAGATAGAACAAAGATAACACAAACATAGGTAGAATGTGAAGGATTATTGAATGATGAAGTGGAAGTTCTGGTAGTGGATACCATTAAGGCGAAGACCGCACATGCACTAACAAAAGCAGCAGAGCTGAAGGAAAAGTTCCAGATGATCACCGAGGAGATCGAGGAAACTCAAAAAGATTAGGTGACTCGGGATGAGTAACATGTTAGTGTTGGGGGCCTGTTGGCACCAGGCTGAAGTGGAAAGAAGGATGATCATGGGAAATAAAGCGTGCAGAAATGAAAGTAACAACTGGAGAAAGAACAACATGTGTGCATGCAAGGAGGCATGCACAAGAAAAGCGACAGTTGGCGGAAGAACAACAAGCGTGCATAGGAGGAAGACCTAACATCGGCAGGGTTAGGGTTTTGAAAATTTTTGGTAAGAAGGATGAAGAGCTCGAAATGTATAAATATAGAAACGAAGGTATCATATAGAGGTTGGTTGGTTGGATGATTTGGTTTTAATATATTAGATTGTCATTTGAACAATAAGTTTACTGTTTTGTAAGGGTTCGAGTTCTTATAACATTCCATGAGAGTAATACATGAATGGAGGCGTTATGAAATATGGTTATGTACCATTTTTTGTAAGTTGTTGAGCTAGAACAAAGGAGAGAAGGTAGATCTAAGGATTAGTTCGTAGGCTATAGAGCCTGGTGCGATCTAGTTTGCCTCATACAGATCTTACCCATAAGAGGTGAATTGTAAGCGCACGACACTAGAAATACCATAATACAAGAGCCAAGAGCCAATCTTTGTGGACGTAGCCCAGGAGGGGGTGAACCACGGTAATAACTATGTAATGTGATGAATGTATGCATCTCTTACTTTCTTTCAACAATTTATATGTATGCTTAATAAATGAGTTAATATATTGTTATGGAACACGAATATGTTGCTTGGTAAGTAAACTGTGTAATGGAAATGTGTACCCGTGAGGAATAGGTAGAGTACCTTCATAGTTCATAGTGAATGGATCTAGTTAAAAAACCCCTATATCATACTCAATACTAGGTTGTAAACACCCAAGTCTTACAACCACCCATTTAGAGCTATCTCGGGTGAGACTGCGTAGTGCATTTTGTGTATTGTGTTGCCTTCTGGTTTACCAGAAGGGCCGATAGTTTTAGAGGCTTTGTTGGTAACTTGAAATATATGAACCTTGGGTCAACAACTCAGATAGTAGGAGAGAGAAGTTCAAGATAAACAAATATTATATAACATATCTATATAAAAACCAAGTTAGAGACCTTAACCTTTCAAAACAAGATCTGATGACATTGTTTATTGTCCCCAAAATTGGATTAAACCACTAGTCACAAAGAGATGAATTTGTATGGAATGGTGCACCTTCCAACCATTTTCAGACAATTGGAGGAATAGGTGGTTTATGGTCTTTGACAAACCTCCCTGCAATAATAGGGAGGTACTTATGTATTTCCTGAAAAAATTATGGGCATAGTTTATTTTACATCACCATGTCAATTGATTTTATATTAGTGAATTCTAGGGGGTGGGCCATGGGTCCACATAGGATAGATAAAATTATAGGTGTGACCCATTTCCAGGTCCTCGTCCTCCTAGGTAGAGGCCTAACTCCCGACCCAAAATCTTCCCATAGTGGAAATAATCAACTAGACTTGGAAATTGATATCCACCTTGACCCATACCTTGTCTCAACACACCACATTTTTAGAATTATCTCACCAAGAACTACCTTCAAGTAATGTTGGGGGAGGGGTTCGACCTTCAAGCACTACAACAAAGTCCATCTAGGAGAGGGAACATGGAACTAGTTCATGTGACTCTCACAAATGATTGAGTTGCGGGTAACTTTTTATAGGCCGATGGAGGCCACTAGACATGAAAGTTTCATGGAGGAGGTTAGTATCTTGATCATATCTATTTTCTTCACACACACACACATAATTGTGTGTGTTTTTATATCTATTTATATGATGTTTGCAGTTGCTACACCTAGATAGAATAACCTCAACATTGGCATATGTAGTAGTGTTAGTTTCCACCACTGACATAGTAGTAGAAACAACCTTCTCATTTGGTGTACCTCACACTCTAGTATGGTGGAACGAGTGATTCATGAATCAAAATGATCCTTCATAACAAAATGTGTCATATGTTTTCATTACGTGTTCTAAATTCTTTTAGTTTGAATGTCCATGTGTTGTGTTTTTATAGGTTGCGATTTCACATAGTGAGGAACCATGCCCACATATGATGGAAATATCACCCCCTATTGGATTTCCATCTTGTCATATTTTTCACCACCCAAGTTTTCCATTATTGATTATTTTGCCTCATCCTTTCACTCGTTTATTATCAATCTTACCATGTTCCTTCATGTATACACCATGACAAGATTATAAGTGTTAAGTAGTTAATTATCACATATTTCCTCTATTTTTAATGAATTAAAGAGAATTAGACTTGATTTTTCCGGTAAAGGTTTTGTGATTTCAACTCTTGAAGAAAATTTGGCATTTCCCATAAATCTGGTAGCACCCTTGCTACCAGATTTCCTGTAGCGTCCTATTTTCATAATCCATTTTTCCATGTCATTCACAAGCAGGTGTGGATGAGTATGGAAATTAAAAGACATGGGTTTTGTGCAGAATATGGAAATTTAGGTTAGAAAAGAGAATAATCCTTGAAAAATAAAAAACAAAGGATGTATGGGCATGGTTTTAAAACGGATTGATTATGTCACCTATAGGAAATCCGGTAGCAGCCACCATCTATATGAATTTTGGTAGCACCTTGATTATTTGTATGGTTGCGCCTCTTGTGGACAAATTTGGGAATATGGGTTTTGTGAAGAATGATGTTGTTATGATTCTAAGTTCTTTAAATGATCCAAACAATGTCTATTGTCTCAATTAATCTAAATCCAATATATGATGGTTGTGAGCTCCACATATTGGGGGATTAGTCTTAGCTTGTTGTTACCCCCTTCTTTTTATGAAAGGTAACTTGTATGTATAAGTATGAGGGGGGTTTTAGTCTTGGGAATTCAATTAAGGAGTGAATTGTACATCATTTGGGGCTAAGGAGGAATAATATTATAGTCTGTAATTTTTGAATATTTTACATGTTGAAATAAAGAGACATTTGCTGCAGATTGTGAACAAATATTTGTAGCCTTCCTTGGGGGTGTGTGCCAAGGGAGGAAGGGCCTCATATATATGGTATACAATGCCCAAATATTTTATTTTATGAGGCACATTTTATTTCTACATTTAATAGATGCAATCATGTGATGTTATTTCATAGTTCACTTCTCTCATTTCATTGATCAATTGAATTTTTTCTTGAGTTGTTAAGTTAATTTTTTATGCTTTTACTGTTCATTCATTTTTTCTCTTTAATTTCTGATTATGTGTGTTAATGACCATGTGTGAGTGTGTGTGTTACCATGAATCTCAATAAGTTGTTGACATAGGAATTCTGATAAAGTGAAATCTATAGGACTTGAACTTGCAACTTTGAGATCTCTATATTTGGTTTTACATCACAGGATTTATTGGTTTGATTTGATGCTTAATAAGTCACAATAGTCACTATAATAGTTGAGAGAACTATGCTGGTGTAGGAATATTTCTGATCTAAATAATTGTAACTATATAAATTATTATAGCCTCTATAGTTAAGTATGATTCTTGGAAATGATTCATTAAGAAACCTACTTTTGATTTCATTAGCATTAGTTTAGTTAGTTACATGGTCTTGCCCATATAGTTCGAATATATCATAGGTTTACGAGCTCTTGAATTGATAATTTGATATTCATCAGTTTAAGCAATTAAATTGACCAACATTTTTGGCATCGTTGTCGGAGAGACTCTAATGGATTAGGCATTGGTAACTTGGTTTTCAGTTCTTTTATTTTTCACCTTTTTATGAACATGATTTTTTGTTGTACTAACATTATATATCTACTGAAATAACAACGGTAAGATGAGAGGTAAGAACGTGGAAATTCACTATAGTGAGTACACTATCTTACTGAATCTAAAGTGTGTTGGTACAACATATTTTTTGTTCTATTCATGGAAAGGAAAATCTAACTCATGTCAATGGTTAACTTGGTGACAACAGGGTCTTAGTAGCATGAGGGAATTTGGGTACATGATTGTTCTTGATGTTTTGAGTTTTTACTTTGAATTTTGCCTTGTATTTGTTTTTGCAAGATTTCATATATTTTTTTGAAGTTTTTGTTTTTGGTTCGTAAGAACCCCCATACACTAAGTCATGCTACAAGCCATGAACTATTAGTTAGTAAAAGAATGATCCCAAAGAGTTTTTTGAGAAAAGGAGGAAATTATGTGATTCGGCTTATGTTCATAATGAAATGAAAGAAGAGATATTACAATGAAATACTCATGAAAATTGTCAGAAACAAAGATATACAACAATACTGAATTTCTATTAATGAAATAATTGTAAAGAGACTGTAAAAATACAAAGTGCAAGACTCACTAGAATGGTGGTAGCTTTATCTCTGAGAAGATATGTGACAACTACGCTCATTTGCAAGAAGATGATTACAATGAGGCTTTGAAGGCCTTTTTATGTTAAACATGAATTTGAAAAGCCTAGACATCCAAAAACCTAACCCTAGGAGATGAAAAACCAAAAGATATGTGGGCCCTGTTTGAGTAAGTTAGTACATTAAATTCTTGAGTTCACAACTTTTGCATATGATCTTCATTTTAGGTGCATGATAGCCCATTGGAAATCTCTTTTCAAGAACTACGCATTACATCGTCAAAATCTGACTCTGTCTACAATTTTAATGTGGCGAGTGAAATAACATTGTTTAGGGCCCCAAAATGGCCCTCTAAGTACAATAATATGTGATGACATGAAAACATACAAAATTAGTCAGTTGGATTAGATGGGAAGCCACCAGTATCCACCTGGAAGATGTGTAGGGATCCAGACAACCCCAGAAGTGTAGAACCCACAATTACAAAGAAGTACAAAAGAACGCTTTGAACTAAAAAATGACAAAAGGAGCCAGTTGGAATAGGTGGGTGGCCACAAATATCCACGCAGATCAATACTCCCCCCTTAGGAAGCAATGGTCTCCATTGTGTTGAGTGCCCAAGGAAGAGGGGAAATCATGTTCTGAATATGAATCTTGGTGAGTTGTGTGCTTTATTGGATAAGTTGTGTTTCTTGGTCTGTGGAAGACTGTCACAAACTAGTTGCTGGCGGGGTTGAATATGCTCCACCAACCTGTTTTCTTTGGGTTTGACGGGGTATTGTGTAGGCACCATTGTAGGTGAATAAACAATAACTTCTTTCTCTTTGAAAATATGTTTTTGCTGGATAGAAGGTGTTGAGACTGCATTGGTTGTAGCAGTCTTCTGTGCATCCTTTGAGCATACTGTGAAGAGGATGAATTTTTCAGTATGAGAGATTACCTTGCGACACTATTTTGGTGGAGCAGTAGTCAGAACTATCTATGGTATTCGATAGAGCTGACCTCCCAGAGTAATAATGACACTATGGGATCTAGACTCATAGACATCATGATGTCTCCACATATATGGTTGGACCAAAATCACATCACATACATCAAGAGGGGAAACATCACACACTACCTCATACTTGAAGGGCTAAATGACATAGGACATGCGACATTGTTGGCTGACACAAAGATCTCGACCCTGGTGAATCCACCCGATGTTCTATGGTTGTGGGTGTGGTGTTGTCGATAACTCCAACTGTTTGATGACCTTAGCTGAGATGAGGTTCTTCTGGCTATCGTTATCAACAATGAAATGCAACGGGGTCACCTTCACCCACATATGTGAATGGAAGAGGCACTCCCCCTCTTCAGGATCTACTGATTCCTTTGGTTGAATTGTTGTGATTGCGAAAGTGGTAGTGGGGTGTGTGTCGATGATTTGTCTATATTCAATATTTTTTGGATCAGATTCTAAATCAGGGTTCGGCTGCGTGTCTTTGACCTTAGCCACCAATGACTATTTTGAGTGACATTCATCGGTGTTGTGCCAAGGGTTTTGTGGAAGTCACACTTCTTCCCAGTGTAATTCTTCATCTTCCCTTTACCCTTTTTGTCTCGTGTCTTGGAATGGTTGTCTAGGGGATGTTGGTTAGGGTCATCTTTACTGTGCTTTGGTTGTTGCAGATTTGCAAACTTGAATTCCCATTTCCTCTGGTGCCTAAATTTATGTGCGATTTCCCATTGTCTCAACAAAAGCTTTGAAATCTTTGAGGTGTTGAAAGACCTCAGATTTTTGCCTGAGAAAGTAGATCCAAGTAAAACGTGAGAAACCATCAACAAAAATGAGAACAAACCTCACTTTGTTGATCAATGGATGTGGAAAAGGACCCATGAGGTCACTGTGGATCAGATCTAAAGTTCCGAAAGCTCGTTGAGACTTTCCTTTGACGAATTTCTCTTGAGGGTGTTTTCCGAGAACACATCCCTCACATACTCCCTTGGAGAAGAGGATGTTTGGTAGACCATGAACTAATCTGTTCTTGCTAAGCTATTGCATGTATTTGAAATTCAAATTTCCAAACCTTTCATGCCATATCCTACTACTTTCATTAGCATGAGTAAGCAGTAAAGCAAAATCAGGTTCAATGAATTCAGAAAATGTATACAATCTAGACTGATGATTTACCTCACCGGTAGCAACCCTGGAGTTGGTTTGCATGTCATATATGTCCATGAAATTTGGTGTGAATACGACTTTCTTTCTGGTGCCATAATTCGTCATCTGATACATGGAGAGAAGGTTGACAGAAAGCTTGGGAACATGCAGCACGTTCTCTAAGCTTCCATTGGTGAGTTCAATCCTTCCTTTGCCAGTGACTTCGACAGAAGAGTTGTCCCCCATCAGAATAGGAGGAACTTTGCATGAATCCAAAGAAGAATATACTGCTTATGAGGCAACCATGTGATGTGATTCTCCTAAATCTACGATCCAAGCATCGTGAGAGGAGTTTATTGCAATCAAGGCATGGCTAAAATTGCCTTTCTTGGAATTTAGATCTTCTGGCTTCTTCTTCTTTGCACCCTCAGGGATGCGATCTCCAAGGTTGTTTTTTTGAAGTATATGAGACATCAGATCTATTTGTTTTTGCATGCATGCAGATTCCGAATGGAATCCTTTGTGACAGTATGTGCATTTCTCTCCTTTTCTTCCCTTCTCTCCTTTGGATCTGGAGGCATCGGTGAAGGGTTTTGTGTACCCTTCCTTCTTCGTATGTGCATGAGATTTTCACATATCTTTATCTTTATATTTCTGATATTTGTGGCTGCCATCATGCACAGTGAGTGCATGCGCCCTTGGGCCTTTGATTGCGCCCATGTTGATGAGATTGGTTTTCTCTTGTGTCAGGGATTCAATAAAGTCCTCAAGAGAAGGCATCTTCCAGGTGGCTCCAGAGGAAAATTTGACATTATGGAATGTAGATATGAATACTGAGAATTCAGGACCAATCTTGGAGAGAATGGTGAGAACTATTTGTTTCTCCTCATTCGATTTATCAACCCCGCAAGCTTTGAGTTGCAACAGTAAATCCCTGAATTTTGTAAAGAAATCTTGGATATTCTCGAAGCTTTTTTGATCCAATGTGAGCAGCTGCACCTCCAGCATGTGTCCCCTCATCTCATCCTGTTTTCCAAAGAGCCCTTCCAACATGGTCCAGTCTTCATTGGGAGTCTTATAGGAAGATATATGAAAAAGGAGATCGGGAGAAATAAGACTGCAAATTGTTCTGAGTGCCTCATCCATGCGATTTAAGTACTTGGATTTTTCTATGGCTGATGTTGGTTCTGTATCTGTATTCATGGTTAACCTATACAACCCTCTATATCAGATATGTATGGCTATTTTATCCTTCCATGCAAAATAGTTGTAAGGTGTAAGAATGAATTCTTTTTAGAATTTCATCTTTCCGCTGTCTTCAATCTTTTGTACCTGCAAATTTTTTTTGGTGTATCTTTTTCTTAGCAGTCCATCAGCTCTGATACCATGTAAATGTGTTGAACCTGCACAAAATAGATCTAGCTAAACAATAATACACACATTTGTAGAGAGAATTGGAGAAGGAAGAAGAAGAAGAGAAAGAATGGAAAGAATTCTCATTAACCGTGTTGAATAATGAATAATTTACACATGATATACTCTGTATAACTCAATGAGTTCGACTTGAGGTGAACCAAGTCACCATAGTGGTGGTCTAGAGTGATCTGGACACACACCAGTAGTCACGGGAGTGAACTTCCACCTATTCTAGTCTCTCAGGCAGTTACAGGAGTGAACTGCCACCTAGTTGAGTTAACTAGTAAACTAGTCTTCAGTTAATTGACTGAACAGAAAGTAGTGAGGAGTTAACTCAAATAATCAAGGCTAATGCACCACTTTGGTGATGATACCAAGGTAAGGTCGAATTAGCATGGTGATTATCCTAATGCAACATCTAAATTCAACTCAACTAGTCAAACTGAAGTGTGAACTGAAAGAGAATATTCTCTAGGTGGAATATTCTCTCCTAAAATATAGGATACTGGATAATAACTAATTATGACTAATGAACAAATAAAAAAACCTTAGGAAAAGGAAATCCTAGGTGTGTGTGAAGTAACTCCAACAGTTTAAGAGATTTTAGAAGGTAAATAATAAAGTGAATTGATGAGTGTACTGTAATTCAAAGTGAATACAAAATAAATTATTTAAATAATAAATTTAATGGAGAAATTAGAAGTGG
>JZKD02S1768723.1:461768-501738 GCA_000966675.3 Picea glauca | reverse complement strand
TATGACATGTATCTTCTATTGTGATTATATTGTATCTCTTAACTTTGTTGCAACTTTCTTGTTTTGTGCTGTCATGTTGCATGCTCATTATACTTAGTATTATCTCGGGCATTGATGCATCAATTTCCACTTACAAAGAAAACATTGTGCGTTATATTGTTAGTATTTTATCCTCTATAATCATATTTTCCTTACTAATTTTTTGGTACTAAACTTCAAAAACCAAAGTATTATCCTTATACAAAATATTATTTTATTTCACCAAGACTATTTGTATTCACTTCTCTAACTACCTTACATTCAAAATTTACTTAATTTCCTTTGGCTTATTTCTCACATATACATACTTAAATTCCAATCTTCCTTTCTGCATTCTTCTTCATTTGCATCATCCTCGTCTATGCCGATCTCCTCTTCCTTTTACTTGTACAAGTTTGAAACATTGAATATGGGTGATATGTTGAATTCTATGGCAACTTGACTTTACACACATTTTATATCCAGCACGTTGCAATGTTCTGTGCATTCAAGTTGTTAAACGAGAATATAGGATATATCTCTTTCTTCAAATACACCATGACCGTATCTCCCATTGTGAATGACTTGAGCCTCCATAATGCATCTATGTGCACCATGTACTATGCCCTGTTATCCATCAATTTATCTTGAACCTATACATGCAATTAAACCATCTAATCTATGAATCATTGTTGTATATTGGCAATTTATAAACCAAGTTTGTAATCATCTTAGTTTCCTTCCAAATAAATTTAAATGATGAATATCATATCTAACTGTTTACAAAGTTATTTTATGCAAAAAATATTTATGTGCTAAAATCTTATCCCTGCATGAAATGGGCTCGTCTCTAACTCATATTCATAGTATATTTTGAGGGATTCACTTGATGATATATTTATATCCATCCATTTAAGTGTGATATGTTAAAGTACATTGCAACTCCATCCCCATTTTCTTCCAAAATGTCCTCTAAAAATGAGTCAAGAATTAGTCAGGTCCATGTATTATGTGATTTTTTTTAGCAATCCATGAAGTCATAACATGTACTTGAAGAAAAGTATCACATAAAAATCACATCATCGATCTTCTTTATAATTCAAGAAATGCACCATTTCTTGTACCATGTAAATCAAAACACACACTGCATCATATTTCTACTGTGTTCTTACTAGTAGTACTCCAAATATAAAATAAGTTGTTATATATCCCTAGGGAATATTCAAAATTGACCATAATGTATACAATGCTATATTTTGACTTACTCTCTTATGAATTTTTAAAATTCTACATTGTATCACAAATTTGTTGACCACATGCTTCATACATGATGATAAATACCTTTAGTCCTCCAATAATGCTTATGTATAGTTACATGACCAAATTATACTCTAAATTAATTCATCATTGTGCAATTATGTGGTAAAATTCTAGCTAAGGTCATGCATCTAGTGTTGAAGAATCTTCGGAAAATGGAATGAATTAGTTGAACAACCTTTGACAAGTGCCTTTCTCATCTCAGCAATGAAACTAAGATGTGCACCATTAGACAATTGTTACATGGTATCCAAACATGGGATGGACATGGCTAGATTATTCTACCATGAGCATGATTTCGATGTCAGGAGTCCAAAAAAATTGAAGATTCGTCCATCCAATCCTTGTTTATAGTTTTATGGATAGTTTCGATTCACTTCCTAAATCCATTTAGGGACACATTGAGAATTTGGTGTAGGGACATAAAATCCAAACCGATCATCATAATTGAGCTATGTAAGATCCCAAAAGTGTATTTTCCAAGGCCCATGTGAGAATTCTATGCACAATCACCCAATCTAGTTTTTTTCAAAATCGGCCCCTATTCAAAACATTACATTGTCCTTTACTGAGAAAAACCCTAGCTCCAAATATTTTCGAATAAATCATTTTTTGGGAAATGAAATTATAAGAGAGGGGTGTCCCTAGTTGTAATCTGATTTCAAGAGTGTTGATTATGTGTTATATTATTTTCATGACCAATCTGACGTGCTTTTTGGGTTGGGTGCAACAGGGTAGTCACACGAGGGGTGATATCCCTCCCCCCCTATGTCCTTCTCTGGAGGGTTGCAGGTTGGACATAGCCCCCAATATTTTTTTTGGGTGGATTTTTCATCCATTTTTAGCACATTGTTTTTTCTTTTTGTGGTTTTGTGGCCCATGCGAATATTTATGGCTTAGCCCGTGATTTTCTTATTTTGGTCTAAAAGTTAGGGTTGCAGTCTAATCCAGGTTAATGTATTAAGAGTTTTGGATGCTGTAGGATGCTATATATATTGTATTGTAAACAATGAAGTTGGATGAAGATGAATACAAATTATAGGTGCGACTCTAAATATGTTGTTAGTTTTCCTGGTTTGGGTTTCTAGGGTAAATCTTTGTGTATATGTGTGATTGGAATTGTATTGTTTTCTATCTCTAAGAATATGTGTGTGAATTTCATTACTTTAAAAGGTTTAAAACCTACAAGGAGTCCAACATAATCAAAATTTCATCCATCCGAACCCCGATTAGAGTTTTATTGTGAGTTTCAATTCACTTCCTTGAGCCATTCATAGACACATTAAAAATTTGGTCCAAAGGCATAAAATTCAAACTGAGAAACATAATTGAGTTCCATAAGGCCCCACAAGTGTATTTCAGTAATACCCTCGTAAGCATGCTACCAACAATATTTGGAGCCAATGTTTTTCAAAATTGACCCCTTGTGTAAAAATTACTTTGTCCTTTACTAAGAAAAACCCTAGTTTTGAATATCATTAAATAAATTTTTTTTTAGGAAACCGAGTCATAGGAGAGGGGTGCCCCTAGTTGTAATACAGTGCCAGGAGTCCAACACAATCAATGATTCATCCATTCGAGCCCTGGTTGGAGTTTTGTGGTGAGTTGCAACTTGCTTCCTAAAGCAATTCAGGGACACATTTAAAATTTGGCTCAGGGGTAGAAAATCCAAACCAAGTAGCATAATTGAGTTATGTCATATCTTGCAAGTGTGTCTAGTCAAAGCCCATGTGAACACACTACCCACACTAGTTCGAGCTATTGTTTTTCAAAATCAACCCCTAGTGAAAAAAATACATTGTCCCTTACTAAGAAAAACCCTAGTTCTGAATATCATGAAATACCTTTAATAATTTTGAAGGACCTTTAATAATTACTGAGCCCTTTACAAATTACATATATCAGATTTGCCAAGAAGTTCAAAATAATTCTATAATTTTATGAAAAGATGGTCTTTCATTTTAGTATCCTATAGAATTCAAATATTCAAGAACACTATACAAGAACTTTCATTTCACTATCCTTCAAAGATAAATTATTCTAGATTTCTATGCAAACATTTTTCATTTATTTGGTTGCCCAAGAGTTTGTGAGATCAATTACGTCAGAAGTTATATCTAACTTAGTGGAGTCAAGAACATTATTCTCATAAATAAATCACTAACATCCATCTATGATTACATGCCTTGTGAAGACAAAGTTTTGAACTGATCAAAGGTTTTTGAGTTTTCTTGAAGATTGAAGGTAAGTCTTATCTTTATTTCTAATTTTATTTTATAGACCTAAAAAATAGGAAACAATCCATATATTTCACTTACCTTTATCCCTATTTGTGTTTACAAAACTCCCATCTACTTTATCATTGTTGATATAAATTCCATTTACTATATATTTGTCTATAAAGAACTTCATCTATCTTGACATTGTTTATATCAATTCCATTTACGTTTCCCTTTTTTATACTTCACCTAGTTTAACTGTCGACTCTATGCATAATCCTTATTATCACTTTCCATAAAATCTAACTTACCTTGTTCATTCCCATTAAAAAAACCAATAAATCTCCCTTAACCATCCTATATTCAATATATGAGGTTCAATAAAGGCCGATAGGAAATAATCATTAATACATAACATAGGTTTTGGAACCATACAATTCAAATATTTAGTTAGAATTGCAAAACTTATGAACATCCTATGTATATTTTAACCCTGAGATGTTTTTTGGATTATAACCAATGGTCTCATATTTTTCACAAGTGATATGAATACACATTATAGAATTTGAATTGGCTTATGAGTTGTATCGAAATTCAAATAACCTTTCTATTTTAAAACATAAGCCTAAACTCCAAAGTATCATAGCTAAGAAATGATATCGTGTAGCATGCATAATTGTGATAATTGATGGATAATGGAGTATAATCATTGAACTATTGGGTTGTATCTACGATTATTAGATCGAATCTCTACTAGTGAGTTCATTGTCAAGTAATCAAGGGTTGGGTTGCATACAATTCAAAGTAAACATTGGTGTACTATGTTGTCATTGACATCAAGGGATTGATGTCACGTATTGTCATATTGATGTGTTTGTATCATTAATATATTGATTATTGGTTATATGGTCATTGATATAATTGTTTTCAAAGGGTTAATGTCAAGTAGTGTCATAGTAATGTGTTTTCATTGATGTAACGGTTGATATCAAAATAAGTTGTATCATTTATTTCATGTCATGGTTGATAGGACGAACCAAATGTATAAAATCCAGAGTGGTCCCCTTATGGTGAAATCCCTCATGGGAAGACTCTCTTGGATAAAGTTCTCAAAGTGGTCCCCTTATGGTGAAATCCCTCACAGGAAGACACTTTATGAAGTACAAATGGTTAGGTAGTTGAGTATCAAGGCAGTGTGGTTAGGGAACCCAAGTTTGATTAAGGAGTAATGTAATAAGAATCAATCAATTTGTAGGAGAAACTATTCGAGATGGATAATATATGTCATGTCGTTTCCTGTGATATGTGGAACGTCACATAACTCCTCACAATTAGAGATTTATGGCCATGTGAAGTTGTAGAACCCTCATGAGTTATCTAGAATCCCCTATAAGGTCAAATAATTCAAGAAGGTCAAAGAAGTCAAATTAATCTAGAAGCTCCTAGAATAAGTTGACCAGTCAAAGTGGTTAGTGATGGGTTAAGTGATTGCAACAAGAAAACACTTTAAAATAAATTAGTTGCAACTACAAGTGGAGAGTTCACTATTTCTGTATTAAGTGGTTGTAAGTGGACAAAGTGGTTTGAAGTGGGTTAGACCCAAAATAAGGAAGTTGGTTAAGTTGGTTAGAAGATAAACCCTAAAGGAAGTGACTTGGAGAAGTATAAATAAGAGAGCAGGGGTATCTTATGAGTATGATATTTGAGCATATTGAATATTCATTTGTGAAAGGTTATTTGGGAAGGTATTATTGATAGAAAAAATTTGTGATAGAAAAACTGACATAAAATCACGGCAGAAAAACCGTGACAGAAAAATCATGGTAGCAAAACCGCGACAGTAGAATCATGACAACAAAACCATGACAACAGATTTGGCAGCTGTAGAAAGTTGGAAGTTCGGTAACCACATCAGATTTGCATATTGAAATTGTTCGAATTGTTGCATGGTATGGTATAGGTCTTGATTATTGCTACAGGATTAAAGGTATGGTTTTGGCACATGGTCTTGTGTAAGGGTTTATGGTATTTGGTTTATGCAAAGTATGGTGTATTTCTAGAGGTATACTTTTGGTTAACTTAGTGATATTGTGCATATGGTTGAGAGTTGATTCGATATTTTTGAGTAGATCCAATTTGGATGACGATATTCATGATACAGGTTGAGGTGATAGGTTGTTGTGACATGTTGTGTTGTGCATAGTTGATGCACTTGTCTTGGTATAGACTGCTGGTACAGTTTGATAGATTTATTTCTTTCTACAAGTTGGGTCTTGTACTTAAGGGTTGTATTCCTCACATATTGGTTGGTGTTGAGATATGAAGGTTGGGTCTTGAAATTGAGAGTTGGTGCTCTTTTTCAATTGCTGCTGATAAAACCTGATATTGTAGTCTCCTGTAACATATAATACAAAAATATTAAACATATATTTGTTTCTCTTTCTCTTCATTATTGTGATGGTTCAAAGTTCTTTATTGTGATGGTTCAAAGTTCTTTATTGTTGATGTATGTTGTTGAGATATGTTTACATGAAAGAAACTAAGTGTGAATGGAACTAATGAGTAAATGGTGATTTCTAACTAAAGTTTTGTAAGAAGTGTAAAAATATCCTCACACTGATTCAGCCCCCCTCTCAGTGTGGTTGGTGTGTCCAAGAATTGGTATCAGAGTAGGCCTTCAATACAATCCTTACAAGATTGAAGGAGATCCATGGACACACAAGTAGAAGAAAGTTGTGTAGAATCATCTAACAATTATCTTATCGATGAAGAGGAAGATTTGATGAATCTAAAAGATAAAATATTAGATGTGTTAGAAGAATAATATGATTAATATACTTTTGATATTGATTTTGATGAATACATTAAGAAATCCCTAAACAAGTACCAAAGGAATACCATGGCACTAAGGAAAATACTCATGAAACAAGAAGAAGAGATCAAGAGAATAAAGAATGATATAATTAGTCAAGAAAAAGAAAAGAAGAAGGTAGATGATGAGAATGGAAAAAGCCTTGAAGTCAATGCCAATATGAAGACCCAAATTGAAGAATATAGAAGGAAAGAAAAGAAGTCAAATAGGTTCATGAACAATTCAACAATTCTTGATGAAATCTTGAGTTGTCAAAGATCACCTAATGATAAATCTGATCTTCGATACAACAAGGAAACATCACACTTTGAAGCTAGCACTTCTAAGAAGAATTAGGTAATTTATTCATTTTCAAAAGGTGGAAGTCAAGAAGTAGGTCCTACACCTCAAAGAGAATTCAAAAGAGAGACACCTTCAAGGTGGACACCAAATCAAAGGTATGAAAATATTTTTCATGGTCATTGTTTCTCCTATAATGAATTTGTTCACAAAGCTTTGGAATGAAGATATCATGCAAGGAAATATGTTGGAATATTCTAAAACATATTAAGATGTTTGAGATGTAATCAAGTGGGACACAATGTTGCTCATTGTCACACCATGAGATGTTACAATTGCAGTGGTTTTGGACACAAAGCTCAGGATTGTTGGAATTCAAGGAGATAGTAAATGAGGAATGATTCATGTAGCATGGAAAGAAGAGCACATGTAACTTGGAAGGAAGATAATGTTGAAAGGATGGAATCTCATAGTACAAGTACAAAGAAACCTGGACACTTTCAGTAGTGGATGAAGAAGACTGAACCAACAAAATAGAATGGTGGCCATGAGGCAAGCTCAAGCCTTACATTTTTTGAGGCATACACGAGATCCTATGGGAACGGTCATGTATATACGCATTCTGTCTAAAGAAATGTCATGTATATACATGAGATGTATGTTGTGAAGTCATGCACACGAGGTGAATCCCTTGGAAAATGGGGTGTACAACAACATGGTTTGATGGTACACAATAGTTTATGCAGGGTCTGAGATGATATGCTTTAGGTTTTCATGTTTGCATGTATAAATGTATGGTGATGATATATATATTAGGTTTGGAGCATATGCTTGAGGTATATTATGGATGCATGTTACCAATCCTAGGTTGTGGATTGAGGAATTGTCTGTTGAGGTACAATATTGGTTATATTGAGTACTTTCTTAGTGATGTCACGAAACTTTTTTTATGATATATATCATGATGATGTGATGGTAGCTAGAGATATATCATTGATCTATTGAGGGACACTCTTGGTACATATTTAGAGGTACTATTGTTGCATTATATTTGATGTAGTAAATTTTTTGAGGTAGATCTGTTATAATACCTGGGTAGTACATATGTGAGCTCCATTGTCATATCTTGTGATGTATTGTTAGAAGCATATTTGTTGGATGTATTGGTGTATGTATTTGGCATATTGGTTGATGTACATGTTGAATACATTGGTGAGACATATCTTGGATACATTGGAACATAGTTCATGGTAGATGGTTGATGCATATGACACTTGGTTGGCATGTTGGTATTGATAGATGACTCTTGTTGGTTACATTGTCATATATCTTTAGTATATGGATACAAGGTTGATACACATCTGGCACACATTCTTGGCACACGGGTGAGATACATTTCATGATATATGATGTATGGTACTTGGATGATGTACATGGTTGGCATATGATGAGTCACATATTGATCTATGGATGATTCATGATTGGTACACATTGTGTACATTGTTAGAGGCACTTGCTAGTTACCATATGGAAGATGTGGCATAGGTGTATGGATATCTAGATTGTGGTTCATCTTGTTGACATTTTTGGTGCATGATTGATTCACTTGCTTGATGGTATATGTTACATGATTGATGATTGATGGTTGAGATACATTTCTTGACATATGGGTTGTGGAATTTGATAGAGGCATATCATGAGTGATATGACACATGGTTGTCATGATGTACGGTTGTTGATATTATTGATGATATTGATACACATTTGGCACATGGTTAATACAATTCAATGATGATATATTATATGGTGTTGATGTACATAGTTTATGTACATGGTTGATGTGCATGATTGACACACACTAAATGGCACAAGTTAGATGGTTTATGCATGAACATGTCCAAGGATTGTTTTTCTCTTGATGCAATTGAGTAGTTGATCAATGTTTCGGTAGAGAAGCAACATTTGCAACAAAAGAAGATTGGACTGGAAGCATATTGTTCATCTTCTAGAGAAGATAGGGGGAGACATATCCACATGGGGAGTTACTCATCTTCCCATGATCGGTTGCAGAGGAATGATTCTAGGAGGAGAGATGATTGCCAACCATATCATCAACATTACATCATAGTGATTTCCCTTGTCATAGGGTGCTAGTGGGAAAAAAACCCCTTAAGACTACACTATAGTTCAGAATGTAGGAAGATCACAACCATATAAAATTCAACTACTTCTCCAAATACCCTGAACATAGCCAAGACTCATACAAGAAAATCAACAATGAGAAGTATTGGGTAATTGCACCTCTACTCCATGTCCAGTGATGATACTCTTGCACTTGAAAGCTTTGTTGATTGCAAGACTCCTCCCAAGGCTGGCCTGCATTCAAAGAAAGACAAACAGAAAGCTACAATCATGCAATTCATATAAAAATAAGGGTTATATGTTAGAATATACAAACATAAACCATTAAAAAGATTCAACACGCCATGATTTGGGACAAGAAAAGTACTTATTTTATTGATAATTCAATGATTATAACTTTTACAACCAAAGTCGACTACTGCTCCATGAACCTGGTCTAGGCTCCTCTTCACCAAGCTCCAAGTGCACCTCTGTATGTCTTCTCCTCTCAACCTTTAGATCTCTTCGGGGAAGTGAATGGTTTCTGATGGAGGAAGAAGGGAAAATTGGGGAATTCTGAGGCAATTCTCACAAAAGGGCTACAATTACTTGGGGCAAGGAGGGGATGTGAAATGGGAAGAGTTTCACTGTTCTTATGTCTAGATGTGGAATGAGACCCCAACACCTCCTTTATATGACAAAAGGATGGTTATTTGGTTGGGTGATGGGATATATGCGGTGGATTAGTTGGGAAACTACCTAATAGCCCGTAATCTCAACGAATTCCTTGCAATTTTTGTTTTTTTGCAACTTCTACAAGTATACGTGGGTTGTAGTGGTGAAACATGCATATGTACATAGGTTGTAGTAGTGCAACAATCATATTTATGCGGGAAGTATTGGTGCAGGGTGCATACATCTTCAAAAAATGGGTTTTTTAGAAGAGAAACTTAGTGATGGCTTGGAAAAAAATTAAAGTAAGAGGGCCAAAGTCCAAGTATGCATATGTAGAGAAATTTAGGGTTATAACAGATGCCTTTTAATGTGTGAGGTCATAAGAGAATCTAATGGCCAAAATACATTACAAAAATATTCGCCAATGTATGAAATGAGTGAGCCCAAGATCAGAGTTTGGGAGGTGCCATTTGTAAAATAACAATTGTCTCTCCGAGGTGGGCATACCCATGCTTAGTATGAAATAAATCATGGATTCCAGTAAAATACACTGCATATCCATTCCATATAAATATATAAAGTGTAGCCGCGAGAAATACACTGCGGATCTACATCTCAAAATCAAAGATATACACGTATAGTATCCATCTTCAAGAAGCCAATAACGCTCGATGGTTGTAGATGAGGTATTGAGAGCTCGAGAAACAACTTAAATATCTTCAAAAAACAGGTAGGAGTACAATGTGAGTGTATGAATTCACTACCCAGAGGTCTTCAACGAATCATTGGGGAAAGACAAGAGGATCTCGATGATCAGGGAGAGAACTTCATTGATTTCGAACAAGGACTTGATTGGAATTTTGGGATGGCCGGGCATGAGGTCAAGAGACAAACTGCAGAACAACCGACTTAGGTTGGGTGAAACTTCCCTTGGGAAAGAGCATGAAAGATGATCAGACTCAGGAAGCATGAAATTGACATAAGTTCACGATGCAGGAGGCAACACAAACTCTCCATGTGTTTGGAAGAGTAACCAAATAGAGGAGGACACAACTTTATGTAGCGAGAACAACTCTCTAAGGTCATATTAGATCCCAAATCTTGATGAAACAAAAAAAAGGATGTGCTTTGTCCAAGGGAGACTCATTGTGTTGCCAAAAAGGAATATATATTTCCCGTCCCCTCTTTTTTGGTTCTTTGTTTTTTTTGTCTTTTTCAATTTTTTAAAGAGCTTGAAAAAGAATAAAATAATGTTATGTTACAAAGGAGGAACGAGTGTCACAAGAAATCATACTAGTTCCAGAAGAATGAAGCACACTAATTCTCAGAGAAAGAAGACATGTTCAGGAAAAGGACACTCGGGGAAAATTCTTCCATGGGTCAAGGTGTCAGGTCGTAGAGGAAAAGTGCTACAAGGATTGCATATAAGGTATGCTTCAAAGGTTTAGTTGAGAGCAACATGGAGCCGACATTAGGCCAAATATGTAGATATGCAAATTCGATTAGCAAGACACAATGAAACCCCCTTCAATGTAATTTTAACGAGCCCAGAGAAGGTAAGTTCGATAGTTTTTTCATTTTTAGAGAGTCTGAAAAACCGTAAAAGAAGACTCCACTGGGTACCTTTTTCAAAAATAGTCTAGTCGGTTCAAAAAAGGGGTAAAATAGCACTGAAAAGACATCTATTCAAAACCATTTTAACAAGTGTGACAAAGACAAGATCACTCGATAATATTTTCAATTTTAAGGAGTCTGAAAAGAGCTTAACTATGGACTCATTTCCTTTTTCTAGATTTGGTCTCCTTAGCCCGAAAAAGTATAAAATTTACTGAGGAGAACTCTCCCGGTGACACGAATCTCTCGAGGTGTACCTTTTTCCTCCATAATCCACAGGCCATAAAAAGGGGTAAACTCATGCTATTAGATGTTCTTCTAGACCAATTTAATGAGTGTGAAGGAACAAGGTCACTCGATGATCTTTTCAATTTTAGGGAGTCTGAAAAAATCTTAACTATGGACTCTGTGGGGGTTCCTTTTTCATATATTTAGTCCCTCAGGCCCAAAAAAGGGTTAAAATTATACCTGAGAATACTCTTATAGAAAACCAAAGCTCCTAGAGTATACCTTTTTTTTGTAAAATTGACCATCCAGAGCGAAGCTCCTAGAGTATACCTTTTTTTCGTAAAATTGACCATCCAGAACGAAAAAGGGGTAAACTATCGTCAGAAAGACATGCCTTTAAATTTAATTTTGGTGAGCGTGAAGGACAAAAATATATCTCAAAAATATTTTCATGTTTAGAGAGTCTGAAAAGAGCTTAAAGAAGACTCCAGAAGGTTACTTTTCTCAGTTAATCCAAACAATATTGAAAATAATAAATATAGTCTCGTTGGATGTTGCTTTCGGATTTTAAAGAGAGATTGAAAGACAATAAAGTGTTCTCATTTTTGGGAGTCTCGAGGGTGAGGCAAAGAGTGATAGTGCATTAGATGAATGAGGCTCAAAATCATAATCATGATAGGACTAACAAGGACTCCCGAGCCTAAATTTGTTAGAGACAACATGGATGCCAAAATGCAACAAGGATATATCTAGGGAATCCATGTAAAGGTAGGTTGTACCACCTAATTACTACACTTCTAAAACAACAATGATTTTTTTGTGTCATAATTCGATGGGATCGATCCTATGATAAAGCAGAAAAGACAACAAGATGCAGAAAGTGGAGGTGGAATCCTAACTTATATGCAAAAAGTTGGAAAAAATGACTTTTACCAAAGGACCTTTAAAAGTGACCCATCTCCCAAAAACAGTTACCAAACCAAAAGGAAAATTGCATCATAACATCCAATAAGGAAATCAAGAACCAAATTAAATGATTTCGAAGCCAGAATAAAATGACAAAAGGGTTCAAAAAAGTGGAAAAAAGGGCCAAAAAAGTCTATAAATAGAAGCTGACAGCTCATTTTCACCATTGCAATTTGAAAATTAACCAGAAGGTAAAAAAGACCCCTTTTCTAAGGAAGTTTATTCTAGGAGCCTTAGAGGATGAAACAAACTTCCGCTCGCACCAAGTAAGTATAAACTCATCCCTCTTGCATTTCAATTGTTATTTTATGCATTGTTTTCAGTTTTTTTAGGGGGGTTCTCTCCTAAAAAGGGGCGTCCCTATGCGTATGCAGGCCATCCAAGGACATCCCACATATGTCCACGGGAAGAAAATAGTATTACCATAGACATACAGGACTGTGGCCAAAACAACCCGCGTACACCCTCAAAAGCATGGAAAAAAATAAAGATGCAAGAGCTAACTCCTCTTTGAACTGTCATGGAACATGATGTATGTCCACTGGAGGGAGAGGGAACACAAGGAAATCAATATCTTGGTTGATGAAGACCGTGCTGCCATTTCCGCATTGAAACAATGTGGGTTATGGAAGTTCTATCGGTGTTCGTTTATGAGGGCACAACCCAAGATACTAAATGCTCTGGTGGATTACTCATACTCATATGAAGAGGTATTTATGATTGAGGGGATGTCATTGAATCCAAATAATAAGAATATATACTTCTTGAATGGCCTCTTGAGGAGAGGGGAACCAGTCAATCTGTGCACATTTCCCCCTGGGCCCTTCAACGTTGCTGACTACATCAGGATGCACTACGAGGCTGGCACTGAGAAAGAAGTTTCTCAAGTGCCCATCAACCATATCACCAAATTTTGACTAAAGGTGGTCCTACTTATCATTGGGCAGATCAATAGATCCGCGACCCTCCACCAGGCCTCCCGGGCGCACATGTATTGTGCCATGCATTGCCTAGATGCATGTATTTTCGACTGGGGTATGACCATGCTCACTTGCATGAAGAGGTGACTGACAGATTATCATGAGTGAGTCAACAAGAACTTCAAGTTTGACACCATACTATGCTTGTTCTTCTTCGAGAGGGTGTCGAGTCTGAGTCCGAGAGATACTGTATGGGGGCATGTGGCCTCCTTCCCAACGATATGCATATGGGAAGCATTGTTGCCATGATAGGGGGGAGGAAGGACCATAAAGGCCTTCGATGAGACGTTCTTCAACTGGTGGGCATGGTAGATTCCAATGCTAGAGGACTACCCCTACACTGGAATCAACTTCTCCAAAGACCCGATCATTCTCGTACCTCCTGGAGAGGAGCGAGGAGAGCTAGGTACATGTGTTTTAATGTTATTTAATTTTTAGTTTCTTTTATATATATCATTTTTTATATGTATCAGAGTATTTGAAATCTATGTATCTGTTATGTACAGACGTGGGACCAGTGTAGCTGAAAGACTTCACGAGGACTAGGTGATGTCCTCGACTAGAGGCAGTACCAATAGCAGTTGACGAAGAAAAAACTATAGGGGGGACTCCATCTAGAGAGGCTGACAAAGTTTTGATGTGGGTGGAGTGGAACATCACTGTGCTCACTCATGTTGTTCCCATGGCCGAGATCGAGGATCTCCCATCATCTATGTAGCCTTAAGTAGTTGGGGTGCCATGGACTTGAGTCCAAATTTTCTGGTATTTGGCTGACGTTGTCGTTCACTATGGCAGGGCCAACATGCCCCAAGCTTAGATAGGATGGATTCATTATGTGTCGAGGGAACTCTTTGTATATTTTTGAGGGCATAAGCCCTGTGATTTATACTGGATATTATTTTTGAGACGTTCGTGCCCAACTATGTACTCTGACACTTTCTAACATATATATATTTACATATTTTATGTATTAGGGGTCACATTTATTTAAAAATGTATGTACATGTGTATGTGCGTTCTTATTTTTATGTGTGTGCAACATGCCTATGTAATACTTGATTAGCTAGAGTATATGTCATTTGATTTAATCTCCTAGGAACATGGATATATGTAATGTAATCAAATCAACGTTCTAAGAGACGTACCGTAAGGAAACATCGGTGTAAAGTAGGATCATAAACGCGGTAAACTCCATTTAACTGGGACACAACCAAATGAGCATCTAATTAGACCTGGAGGTGATAAATTCCATGCGACAAAGTGTCACGAAGAAACTCTATCACTGCATTGTACACGATGGCATTGTTTGTGGTGTCACCTAGACAGATGCCTCCGGAAGATAGAAACTGGCCTTGAGGCGTGAAAATAACCCAAGCTGTGGAAGCAAGCCTTCGAGTGTGTTGGATAGTGCTATCCATGAACCCAAAGAACACCTCTGATTCACTTGACATCTTCCACAGTGAAAAAGATGACATAAATAACGACACGTCCATAAAAAAAAGACAAAAAAACTGTATAAGAACTATACATATGTACAAGAAGTCACCCAGGTGACCAACCTATGAGTAACACTTCTTGAGGTAGAGCCCATTTCTAGGATCTACCAAGTCATTTCCCTCAAAGTCAACCATATGATAAATGCCCTTCTTTAAGACCTATTTCACGATGAAAGGTCTGAACCACATGGGTTTAAACTTTCCTGTCCCCAGGTGATCCTTGTCTTAGTCATACACCAGGACAAGATCGCCTTTGAAGAAAATCCGATGATGAATGAACCGATCATATTGACACTTGACTCATTTCTTGTGAGCCTCATTGGCCAAGGCTGCATCTCGATGTTTCTCATCGAGATAATTGAGATATAATAGGCATTCTTCAAGCGGTGAAGTGTTTGGCAATAACTCTACTGCCAACTTTAAAGACAAGATCTGGAACTCAATAGGAAAGATTGATTCGAACCTGTAAACGAGTTGAAAAGGTGAGAAACCAGTGGCAATATTTATAGACATTCGGTAGGCCCATAATTCCAAGTACAACATCAAATGCCAATTCAACTTGGAAGAATTGATTGTTCGCTGAAGAATATCCTTGAGGGACTTATTCGTATCTTCCACCTGGCCATTCGCTTGTGGGTAGTAGGGTGATGAATGCTCTTGTCTCAAACCAATCTTTGATGTTAACTCAGACATCATTTTTTTTTGGAAGTGACTTCCATGGTCAGTGAAAATATCCTTCGAGATGTCGATCCTTGCTACTATCTAGTTAAAAATGAAGAGTGTCGTTGTTTCTCCATCACTATTAAATGTTGGCATAGCCTCGACCCACTTTGTGAAGTATTATACCACTACGATGATATGACGATGCCCCTTGGTTGAAACCGGGTGGCATGTAGTAAAATCAATCCCCCACTTGGTGAAGGGACCAACAACAATGACAAGAAACATGGGAGAAGGATGTGCCCTCATCTTCCGATAGAAGATCTCACATGGGTGGCACTTCTTGATAGACTTGATGCAATCCTTGATTAATGTAGGCCGAAAGTAACCAGCTCATAGAATCTTTTGGGTTGTTTCCAACCTAGAAAAATGGCCACCACATGCTCTAGTGTGGCAGTCATTAAGAACAAGTTATGCTTCCTCATGTATAAGGCACCAACGAAGAATATGGTCTACACCTTAATGATACAAAGTGTCATCGAGTATGTGATAGTTTCATGCCTGATTGCGAATTCGTCGACGCTTGTCGTGAGAAGAAGAAGTAGGGAACTTAAAATTATGGAGATAGACTAGTATATCCCCATACCAAGGGTTTGAAGATGTGATCAAAAAAATATCTCCTTTAATAGGTGATTCTTCGGTCATAACATCACTTGATTCAAAAGAAAGTTCTGAAATAAGTTCTGCAAAGACCAACAACTTTTTGGATTTCGTGGAAACAAAATCCAAGTCAAATTCCTGGAGGATTACAATCCATCTATTGATCTTTCTGCCAATGGCGCGTCATGTCAACACATATTGAAATGGATTCATAACAACAATTATGTTGGTCTTGCGAAGCAGGATATAATGACGAAACCATTGGACGGCATGCACTACTTCCAATGCAAGTTTCTCAACATGGGAAAAGTTGAGTTCCGACCCAACCAGGCCTCGACTTGTTTAATAAATCACATGCTCCTAGAGCGGATTGTCCTCTTGAACCAACACCATATCTATGGTCAACTTTGTGGTGGCCAAGTACAATAAGAAATATTTATTATAATTGGGAGGATGTAGTAGAGGGACAGACGCAAGGGCACATTTAAATGCTTTGAAGGAGCACTGAGCGACTTCGTCCCAACAAAAATAGACTCCCTTTTCTAATAAACGCATGAACCCTTTAGTGATTTCAGCATAGTTTGCGATAAAATGTGGAAGAAAGTTCACTTTCCTCTGTAAGATCTAAATCTGGGGTACTTTGCACTAGGGAGGCAACTAAACTATCACCTCAACCTTAAGAGGATCGACCATGATCCTTATTTTTGAAAATATGAAACCTAAGAGACCAGCCAATGTCACGCAAAAACTGCACTTGTTAGGATTCAAGTGAATCCAATAGTAGAAACATTGTTCAAATATTAGTCAGAGGTGTGTAGGATGATCAGATCTCTTGTGAGAGCGTGATGCTAGATCATCGAGATAAGCCTCGACTATATGTCTAAGGTCATGTAAAGAAAAATACATGGCCCACAGAAAAGTGGATCCAACATTCTTTAGGCCAAAAGTCATCTTACGATAAGAAAATGTGCCCCAAACACAAATAAAAGTTGTTTATGTTGGTCTTTGGGTTTGATCTGAATTTGGTTATATCCCAAAAAACCATCCATGAATGAAAAGACCTCACAACCTGCGCATTCATCGACAATCTGATCAATGAATGGGGTGGGGAAATTATACTTTGGACATGCCTTTTTCAAGTCACAAAATTCCATGCACACACGAATCGTACCCTATTGTTTGTTAACCAGAACATGATTTGAAACCCATTGCATCAACTGTACAGGGTAGATAAAATCGACTTTAAGCAGTTTCTCTACTTCAGCCTTAATAACTGCCGCTTTCTGAGGATTCACTAGACAAATATTTTGTCGGACCGATTTGGTGTCAGGATAAGTCGTTATCTCATGTTCAATGATTCTTGGATCAATTCCTAGCATTTCCTCATAAGACCAGTAAAAAACATCGCAGAATTCCTTAAATAATTCTGTATAGATTCAAATCTCCTTGGGGGAGCAGTCCTCTCTGACGAAAACATTCTCTAACATGAGGGGCTTTGGATATATCTATAGGTATCGTTTCAACAATACTTTCTATATTACCCTCAACGTAAACTGCGTGTGTAGCCAGAGGATTAACAGGACAAGACCTGTCCCCAGTCATAGTCAACACAAATTCACCTGCCTCTATTCTTCTTAACTCCGAGAGGAAATAAGATCTATGATGGAGATCATCCCAGGGTCTGTCCGGACTAGTCAATGCCTCAAGAATCACCTCATCTGAGGGAAATACCACTTCTAAATAATTGATAGTGGCGAGGGAACCTTGAGCCCAACTAGGCTCAAGAATTGGATCTAACTCCTATGTGGGAGTCAGATCAGGGTCGGCCGAAGCTTGCTAGACAATATTGTATGCAACTTCTTCCATGAACAAGGGTGTGGCCATGTGAGGATACCCTGTCCCTTACATCATAGTTGATTGGGAAGGAAGATTCCATGGATCGTGAAAGTAAGTCGTTCAGAATGACAACACTTGAAAAATATCAAGTTTAGGCTGGTCGGGGGGCGATGATATAAGTTTGACATCTCCATAAGGAGGCGGGTAATCGAAAGTACCCATCAATGGTGGGCACAAAACAACCCCTACATTGACTATGCCAGGCTGAGGTTTATCAATCATCGAGACCATGGATGGCCCCGATGAAGGGTCAGTATGGGAGGACAACTGGTCAATGGTTATGATTCAACCCTCATGTGGAAACAACAAGACCCAAAACACTGTGGAAACCACTGTATGCATTGCATAGGTCCAACTCCTCCCTAACAGAAGGATGTAGTCAAGAGGCACATCAACCACTTCAACTTCGACGCACACGATCTTCCCTCCTAACTGTACGGGGAAGGAAGGGATGAGTCCATGTGGTCTGAATGAAAGACCGTCGAAAGCCATAAGAAGAGTAGGTGACAAAGACAAAACAGGTTGGCCAATGGCCTTCCAACATGCCAACGACATTACGCAATTCAAGGTTCCCTCATCAACCACTGTAAAAAATATATTCTGAGTAAAATATTTCATGGTGTAAGCCACTACTATGTAAAAATCCATGTGGTAAGGGAGACGAGGTTTCAAGTCGGTCGTAGCGAGAACGATTGTTCCCGGATTACAAGTCTCTGCAGATCCCAAAGTGGATAAAATAACCTTTCTCTGTGAAGGGAAGATCTGGAGGACCTCCAAAATAGACATCGCACAAGGGTCTTGTGACAAATCCTCCACCACAAATTAGTTCTAAGAGGCCCTTGCGTTCGGATTATGAAATTTTTTATTGAACTCCCCTTTCAGGATGCATGCCAATGTTTCACCCATCATCCTCTCAATATGGAGAGGAACAGGTGTGTTTACGACTTCTTTACCTTTTTTTACAGATTCCGACATTCCGTAATCATGTGCCCTGGTTGCTATATAAGCGTCACCTTTCATCATATAAACATTCGCGGCCAAGGAATTACTAGAAGATGCGAAGGGTCCCTAACTTCCCCCATCCACTCTCGAAGAGGCTTGAATCATATTTTTCCCATGTGGAAATGGGTTCGTTAGCACAACGGGTTGTTGTTGCACCAATAAATTTTGGGCCTCTGTAAGTCAAGGGCATAGGTGATTCAGATGGTCCTCCATGAAAAGTTTACACAGATACTTCGGCTACTTCTTCTTTGTGTTGCCCCTTCTAGCATTATTGTTAGGTTTCTTATCCACTTTACCCTTTTTGTTTTGTTGTTTTTTCTTTCCGTCAGGTTGTTGGTTGGCCTTCGGGTTTGTCCACTACACACTATGTATGTCTGATGTTTGGGTAGGGGGAACAACCAGACATGAGGTATGGTTGGTCGATGTCTGCTGTATCGACAATTGTTTCAATTGATTTGACAGCTGATTAGTGGAATTTCCTTGTGCTGAACCAACTATACCATTGGCATGTGGTATAGAATTTTGTTTGGCCTTGTCAAGGATGGATCATGGCACATCTGGCAAAATATCATAGAGTAATCCATATTGAGAGTATATCATTTCGAGCTATTTCACTCTCATTATCACCTCCTCCTATGAAAACACTCCCGAAGTTGCAATGTCCTTGGATAAAAATGGTACCCAAGACTTCAGGAACCAATAAAGTCAGTGGGACATGTACCTTAATCAAACTCTTCTGACGTCACCATTCTAGGATGTGATCCGAGATATGATCGACCTTAGTCTGCTCAAAGTTGGCAAAAAATTTGATGTCAACATCATATCTCATGAGTAGTTAGAAATGGTTTAGGAAAACCATCGCCAAATCGATAAAGTAAGAATATATTGAGCGGTCAAGCTCGATGTACCATTTCACGGCACCCCGATAAGAGTGTGTTGAAACATGTGCAATTGTACAGAGTCATCTCGTAGCGAGTTTGACGAACACCATAGGTGGAAAGTAGTCACGTAATCACCTGGGTCTTCACCAGTCTTGCCTTCTAATTTCGAAATATACTAGGGAAACTTAGTCGGCATGGGGGGCCAATGTGGATCATGAAAAATCAGGTTGTTAGGCAACCTTGACATGTCTGGCAGGTGTAACGTTTCTAGAAATGGTAGTTTGGGTTGGGTACCATGTATAGGAAAAAGGGGGCGTGGAGTTTGGCTAACACCAGGTTGCCAGGAAAATTTGGGTTGTTGGCTAGGGTTATGGTAGACACCATGGCCTTTACCAGCATAAGAAAACTACGTTTGTTGGGATATCATTGGTTGATTCCCGTAATTGGACGACAAGGGTTACGTGGGGATTTCTCCTTGCGTTGTGTTCCAAATATTCTAGAAGGGGTTTCCCCCTGCCAATTCGATGGGCATAAGTTCTGAGCCTTGCCTGGGGTTCCATTAACCATGGAAGGGGTTTCCCCCGGTCGGCATCCCTTACGAGGAAACTGATCCTTGCAAAGGATTACAAAGTCCTTGTGAAGAGAAAAATTCTGTACTTTATCCCTATGTAGGAATAGTATCTTGCACAGAATTATGTTGTCCAAAACCAGGGTTTCCCCCGACCGAGACGACACCTGAATAAAAATTGTTATTACCAAATGCGTCTAACAAAGAGAATGACATGGATCCCATCGACGTGGTGTAAGAAGAAGGTCCTAGAATGCCTGCTCCAAACAAGCTGTAATTCATACTCGACTCGATGGGTTGCTTGAAAGCACCGTCGAGCGAGGGGGACGGAGGAGGTATATGACCCCCACCGTAAGGGATAACGTTATAAGAGGTTGAGGTGCCCCCAATGGACCCTTTCATGGGAGAATTTGAGCTCCCTTCCCCCAGACCCATGGTCTGTAGGGTGGAATAGGTAAGGACAGAGTTTGAATCAAAGACAGGAATCCCATATGAAAATGGGGGGTTCATCACACTCTGTGTGAACGGAGCATTGGTCATTACCGATGATGGAATCAGACCACTACTTGAAGTAGAGGGGGCCGAGACCACTTTGGTCCAAATCGACGAAGGTGGTTTAAGAGGTGGAATACCCTCTGTGGTGGCAGTTTTTAAGGGAGTGTGAGGACTCCTGAATGAAGTAGCAACATTTGCTTCCATAACTGCCTGTAAAACTGTCTGATGCTCATAAGGTGTTACCCTTGGAGGGACAACTTGTACCAAGATTGGTGCCAACAAGTTAGTGATCAGAGGGTTATTCGGCTTGAGAGATTCCTCTCCAAGGTCAGAAAAAGTAGGTTCCTTCGGATTCAAGTAATCTCCTCTTAGAGCAGGCTCAGGCACATTTTCCTGTGTCCCTGTCACTTTGAACGACCCTTATTGGTCAATTCTTCACCATAACGGTGGCAGTGGTGGCTCTAATGTAACCGGTGGCAGGCCCTGAAGCCTTCACGATAGATGGAGCTCTTGATCTTCCACTTTGTGAAAATATCAACGACATAGTAAGGATTTAACTAACGTTTAAAACCAAGCACACACTAGAAAAATTCCTATAAGATAAACCAAGCAAACCACTATCTAGTTGGAAGAACAGTTACGCCAACCAACACTAGAGAAACTTACCGGTACAAGTGAAACTTGAACATGGAGGCACCCTCCGGGTATAATCTACAAAGTGTGACCTAACGTCTGCCCTAGGTACCGCGATATACTCCCACATTCACCTGTGTAAGTCCCTATAATAAAGGAAAATAAGTTTCCAGCTCATAAACAGTCACTAGGTGAGTACAGTCGATAGTCGGGTGGACTGTAATGAGCAGGATAACAAGTCTGAAACTTATCGAGGGTATCAAAATCAAGTGGTCTGGAAGACAACTGAGGATATGTAATGGATTCGAGGTCCATGAAGCTCCTTAGGAAAATGCAAGTGATAGTATCCCATGACAGATCCTCAATATGTATTCCCCACTACATTTAGTCTGGATTTGGAGGGGTTATCTCCGATTCCTTTCCTCACATGACCTCATGTTTATCCCCTGTGTTAGAGGTGGGTCCTGGATAAATTTCACGTCACTAGAATTTTAACACTCCCTAGCTATGAATCTGATGTTTGTTTAAAATTCTTGAAGAGTTTCCTCTCCAACCTAATTCAAGGCTCTAGCCCTAAACTAGTTGATTGACCCTACAAACATAAAAGTCTAGTTGATTTTAAATTTAGCGTTTTTTTTAATGGCTTGTTTTAAATCAAAGGATATGGCAATGAAACTAGTGATGTTTTTTGAGAGACAAAAAAAGGAGAAATAAACAAAATTTTGAAAGAAAAATTACTTCTAGTGAAAAATAAAGATTTACAACTAGCTCGTTGTAGCCAACTTTTCCATAACTAAATTTTTCAAGATCTTTAAAAAGAAGACCTAAAATGAAATTTCGCTCAACTACGAGCTACTTAAGTTCTAAGAAATCAGTAAAGAAATTAAAAAATGAACTCTTTTTCCTTTCAATTAAGATAACTAACTCCAACTACTTTACCAAACTAAGAATGAAAAATCTTTTTTTTTTTTTTTGAAAATGCTTCAAACAGAAAAAACTTGAAATAAATATTTTTTCTCTTTTATTTAAAGCAAATGAAAGGGGGAAAATAAATACAAGACAAGATTGAAATTGACCTTTGGCCCACTGTGGATCACATGGAGTCACTAAAGACACCAAATAGGTTGATCAACAAAATCAAAGACTCACCTAAAACCCTTTCGGAATAAACACAAGAAAAAATTGAAAAGACAAGCAAACTAACATCTAACCCAAGCTATGACTGTAAAAACATATACAATGAACTCTGTCAAGAAACACAAAGAGGTAAAACCTCAATCAGGAAAGAGATTGGTTGTATCTTTTTTCAAAATCAATTTCTTGAAACAGGTGCACTAATGTTGTTTCAGCAACCTGCGTATGTACGCAGGTTGTTTCCTAGACATGGTGGGTATGTACGTGGGATGATCCACTGTAGGGTGCGTACACCTCTGTATTTCCTCAAAAAATAAATAAAACATAAAGACTGACACGACAGAGAGAACTGGTATGGCACCAACAGGTGACCATAATCCCTTAAAAGACTCAACAGACTCAACATAAACTCATAAGGTATAAAAACCAATCAAACACCCAAAAAATACCCTAAAACCCTAGAGGCTTCCCCAGTATGGTGTCCAGTTATGCTAGCGGGAAAACCCCCCCTTAATACTATACTAGGGTTCAAAATGTAGGTAGATCACAATCGTCTAAAATTAAACTACTTATCTAACTACCCCAAACATAACCAAGACTCATACAAGAAAAGCAAGAATGAGAAGGATCGGGTAACTGTACCTCTACTTCACGTTCGATGATGATCCTCTCGTGCTTGAAAACTTGACTGACTGCAAGCCTCCTCCCAAGGCTGGCTTGCATTCAAATACAGGCAAACAGAAAGCTACAAGCATGAAATTCATATACAAATAAGGGTTAGATGTTAGAATATCCAAACATAAACCATTAAAAACATTCAACACGCCATGATTTGGGACAAGAAAGGTACTTCTTTTATTGATAATTCAATGATTATACCTTTTACAACTAAAGTCATCTATTGCTCCACAAACCTAGTCTAGGATCCTCTTCACCAAGCTCCAAGTGCACCTCTGTATGGATTCTCCTCTCAACCTTCATATCTCTTCGGAGAAGTGAATGGGTTTTGATGGAGGAAGAAGGGAAAATTGGGGAATTCTGAGGCAATTCTCACAAAAGGGCTGCAATTACTTGGGGAAAGGAGGGGATGTGAAATGGGCATAGTTTCACTGTTATTATGTCTAGATATGGAATGAGACCCCAACACATCTTTTTATATGATAAAAATATGGTTATTCGATTGGGTGACGGGCTATAGGCAGTGGATTAGTTGGGAAACTACCCAATAGCCTATAATCTCAATGAATTCCTTGAAACTTTTTATTTTTTGCAACTTTTGCAGGTATACGCGAGTTGTAGTGGTGCAATATGCATATGTGTGTGGGTTGTATTGGTTTAACAAGTGTATGTATGCAGGTAGTATTGTTGCAGGGTGCGTACATATTCAAAAACTATGTTTTTTAGAAGAGCAACTCAGAGATGGCTTGGAAAAAATGCGAGTAAGACGGCTAAAGGCCAAGTATGCATATGTAGAGAAATTTAGGGTTATAACATAGGGAGAAAGATTCATCATATGCATGGAAATCATCCCACAAGTCTATGCAACTAGGGGGAGAAAATCAGGGACAATTCACTTAGGGGGAGAAACCCCAAAGATATATACCCTTTGCCATTGATTTTAAAGGGGGAGAGATAGTCACATTGATTTTGTGAGATGAACATTTATGAGGAGTGATGATCACATCGGTAGCATGAGCATTGCCATGTATTGATGTTTCCATCAATGATTGGTGTTGCCATCAATGTGAAACTGGTAGATTGTTGTACTATGTTACCATTGATGTCAAGGGATTTATGTCAAGTATTTTCATAGTGATGTGTTTGTATCATTGATATATTGATTATTGGTTATATGGCCATTGATGTAATTGTTTTCAAAGGGTCAATTTCAAACAGTTTCATAGTAATGTGTTGTCATTGATGTCAAGGTTGATATGAAAGGAAGTTGTATCATTGATGTCATGTCATGGTTGATAGGAAGAACCAAATGGATAAAATCCAAAGTAGTCCCCTTATGGTAAAATCCCTTACAGGAAGATTCTCTTGGATAAAGTTCTCAAAGTGATCCCCTTATGGTGAAATCCCTCATGGGAAGACGCTTTGTGAAGTTGAAATGGCTAGGTGTTTGAGTAGCCCACCAATGTGGTTAGGGAACTCAAGTTTGATTGAGGAATAGTGTAATGAATATCAATTAATTTTTATGAGAAACTATTCCATATGGATAGTATATGTCACGTCGTTTTCAGTGATATGTGGAACATCACATAACTTATCATGGTTAGAGAGTTATTTTCATATGAAGTTGGAGAACCCTCATGAGTTATCAAGAATCCTCTAGAATGTCAAAGAATTCAAGAAGGTAAAAGAAGTCAAATTATTCTAGAAGCTCCTAGAAGACATTGACCAATCAAAGTGGTTAGTCATGGGTTAAGTGGTTGCAAAAAGAAAACAATAAAAAATAAATTAGTTGCAACTAGAAGTGGAGAGTTTACTATTTGTGGATAAAGTGGTTGTAAGTGTAAAAAGTGGTTAGAAGTGGGTTATTCCGAAAAGAAGGAAGTTGGGTAAGTTGGTTAGAACATAATCCCTAGAGGAAGCTACTTGGATAAGTATAAATACGAGAGAAAGGGTATATTATGAGTATGATCTTTGAGCATATTGAATATCCATTTCTGAAAGGTTATTTGGGAAGGTATTATTGATAGAGAAAATTTGCAGTAGAAAACACGTGGTATAAAAATCATAGCAAAAAAATCGTGGCAACAAAACTGCTGCAGTAGAATCATGGAAACAAAACCACGATAATAGATTTGGTAGCTGCAGAAAGTTGGAAGTTCGGTAACCACATCAGATTTGCATATTGGAATTGTTCAAATTATTGCATGGTATGGTATAGGTCTTGATTATTTCTACAAGATCAAAGGTATGGTTTTGGCACATGGTCTTGTGTAATGGTTTATGGTATTTGGTTTATGCAAAGTATGGTGTATTGCTAGAGGTGTATTTTTTGTTAAAGGTAAACCTAGTCAGGTCTTGATCAACCCAATAAAGCCCTGATCAACCCTTTTAATGAAAATCCAACCCTACAGACATGATCCTTAGAAAACCCTATCTAAGTAAACCCGCCATTGGCCTATTTTTTCCCCTCAATCTAGCTCAGGCCTTGAGGGGAATAAATATAGGCGATATTACCTGAAGGTAAGTGATCACTTTCTATTTTCCCAAACTAACTCGTAGAGCTAGCTCAGGATTTGAGGAACAGAGAGAAACAGAGTCGCTCACTCGACAAAGGAGGGTGAGGTACGATTAGTGACTCACCCTAAGTGGGTGAGGTACGACGATATTGTGCATATGGTTGAGATTTTACTTGATGTTCCAGGTGGATATTGGTGGCCACCCACCTATTCCAGCTTGCTCCTCTTAACAATTTTTAGTTCTTCTGTACTTATTTGTAATTGTGGGTTCTACACTTCTGGTGATGTCTGAATCCCTACACATCTTCCAGGTGGATATTGGTGGCCTCCCACTTAATCCAACTGGCTTATTTTGTATGTTTTCATGGTAGCACACGTTGTTGTACTTCCAGGGCCGTTTTGGGGCCCTAAAAATTGTTTTTTTTTCTCACCATAGCCAAACTATAGATGGAGTCAAATTTTGATGAAATAATGTATATTTCTTGAAAATACCTTTCCAATAGGATATCACACGCCTAAAACTGAGGTCGTATGAAAAAATTACAACCCAAGGAAGTTGAGGTACCAACTTACCCATAGGGGCCCACATAATGTTTGGCATTTCATCTCCTAGGGTTAGGTTTTTGGATGTATAGGGTTTTGGAATTCATGAGTAATGTTAAAAAGACCTCTAGAGCCTCATTGTAATAATTATTCTCAAAGGGATGCACATAGCAACCACATCACTTCTTAGAGATATCTACCACCATTCGAGTAAGTGTTTCAGTTTTATAGTTTTACAGTTTTATAGTTTCATCCTATTTGATTTATTCAATAGAAGATATTGTTCACTGAATACCTATGTTTTTATTCATATATCTATGTTTATTAGAGAGATCTACTCTTCACTTATTTATCTTCATGCATGTCCCCGACAAGATCTGGGTTAAAGAAGTTGGGACTCGAAACAATTGAGCCATTGCAATATCAGTTGTGCTAAGCCTGACAAAAACCCATGGGGGATGAAAATAAATATGATGGAGTAGGAGAACATTTTAAAATGTTGCTCGAGGAAGCCCTTGCATGAAAAATGAATGAAATGATGGACAACTTTGCACATATCCTTCAACGGTTTCCCACAGGAGAAGCATCTTCATCAAGCGGCCATGCAACCCCCTTCAAGGTACATGTAAATTTTGATATTCCATTATTTTAAGGAATGATAGATTTGGATGTTGTATATAAATGGTTGAATCCGCTCAAAGGGTATTTTTCGGTCCAAAAATTTTCTAGGGAAAAAATTACTTTTTCACTCCTCAAGGTCATCCCCCATGTTAAGGATTGGTGGGACACTTACTCTGAGAAAAGGGACATAGAGGAATCTGCAATATTTGTGGTTTCCCCTACATAGGATTCCTTCTGAGATTCCATTAAATAACAATACTACCATTTTGGAAGCTATGAGGGCCATTACAACAAATGGACCACCCTGCGTCAGGAAAGGGAGCATACAATACTAGATTTCACTAATATTTTCCATGCCCTGTGCACCAAATTGGGTAAGTGACATCTTGTGCTCAAATATCGTGGTTGTTTTCATAGATACATTCAAACAAAAATGGATTTCTAGAAATCACCTCATTGGGAACAACTTATAAATATGTTTTCAAGATCGAGCATAAATTTAAGAAGAAGAGGTGAGAGATTGGATCTATAAACTCCTCACAATCGAAGTAAGGCAAAGGCGGACACAACCCACATATCAAGGGATAGAGAAAATATGGCCACTATCAGGACAACTAGTCCAAGCCACAACACAAGAAGGGAAATGAGAAGATGAAGAAGGACATAGGAAAAAGGTGTGAATACCATAAAATCCCTTGGCACAACACTGAAGAATGTCACTCCAAGCAGTCACTCGTGACTGAGCTAAAGGCCTCCGATTCATAGGCCAATTTTTACTTCGAATCAAATCCAAATGGAGAGAATCTGATTATTGATGTTGAACCCAGTGCCACTGTCACTACCACTAGAGTCCATCCAAGTGAACCATAAGAACCAGAGGAAGGGGAACACCTCTTTCACTCACAAATATGGGTAAAGGGGGATCTTCTTCAATTCATTGTCAATAGAAGCATTTAGGAGAACATGATATCAATAGAGGTTGTCAATTGGCTATACTTGCCGATGATACCGCACTCACAACCCTACACCATTGGCTAGCTTCACCAAGGAAGAGATCTTTGTGTCAGCCAATAGTTTCGTCTACCGTACGACATCAATCCTTTCAAATACAAGGTATTGTGCGATATTTCTCCTGTTGAAGTTTGTGATGTTATTTTAGGAAAACCATATTTGTGGAAGCGTCATGTTGTGTATGAGTCTAGACCTTGCAGTGTTATTATTACTTTGGGTAGACAATTGTATAGGATACCAGAGGTAGCACCTCTTGCCGTTATTTATTTAATCTCTTCTAAGCAATGTAGTAAGTTCATTTCACAAACCAGGAAGTTTGTCTTCTTTTTTATCCATGCTCACAGAAATAAGAAGGTCATCGCCGCATCTATGGCCTCTAAATAGATCCTTTCTTTGCAGCAGAATAAAGTGGATGAGATCATGGAAGAGTATAGAGACATCTTCTCCTCACACACCGGTGTATCGACGCACTGCTAATTCAAGAATACAATTGATCTAAACCTGGTTCACCTCTTCCTAATGGACCAGTATATCATTGATCGCTAATGGAAAATAACAAAATCAAGCATCATATCCAAGAGTGGCGTAGACCCCCAAACCCTTAGGTCCAAGGTCCGCACAGGATTTTTCTAATCTGCCCTTGAGTCTAATTGACTCTTTGATTTCCCCTTGGGGGAGATCTCATACACTCAGGGTGTATCGACAGGTCCTTATGGATTGAGCCTGCATGAGCAAACACCAGGTGTCAACCCGAATCTCCTTGATCACAATAGCGTTGTGCACTTTACTAAACTGGGGCTTCAGGTTTCACGATTTCGCAATCCCTATTGTCGAGGGTTCCTATCTCTACAAACTTCCAAAACCTGAATTGCCAAACTCTAATGCACTTAGCAAAGGTTGGCTTCCCAACGGGCTTCTCACTTCATCAGGGTTTCAGACTTCGCGACTTCGTGAATCTAGATGCAAGGCTCCCAATCCTTCAACCTTTGAACCCCGAAACGGTCAACAAGGTTTGACTTCGTCGATTTACGAAGACATGCCACCTATCACCCTTGCGGTGCCCACCTGATAGATGTTCCATGCATTCACACAAGCTCTCGGATCTAAACCACTTCACAACTCCGACAGTTGAAACTGGCTCCTCTCAAACCTCGAGTTCCCGAAGTGCCAAAATCCTGAACTCCCCGCCAGTTCCTTTTGCAACTCACAACTTAGGGACTTACGTTCCACTGCAATCAACTCCTGGTCATCAGGATCCCCGAAATGATGAAATGATATGATGGCTTGTGCAAAGCATGATCAACGGTCCACATTGATTCTTACCTCTCGAAGGATGGATTCATCCAAAACTTATCCTTCTTGTAGCTTCACTGGAATCCCATGGTCCTTGTGGTTTCGTGAATTCTCCACAGAGAATTACGATCGCTCGTTGCTCCTGGACAACTTCCGCGAAATGAACCAATGTTCTTCTATGGGAACTTAACTTCTTCTATATGACTGCAACCCTCGTCTTCCTTTGAAGTAGTTCAATATCCGTCTTCCTTTGAAGTAGTTCAATATCCATCCTCCTTTGAACACTTCGATGACGTTAACCCTCCTGAGCTTTCTCTTGGCAACTTCAAGCCTTAAAATAACTCTTGCATGCACCCCTTGCAGCAACCTTTCAAATACTTCTAAGTATTTGATTTCTGAACTCTGTGCACCTCCTGCAACAACAATCCTCAAACCCTTCCCTTAGTTGATAAGTCATAAGATTTCAACCAACCTACGCACACCTTGCATGGCTTCTGTGCCTCACTTGCACTTCTATTGAAATGAGAACAACGGTATCCCTCCTGAGCTTTCAGAGATAAACTCTGAACCTTCATCAATGCACTCCTTGCGGACATTTCATTGCACTCCTTGCAAGAACTTTTCACACTCAGGATGAGAAACAATTGAAACTCATTCTCTCTCTCTCAGACTCCAAACATTCAACATGAAATCATACACACACACAGTATTAAAGCGAATGCATAAACAGAGAGAATAAACAACTGTAAGCATACCATTCACCATGTATAAACAAAAAAAATTATATCACCATGAAATCTGATTCAAAGCTTCATATATTAATTCAAAGCTCTTGTACATGGACTTCTTCTACAACTCTCTCTCTGTAGCTCTCTCTTCTTCTCTTCTATGCTAATGTGTTAATGATACAATGAATACGAGAATGAGGGTGTCTATATCCATTTTCCCTCCTTCTCTTCTAAAATGTCTAATCTATCATTCAAACCTACCTACTTTCATTAACTATGCATAAATGCCTTAATACAAAAGATGGATGGGAGAATTTCCCCAGGTCCGTTTACAATCTCCAAAGTATAAATGTGAGTACGTTCCTCTTTACTATTACATTAATGATGTTGTCTTCAAAATTTAAAATAGGTTTTATGAAAACGTGCTCTTTGTGCATCCGTGTGTCCAGCTATTTCTTTGGCTTAGGCACGTGCTTTGGCTTTGCATGATCCTCCTGCATCATACTCCCTCGCTTTAAAATTTTCATGAACTCCTGTTCATGAGTTCTTGCACGGCCTGTCCATGCTTATGAATTTTTGCTTCATCTTCCGAGCTCACATCTTCAATTGGATGTCCCTTCCATTTGATCAAGTATTCAAAATACTCTTTTCTTCTGGTCTTCCTGCTGACTCTCTTGTCAATTATTTTTTCCATCTGTGGCTTTTCAGCTACAGGCATTTGTTTAGTCCAATGAACCTCTGTCTATTCATTCTTTGTTCCTATTTCTCTAACTCTGTAAGGGTACAAATCCGCAACATTGAATATCAACGAAATTCTGACCCCATCGGGTAATTCAATTTCATATGCATTTGCCCCAAATTTCTTCAAGACCTTGCATGGCCCAATCTTTTTCATTTTCAATTTTTTATATGTTCCCCTTGGGAACCTTTCCTTCCTCAGATGTGCAAGAATCAGATCACCAACTTCAAATTGAAGTTGTCGCCAGTGCTGATCTATTCTACGTTTATATTCTTAACTCTAACTCTCCAATCGCTCCTTGATTTTGCTGTGAAGCTCCTTCATTGCTTCTGCAAAATCCTCTGCACTAGCAATCCTAAATTCATTTTGTTCTAAATCCCTTGATTCAGAAACTCCCCTTGGTTGCATCCCATATAAAATTATGAATGGAATTTATCCTGTTCTTCTGTTGATTGAATCATTGTAAGCAAATTTTGCCTATGGCAGAATGTGATCCCACTGACTGTGTTGTTCAATCACTAGGCTCCTCAACAAATCTCCCAAGCTTCTGTTGACAACTTCTGTCTATCCATCCATTTGAGGATGATATGCTGAGCTAAATGAAAAACTTATCCCCATCTTCTTCCATAAATTCCTCCAGAAATGTCCCACGAACTTGGTATCTCGATCATACATGATACTTCTTGGCAAGGGGTGAAGTCTGATGACTTCTTTGAAAAATAGGTTCACAATGTGAGTTGTGTCACTGGTTTTTTGGCATGGTATGAAATTTGCCATCTTTGAAAATCTGTCTACCACCACAAAAATTGAATCAAATCCTCTTTGTGTACTTGGCAGTCCCAATATTAAATCCATGCTTACTGCATTCCACGGCCTCTCTGGTATGGGTAATGGCTGGTATAACCCTTTATTCTTCATTTTCCCCTTTATGTGCTGACAAATCCTACATCTGTCCACCAATTTCTTAACATCTGTCCTCATTCCTAGCCACAAATATGATCCATTCAAATTTGAGAATGTTTTATGATGACCGAAGTGTCCGACCAATCCTCCACTGTGTTTTTCTTTCAGCAGATTCTCCCTCATGGAGCATTTTGGAATACATAGCTGATTGCCCCTGAATAATAATTCATCCTGGATCATGTATTCAATCCATTGGGTTCTGTCTCTGAGAACTAGATTCTTAGACACCTCATACGCTTCCTTAAAATCTGGGTCATCCCTGTACATTTCCTTGAGATTATCAAAACCCAAAGTTTTGACTCTGAATTCCTGCATAAGAAAACACTTCTTGCTCAAAACATCAACAACTTTGTTAGCAGTTTCAGAAGTATGATTAATTACAAAAGTAAAATTCTACATGAATTCAACCCATTTTGCATGCTTTTGGTTCAACTTGTCATGTTGAGTCACAAATTGCAAAGCATGATTATCGTTGTACAAAACAAACTCTTTAGGAACCAAATAATGTCTCCATTTCTTCAGCGCTTGTATGACTGCATAGAATTCCTTGTCATATGTTGAGTATTTAACCTTCGCTTCATTCAATTTCTCGCTGAAGTATGCGACCGACCTGTCATCTTGGCTCAAGACTGCTCCAATTTCATGTCCACTCGCGTCACACTTGACCTGGAATGTCTTGCTGAAATTTGGCAACACCAATATTGGTTGCTTAGTGATCTTCTTCGTCAGCAGATTGAAACTCTTCTCTACTTCCTCTATCTAGTGAAAATATTTTTGTCTTTTCTTCACTGTGTCCATCATCGGTGCGCTAATCCCACTAAAATTTTGGATGAATTTCCTGTAGAAACTAGCTAAACCATGGAAGCTTCGAACTTCAAACACTCTATTCAGCGATGGCCAATTCTTAATTGCATTCACCTTTTCCGTATCCATCTTCAACTCATTTGTAGAGATAAAAAAACCCAAATAAATGAGTTTTGTCCTCATAAATGTTGATTTCTTCATATTTATCAACAATTTCTCTTACTGCAATCTCCTCATCACTGTAGCTAAATGCTTCAAGTGTTTTGCTTCTATTTTGCTGAAAATCAATATATCATCAAGATATACAATGATGAATTTTCCTATGAAATCCTTCAGGACTTCATTCATCAATATCATGAAAGTACTGGGCGCATTTGTTAAGCCAAATGGCATAACAAGCCATTCATACAACCCCTCATTTGTCTTGAATGTTGTCTTCCATTCAACGCCTTCTCTCATTCGGATTTGATGATATCTTCTTTTTAAATCAATCTTTGAAAAAAACTTTGCTCCACTCAAGAAATCCATCAAATCATCCATCCTTGGCAATGGGAATCTATATCTAATGGTGATCTTATTGATCACCCTTGAGTCTATACACATCCTCTAGCCTCCATCTTTCTTTGGGCTAAGCATTATTGGAACAATGCATGGACTCAAGCTTTCTCTAATCAATCCTTTGTCCATTAAATCCTGGACTTGTCTCTTGACTTCCTCATTCTTCTGTGGCGTCAATCTATACACTAATTTGTCTGGTAAACTGGCTCCAGGTATAAGATCGATGTGATGAATTATACTCCTGATCAGTGGCAACGAACGAGGTAGTTCATCCACTACTATATCAACAAACTCTTCCAACAACTTCTAGATTTCCTCTGGTAAATCATCCACTCTTGTACTGGTCAAAACAATTCTAGGATTCCTGACCACAATAAATTGTGTGTCTTCCTTCTTCTTAACCTCATTAATAATTTCCTTCCCACTCATGAGAAGTACAGTGTTGCTCACTTCTGGTCTCACCTTTTTATCCTTAATTGGCAACAACATGTGAGTTCTCCCATTCTTCTCCAGGGTGTATGTGTTCTTCCTCCCATCGTGAACTACATTTCTATCATATTGCCATGGTCTACCCAACAATAGATGAAAAACATCCATGGGAATGACATCACATAATATTTCATCCTTATATCCTCCTATTTTAAATTCAACTAATCACTGTTTAGTGAGATTTACATGATGTCCTTTTTGTAGCCATGAAACTCTGTATGGGCTTGGATGTACAATAGTCTCCAGCTCCAGCTTTTCTACCATCTATGTAGAAACGAGATTGTCTGTGCTACCTCTATCCACTATAACCTTGCATACCCTGTCTTTGGTCTTGCAAGCAATCTGAAATAGACTATTCCTTTGGGATGGGTTCTCTGCCACCTTCTTTGGCTTCAAGAGAACTTTCCTCATCATCAAGAATCTTCCACCCTCATCAACTTCTACCTCAAAACTCTGTCTTTGTGCTTTGACAATGTGAGTCTCACCACCTTCCTTCTTTCTATCTAGACATTCATAAGATTTATGCCCGTTCTTTCCAAAAACAAATCATTTCACTTCGCCTCCTTAGCCTCTTCCTCTTCGTCTAGCTCGAGGAAAAGTATTTCCATCAACATACTGCCCTCTCTATGAGCTTCCTCCTCTCTCATGCCAAGTTTGAGGTTTATTCCCCTCTTCTTAAGGTCTCTAAGTTCTATCTTGGGCAACTTCTTTGCCTCTAGCTTGACTTTTGCCTCGACCTCTTTCACCTTGCTTTTGGCTCAACTTTTCTTCAACTTTCAGAGCCACTTGATAAGCATCTTCTACTGTCCGAATGATCATCATGCTCATCTCATCTTGGATGTCATACTTAAGACCATTCATGTACCTAGCAACCTTTTCATCATCGCTCTCCTGATGACCTGCCCTGATGTTTAGTTTGTAGAATTCTTCAGTGTACTCCTTCACTGACATCATCTTCTGTCTCAAATTCTGCATCCTCCAAAACAAAGCAATTTGATAATCCTTGGGGATGAATTTGGCTTTCATCTTCGCAACCATTCTATCCCAAGTTTTGATTTTCTGCTTGCCTTTGCAACGTCTGTCAGCCTGCAGTTCATCCCACCATAATGCTGCATGCCCTTTAAGTCTTGTGACAACATGTTTGACTTTTCTATCTTCCTCGACATACTCATAGTCAAAGTATTTATCCAGAGCTCTAATCCAGTCTAGAATCTCTTCAATGTTTAGGTTTCCTTCATACATGGGAATCTCCATTTTTTCCCTAGCACCTATCCTTGCAACAGCCGTGAACAGGCGTTTGTCTGCAGCATCCTCGACTACGACTTCTTCTCCATGTCCAACTTCATTTTCACTGTCAGCTTCACTGATATCCCCAGTGTTGACTATGTGCCTCTGTGTTGTCTCCATGTAATCAAGCCTGGCACGTAGTTCGCGCATTTCTCTTTCCACTGTTGGATCAGGCATTGGTCTATCTCTTCTTCTCGATGGCATGGATGAGAAATATTCTTCCTTCGTCTGCTACAGAAAGCAAATAACTTTTCTGGGGAACTTTTCTAATTTGCCCTTGCATCTAATTGACTCTTTGATTTCCCCTCGGGGGAGATCTCATACACTCACAGTGTATTCACAGGTCCTTATGGATTGAGCCTGCATGAACAAACACCAGGCGTCAACCCGAATCTCCTTGATCACGATAGCGTCATGCCCTTTACTAAATTGGGGCTTCAGGTTTCACGATTTCGCGATCCCTATTGTCGAGGGTTCCTATCTCTACAAACTTCCAAAACCTGAATTTCCGAACTTTCATGCACTCAGCAAACGTTGGCTTCCCAACGGTCTTCTCACTTCAATGGGGTTTTGGATTTCGCGACTTCACGAATACAGATGCAAGGCTCCCAGTCCTTCAACCTCCGAACCTTGAAACAGTCAACAAGGTTTGACTTCTTCAATTTACAAAAACATGCCACCTGTCACCCTTGTGGTCCCCACCTGATAGATGTGTTGTAGGAAAATCTCCCTGCGGACAGGTAGATCGCCTCAAAGAGCTAGACCCTTAACTCTAAGACAGAAAGTGCTTAACATGGACACTGACTTCCTTTCAGATCTATACAAACTAATGCATGACGAGGAAGGAGAACAAAAGTACCTTTTTATCGACGTTTTTCCCTGCACGCTCCGAGTTGAGCTCCAATATTTCACTCCTCGATAAGCCTTGTAGACAAACAAAGTACGACTACTTCCTACTCTATTAAAATTAGTCCGAAATAGGTCTATATACTAAAGAGACAAATTCATGCGAGAATGAACACGAATTAGAAAGAAACAGGCCAAACAAATTATATTAATGAGGACAAGACATTGCTTACAACCATAGATGAATTGTAGCAGTTCTGCCAAGTCCTCCTTGTCTACCCCATGCTCAAAATATCCATGATCTAAATGATGATAGCTTCACCGATTGCTCCCTATGAGATCATAGGTCTCTTGCTTCCAAAATATCTCTGTTCCAGTACCACTTATGAGATCATAAGTTTGGTGTGATTCTCTCTTTCCAGTCCCCTTTCACCATTAGAAAACTTGCTTATATAGCCTTGGAGAGGCTTTAACCACTTGAGATATCCTTGGGGAAGTTGAGGATTTGCCTCCTTCAGTTGAGGATCTGCCCTAAGATCATGGCTGGACTAGGGATTCGAGCTCAACTGCCTTCCAAGAATGAAAGGATCCTTCCCCCATTCATCTCAACAACTTAACCACTGCCCAAAATAGGTAGCGCTCCCTCAAAAGGGCCATCAAAGCATTGTAGCGCTCCCTAGTAGGCTTTAGGGGGGTGCCAACGCTTTCAAAATCCATAGAGCTCCCTCAAAAGGGCCAGGGGAGATTTATAACGCTCCCAGATAGTGTAAGGGGGAGCGTCGGCGCTCCCAGAAGAGGTATAGGGGAGCGCTCTCCTCCAAAACTCAGTTTTTGAGGTGATTTCAGATGGAAAAAGGTTTGCAAGCCTGCTGACTCATTTCTCCTCTTCCAAATCAAATGTTTGAGGTGTTTCAAGTGTCATTCTCATGTCGTTATAGTCATGACGTAGAAATCGTGGCAGCATGCTTTCTTTGACACTTATGACACTTGTGAGAAACATGCGACACATGCGACACTTGTAATGATGACACTTGCGACACTATCGAAGTGAATAATTTTGACATGTAATAGATTTCCCACCAAAGTATGAAGTTAGAAGACAGGAACTGATAACTAAAATTCTTTATAGACTTTCAAGCAAGGCTATAGACGCAGAGAACCTAACAAAAGCTTCACACAAACATCCAACAAATATTATGACGTGTTTCAAACCCAAGGCAGGCATACCTATGCTTGGGTGGTCAAGACTTGCAAGATATATCCACCATAAAATACACTGCGGATCCATAATTGTATTGATAAAAAGGTATAGCCACAGAAAATACACTGTGGATCTATACTCATATGACCTGGATTGATCGTAGCCACGAAGAATACACAGTGGATCTACGAGATGACAAAACATAGCCACGACCAATACAAAGTGGATCTATGTAACAATATATATGTTATTGTCCAAGAGAAACTCCTTCGCAACCTGGGCAAAGTACATATCAAAGTGATCACTCAACCTAGGGTCTTCTTACCAATCCCAATGTGGTACGAATCTAACCATGTGAATAGATTTCCTAATGTCAAACATGGCAGAAACCACTTGATTACCAGTCAATGGTGTGAACTGTTAACAAGTGCGAGGGAGATCACCATTAATGTAAATGATTCACAAGGTACCCTAGTACATTCCAGCGAATGTGAATAGATGAGTTGGAGTCAAACATACGTGGAATCATCCGATCAGAGGTCAATGATGTAAACCTGCCGACGAATGTGAGGAGTCCTGCCATTGAGGCATGTAGGTCCCAATGTACTAACTGGTTTCTAAGTCTAGTTCCTAGATAATGTGTTGAAGTCGATAGGAATAGACTCGTCGAGGGAGGGCCTTGATGTATCCCCCATCAACAACACAAAACAAACATAGAGATGTAATTGGTATATCAAATGGACATGGACTGACATGGGTTTTTGAGACAAGATGTTTGTGATGCCTGACTCTCGAGGCGGATACTTCCCTTGAACACTGAGGCACAACAACAGAAACATGACATGGACCAAAACTTGATAATGCAGTGGATGCCGTGACTTACGTCAGGTGACCCAGAGGAGTGAAATAAACTCAAAGGATTGGCTCAGTGCAGAGGTTCAGCGGTTTATAATGCGTGCATATGACAAAGTGCCGTGTTCAAGGGCGACTCTAAGAATTGTTGGATGATGTTCTCAAGAGACTACTTGGCTTGCTCCTTTCAATTTTCCCCCATCCAGATAGACGAGTACCTCTTTTTGATTTAATGATCTCGAGGAGGATAAAAAATGCTCGATATAACTCACCTTTGGTAAGTCCCTCTTCCTTTGTTTAACGAACTGGAAGAAGTAAGGGTTCGATCCCATATGGGTCTGTCGATGTGTGATTTAGCGAGTCCAAAGACAGAAAACTCGAAGGTTTTTCAGGATTATAGATTTTTTAAAAACACTTAAAAGAGAACTCTCTCTATTCCTTTTTCGTACAGTAGTATAACGAGACTGAAAAAGAAATAAACTATCACTTGAAAGACGCCCTTTCTGACCTTTTAACGAGTGTGAAAGGAAGCAAGGTCACTCGACAATATTTTCATATTTAGAGAGTCTGAAAAGGGTTTAAAGATGACTCCAGGGGGTTCCTTTTTTGTGTGTTCTTGTATCCATACAGGTTCGAAAAAGAGATAAAAGTTTACCCGGTTGCATTCTCATGTATTTAAGAGCACGAGAAAGAACAAAGACTAAGCTCAGTACTCTGCCCCCAGCTTGAAAGCTAGTGACTTGACTCCAGAATGATCATCAAAGGCTGGAGACATGCCCCTCAAGCTTCAATTCATTCACTGACTTTGAGGTTGTCACCAATTTCTGTGCTAGATGGAGAAAAAGGATACAGGTGGATGAAATGAAGGTTTAAAAACGAGACCTAACGAAAGACTCAACTCGACATCTATGAGATCTGGAAAAAGACTCAACTTGAAGGGAGAGGTGATTGTTTCATTTTTTAATGAGCTTGACACAGGAAAAGAACTATGCTCAAGGTTCCAGGTTCGATCCCCAGATTGTTGTTTCATTTTTTAATGAGCTTGCTACAGAGAAGAAAACTATGCTCGAAGCCTCTGTTTCATTTTTTAATGAGATTTCCACAGAGAAGAGAAACTATGCTCGTGGTTTTGTCCAGATCATGGCTTCCAAGAGGATAATTCTCTGGAAGGGTACCATGTCAATGGATAAAACATGGTCATGGCCTCCAAGAGATCTTTGTTGGACCGAAGATAATCACTCGAGAAAGGACACATGTCGAGGGTCATGATAGGGGTAAGGATATCGGTCTCCAATAATCCTACCGAAGAGATCACCATGTCAACTACCAGATCCAAATCATCGGAAGTTGAGGTCATGGGAGACAATGCCACATAATTGACATGCGGCGAGGTTGATATTGTCTGCATATAAGAACCACTTAGGGAGGTAACCTAGTCAGGGCTGATGAATGAAAGTTGATCAATAGTCACAATTCTTTCATCGTGAGGGAAAGATATCACACGAAAAAGGGTGGATGCAAGAGCTTTCATAGCATAGACATAATCCCGCCCAAGGAGTAAAGTGAAATCCAAGGGGTCTCGGACTACCATGACATCGATAAAGACATTTTTCCCTCCCAAAGTTACAGGAAACTGAGGAAGGATCCCTAAAGGTTGACTAGGTCTTTTGTTAAAAGATAACAGATTCTGTGTAACTGGTGCAAGTTGCGGACAACCCAAAGCGTACCAAGCAATAGAAGACAAAATACTAACGGATCCACCTTCATCTATCAGCGTTTGAGGAATGTCCCAACCATGAACCTGTACTGTAATCTGGAAAGGAATGTGAGAGGGAAGACAAGGTCTAGTTAGCACACCCCAATAAAAAAGGATGGCCTCATTACTTGGAGGGGTTTCGCAGGAGAAGGAGGAATGCCCCCCGGTACGGTAGAGTCTGTATTAACGAGAAAAACATGGGAAGTATTGGGTTTACTCTCTAGAAGAAGAGTAGGATTGACTGATGATTGGATCAGATCAACCAATGGTGGACTTGGATAGACCACTTTAGCACTCTTCAAAGGAAGAGTGGGACTGACCGAGGAAGGGACTGGATCAGTCACTTTGACATTCCTCAATGGAGGAATGGG
>JZKD02S1768723.1:444108-461718 GCA_000966675.3 Picea glauca | reverse complement strand
AATGGAGGAATGGGATCGACCGATGGAGAAACTGGATCGACCACTTTGGCACTCTTCAGAGGAAGAGTGGGACTGACTGAGGAAGGGACTGGATCAGTCACTTTGACATTCCTCAACGGAGGAATGGGATCGACCGATGGCGAAACTGGATCGACCACTTTGGCACTCTTCAGAGGAAGAGTGGGACTAACCGAGGAAGGGACTGGATCAGTCACTTTGGCATTTTGCAATGGAGGAATGGGATCGACCGATGGAAAAACTGGATCAACCACTTGAGTTTCATTATCCAAGGTAATAATGGGGTCGACGAGTGGAAACATATTGACCTCTTTGTTGTCACTCTCTAACGGGAGAGTGGGATCAACTGAGGATGAAAATAGATCGACCACTTTGGTGTCACTCTTTTGATGAAGAGTGGGGCTGATTGATGATAGAAATGGATCAACTTCTTGGGTTTGTGGTTCAATCAAGGAGGAAACTAGATTGACCACCTGATCAACCAGAGTAACTGGGGATGGAACCGGATTGACCAGTCCATCAACCAATGATGGGTTGGTGGAAATCTTACGATAACCTTTTGGAAGTCAATTTTTTTCCAAAAGAGAAGAAGCCTCGTCCATGCGAGGTCAAAGGTGAGAGTAATGATTACCTTTACATAACATGCAAGGGAACTTGACAGTTTTCTTCTTCTTACCAACCTGAGCATCACTAGTTGACGGGGTATCATCGACATGACTGACAGAGGCCAACGACATGGAGGACCACATTTCTAATACCTGGGTAAGACCGGGGAAATCCCTCAGAAAGTGGTCACCCTTACAAAGGCTACAAGGGAATTTGGGTTTTGGATTCTTTATTTTAACCTTGTGGTCTGCGAAACCGGAGATTCTGGGTTCGATCCCCAGTGGAGTCGCTAGTTTCTATTGTAGGAAAATCTCCCTGTGGACAGGTAGATCGCCTCAAAGAGCTAGACCCTTAACCATAAGACAAAAAGTGCTTAACGTGGAGACTGACTTCCTTTCAGATCTATACAAACTAATGCATGAGGAGGAAGGAGAACATAAGTACCTTTTTATCGATGTTTGTCCCTGCACGCTCTGAGTTGAGCTCCAATCTTTCGCTCCTCGATAATCCCTGTAGACAAACAAAGTACGACTACTTCCTACTCTATTAAAATTAGTCCGAACTAGGTCTATATACTAAAGAGACAAATTCATGTGAGATTGAGCATGAATTAGAAAGAAACAGGCCAAACAAATTATATTAATGAGGACAAGACATTGCTTACAGCCATAGATTAATTGCAGCAGTTCTGCCAAGTCCTCCTTGTCTACCCCTTGCTCAAAAGATCCATGATCTGAATGATGATAGCTTCACGGATTGCTCCCTATGAGATCATAGGTCTCTTGCTTCCAAAATATCTTTGTTCTAGCACCACTTATGAGATCATAAGTTTGGTGTGATTCTCTCTTTCCAGTTCCCTTTAACCACTTGAGATATCCTTGGGGAAGTTGAGGATTTGCCTCCTTCAGTTGAGGATCTGCCCTAAGATCATGGTTGGACTAGGGATTCGAGCTCAACTGCCTTCCAAGAATGAAAGGATCCTTCCCCCATTCATCTCAAAAACTTAACCACTGCCCCGAATAGGTAGCGCTCCCTCAAAAGGGCCATCAAAGCATTGTAGCACTCCCTAGTAGGATTTAGGGGGGCGCCAGCACTTTTAAAATCCATAGCGCTCCCTCAAAAGGGCCAGGGGAGCTTTATAACACTCCCAAACAGTGTAAGGGGGAGCGCCGATGCTCCCAAAAGAGGTATAAGGGAGTGCTCTCCTCCAAAACTCAGTTTTTGAGGTGCTTTCAGATGGCAAAAGGTTTGCAAGCCTGCTGACTCATTTTTCCTCTTCCAAATCAAATGTTTGAGGTGTTTCAAGTGTCATTCTCATGTCATTATAGGCACAACGTAGGCATCATGGCAACATTCTTTCTTTGACACTTGCGACACTTGTGAGCAACATGCGACACTTGTGACACTTGTAATGATGAAACTTGTGACACTATCGAAGTGAGTAATTTTGAGGTGTAACAAGATGTGCCACACATTCACATTATCTCTCGGCTCTCACCACTTCACAACTCTGACAGTTGAAACTGACTCCTTTCAAACCCTGAGCTCCCGAAGTGCCAAAATCCTGAACTCCTCGCCAATTCCTTTTGCAACTCGTGACTTCGGGACTTTCGTTCCACTGCGCTCAACTCCTGGTCATCAGGATCCCCGAAATGATGAAATGATCTGACGGCTTGTGCAAAGAACGATCAACGGTCCACGTTGATTATTACCTCCTGAAGGATGGATTCATCCAATTCTTATCCTTCTTGCAGCTTCACTGGAATCCAACGGTCCTCGCAGTTTCGTGAATTCTCCACAGAGAATTTTGACCGCTCGTTGCTCCTAGACAACTTCCGCGAAATGAACCAGTGTTATTCTACGAGGGCTTAACTTCTGCTGGATGACTGCAACCCTTGTATTCCTTTGAAATAGTTCAATCTCTATCCTCCTTTGAACACTTTGACGACGTTAACCCTCTTGAGCTTTCTCTTGGCAACTTCAAGCCTCAAAAGAACTCCTGCATGCACCCCTTGCGACAACCTTTCAAATACTTCTAAGTATTTGATTTCTCAACTCTGTGCACCTCCTGCAACAACAGTCCTGAAACCCTTGCCTTAGTTGATAAGTCCTAAGCTTTCTACTAGACTGTGCACACCTTGCACAGCTTCTGTGCCTCACTTGCACTTCTATTGAAATGGGAACAATGATATCCCTCCTAAGATTTCAAAGATAAAATCTGAACCTTCGTCAACGCACTCCTTGCGGACGTTTCACTGCACTTCTTACAGGAACTTTTCACACTCAGGATGAGAAACAATTGAAACTCATTCTCTCTCTCTCTGACTCCAAACATTCAACATGAAATCATACATACACACACAGTATTAAAGTGAATGCATACCTAGAGAGAATAAACAACTATAAGCATACCATTCACCATGTATAAACATAAAACATTATATCACCATGAAATCTGATTCAAAGCTTCATATATTAATTCAAAGCTCCTGTACATGGACTTCTTCTATAGCTTTCTCTCTGCATCTCTCTCTTCTTCTCTTCTATGCTAATGTGTTAATGATACAATGAATACAAGAATGAGGGTGTCTATATCCATTTTCCCTCCTGCTCTTCTAAAATTTCTAATCTATCATTCAAACCTACCTACTTTCATTAACTATGCATAAATTCCCTAATACAAAAGACGGATGGGAGAATTTCCCCAGGTCCATTTACAATATCCAAAGTATAAATGCAAGTACGTTCCTCTTTACTATTACATTAATGCTGTTGTCTTCAAAATTCAAAACGGGTTTTATGAAAACATGCTCTTTGTGCATCCGCGCATCCAAATATTTCTTTGGCTTAGGAGCATGCTTTGGCTATACAAGGCATCCATGACTGGCCAACCTCGGCCACACTAACCGAGCTTCAGAGTTTCTTGGGACTAGCCAACTTCTACTGATGGTTCATGTTGGGATTCTCCCATATTGCATGGGCCCTCATCCACGTGACTAAGGGAGGTGGCTGGGAAAAGTTAATGTGGGGGAAGGAACAACAACAAGCATTTGACGATATGAAGCATCACTTGTGCTCAACTCTAGTAATCTCCTTTCCCAATCTATAACAACCATTCAAGATTGAGACTAATTCATCTGACTATGATATAGGTGAAGTTCTCACTCAACATGGTCATCCAATGGCATACCATAGTGAGACACTCTTAGATTCTATCCAAAAATACCCCACCTATGACAAGGAAATGTATTCCATTGTACAAGCCTATCGTCAATGGAAAATTTACATTTTGGGAAAGGAGATTATCATCCACATTGATCACAAGCCTCTACGTTCATACAGACATAGGGGAAATTGTAGAATGACCACCATAAAAAGTGGTTGACCTACCTACAATAGTTCCATATCAACATCAAGTATAATACAGGAAGCAAAAATTGTGTTGCTCACTGCCTCAGTTGACCTCTCGTGGCTCACTCACCACTGTGATCCATTCCTGTGGACATGAGGCATCTTACTGGCCCCAACTTTATCGACAAGATCCAAACTTCGCCACCACCTATCATCTCTTGGGTATAGACGTGATTGTCACCAATTTTCACATTTAGGAAGGGTTGTTATGCCATCTATGCTATTTATGTGTTCCTACAAGCGAGTGTGCAAATATGATTTGGAATCCCACTACAGTCGGATGACAGGACATTTTGGCGTGGATAAAACTGTGGCCGTTCTCCAGAAAAAACTTTATTGGCCAAAAATTTGATAGGAACTCAACAATTATATTAGATATTTCACTTCCTATGCCATTTGCAAGCTAACTATCAAGAAGAAGGGATTATACACCCCTCTTCCTACCCCCAAGAATCCTTGGGAATCCATCTCGATGGATTACATGTCTAGCCTTCCATCTACCAAGCAAGGAAATGATTGTGTATTTGTGGTTGTTTATCGGTTTTCAAAGATGTCCATCCTCACAACCTGGAAGAAGAACATCACAAAAATAGATCATGCCAAGCTCTTCTTCGAACGAGTGTGGGTACATTTTTGGATACCATAGACCATCGTCTCTAAATGGGACAGTAGGTTCCTTAACACATTTTGGTCGAGTCTCTGGTAACTGTTGGACACCAAGCTCACTAAATCCACTTCTTTCAACCCCTAAACAGATGGCCAAATAGAGTTCGTCAATCATATGATTGTGCACATCCTACACATTTACAAATCTAACCATCTATGTACATGGGATGAGAGTCTCCCTTATGTTCAATACAATTACAAAAGGGCTCTCCATAGCTCCGCTGGCCATAGCCCATTTCAGGTGGGACTGGGATTCCAACCCTTTTGTTCCATTGATGCTGCACTACCTCTTGCAACCATACAGAAAGGATTTTCCCATGTTCAGTCTTGTTGAATTTTCTATGAGCTATGGCTCATGTATCCTCTTTAAATTTTTGGTTTAACTATTACTTGAACCATAACTATTGCAACAAACCAAGATCACAAGAATAATAACCATGCACAAGAACGCAAGAAGTATCTCGGGAAATCCTTCTCAACAAGGTAAGAAAATCTAGCCAATCCTTTTCTATATTTCTCAATAGAAAGACCTCCCACACCATCACCAAACCTAGCACACAAGAGGGTGTTGTAATTCTCATAATTTCAGACCACAACTTATGAAATCATGAGATGACACAATGATAAGTGTGTTTCCTCAATGTGGATTCACCTTTATTTATATAAGACTTGTCACATCAAATGATGTGTCTATTGGAACAATAGGGACGACCTCAATAACTCAAAATATAATTAATAATTACCATATTAATTATCTTTTACATTAATTATCTTTTATATTAATTATCTTTTAAATTAAGGTGGGGCTGGCCTATACCCTTTACATAAAAAATAGGGTTACACGTAAGTTTGAATCTTGAACAATATATCAAGGGATCTCATACTCCCACTAGTGCTTAGCCACTAGGGCCACATCCACAGGGATGTCCATATCTCTATCTCATTGCATCTCACAGGAGAACCACACTCACTAGTTCTCAACCACTAGGATCACGTTCAGTTGTGCTCATCCACAAACACATCCAACTCAACAGATCTTCTTTCCCACTGCATTACATAGGAGATTCATTTGGATTTCATCATCTCAACTCTCTTCTCAGAGGAGGCTAATACATCATCTTCATCTTTGTCTCATAACGATGCACCCAACTTATGGGAATTCACGCGTTCACCTTGTGATCAGCCACACACATGTCCAACTCAGGAGATCTCCTTTCTCACTACGTTACATAGGAGAATAATCTGGATTTATTCACAAATATCTGTAAGGAGGAGGCCATCACTATGTTCCAGTTCTGTCTCAAATAGGAATCACATTCCCAAATCATGGGCTCTCTCTCAGGTCGACTCAATTAGTTTGTGTTCTAGAGGATGTCTCACACAATTGTAATCATCAACACTCCCTCTCAGCTAGGGAGGAATTCTCCATCAAGCCAAGTCTCGCACGGAAGTACTCGAACTTTTTCTTGGCTGTATCCATCAACATTCCCTCCTAACTAGAGAGGTATTCTTCACCAAGTCAGTTGCTCATGGAAGTACTCAAACTTCATATTAGCAAGCGGTTTGGTGAATATATATGCAATCTACTCACATGTAGGAAGATACTTTATGTGTACTACTTTCCTCTGTAATATGTCTTTGATATAATTATATTTTATCTCAATGTGTTTTGATCTATCATGAAACACAGGGTTCTCAGAGATATTCACACAACTCTGGTTATCACAAGTAATAATAGGATGCATCTCATGATCAAATAAATCTGTCAGAAGCCACACTGCTTCACAGACTGCCACACTCAATGCTATATACATTGCTTCTGCTGTACTCAAGGCCACAGAGCTTTGTTTCCTTTTGCACTAGGAAACCATGGTAAACTCCAAGGTAAAAGAACAACGGATGTGCTCTTCCAATTCATTGTACTCTTTTCTCAATCTATATCAGCATATCCTTGCAAACTCAAGTTCACACTGGAGGCATATCTCAGGCCATATCCAATTGTGCCTCGTATATATGTCAATACATGCTTTACTACTATCCAGTGAGTCTTTCTCGGTTGACTGATGGATTGACTAGGCACATTCTCTACATAGAATATATTAGGTCTGGTGTTAACCAGATACATCAATACCCCAATCATCTGTCAGTACACATGTGGATCAATCTCGTCTGAATCATCATAATTTATTTTTTTGTCAAATCTATCACCATTGGTGTAGACATGGATTTTCATTCTGTCATAATGAACTTCTTTAATATCTCCACTGTATATTTTCATCGACTTAGGAAAATCTCATCAGTCCTCTGTTATACTTCTTATCCCAAGAAGTAGCGCATAATACATAGATCCTTCATCTAGAAATTAGAAGTTGAGGCTTTCTTGTATCCAACAACATGGTTTCCTAAATAATTCATCAAGATCAGGCTCTCATCACCAACAATGCAATAGTATAGGTTTGGATCAGTAATACTTTTGCTAGAACTCAAACTCATCAAGAATACATCTATCTGATGTAGTTTCCAACTCATGGATGGTAGTACATATGGAAGTGTATCGGATTAATGGATAAATATGTCTCATCATAGTTCACTCCCTCTTCTTGTGAGAATACTCTGACTACAAGTCTCGTTTTTATATTTCTCGACACTTCCATCAGCTGCATGTCTTTATGCCTCTTGCAGATTTTGTCAAGCCTAGACATGCCTTTTTTTTATGGCCTACTAAAAATTCATTTGGGAGTATCAACTATAACAACTTGATAAACTGTATCAATGTATGTCTCCCTCTGAAATGTTGAGGGGGATAAGGTATTTGTCTTTTCCTTATTCTCAAATAGTTTTGACTCTCTCTGAGTCACGTGACTCCCTTTGGAGCCTTGAAGGAAAAAAATATCACTTTGTTGCTAACCTTCCTGAAACAAGAAAACAAACGAAGCGAAACAAGACAAGAATATCTTCTAGAGGAGATTCATGAGTACATCTCTAGAATCAAAACAATTTTAAGGATTTTTGTCACAACTACAACACCTACTTGTAATGTAGAAACCTTAGAAATGTAGTTTATAGGCATGATAATTAAAACAATCAAACCTGGAGTCTTAATTTCTAGTGTGTTATTCTTCTAAATGCACTGAGACTTTTCTGGGTCCATTATTTTCACCAAGGGTTCCTTCCTCCTACAAGTACCTTTATGAAAATGATGCAAATTATATATATATATATATATATGTATATGTATATATATATATATATATATATATATATACATATATACATACAAGTGCATACTTGAGAGTGTCCACCAATGGAGGTTCTTCTTGTTTGTCAATGTCATGATGATCAATGACATTCCTCACTTGTTTTCCTTGTAGCCACCTATACCACACAAGTCTCTAACAAAGTCTACATCAACCTTTACTGTTGCATCTAATATGAGAGTATCACATATTAGTAATTATTCCCTTCTGTTGGTGGTTTAACTTGCTATTGATGTTTTATCTCATCAAGGTCATGTCCATTGTTGAATTTCAAGAAAATTCCAAATACATTGTTGTAGCTATCCTTGTAGCTCTTGCTGCTACTCAACATTGTTACATATTGACTTCAGATATGTATTTAAGGGTTTCAATATGGTATATAATCAACATATTCAATGCACTTGGGAAAGTCATCAACATCCTTCTATGTTTGTTGGGATATACACCAACACCACCATTAACAACTTGCATCAATAAATGACATCAAAGGATGGTAGAACAGAGAAATAGGACATCATAGATATAGCTCAGAAATTTGACTTGTCCATGGGTCTTTGTGTTTCAATAAGTTTCATTGGTCCACTCTTTTCATCAATATCTTCAAGTGATTATAATTTCCTGTGGAGGGAGATTTAGGGGTAGATAGAACATCATAAGCAAGAGACAACACTTAATAAAATCCATCAATTTAGCATTCATCCATGCTTGAGACAAAACTAATAAAATCCAAAAATAATATTCTTCATGCATGAACTTGTCAACCAAAATATTGCCTCACAATATCAATCTCCAACAATTTTAAAATCCTGCCAGCTTCAAATTTATGTAACTCCATTTGAGTATGGAACACAGGAGCTTGAGATTGGATTTGAGGTTTGTTTAATAGACAAGGGTAATGGCCCTACTACTTTCCAAAATAATTGGACTCAATATATGCCTTGAAATTGACCTTCCTTCCTCAGAAAACCACCATCGATACTGCTTCAAAACTGATATAATTTTCACCTCTTGACCGCCTCATAAATATCACTCATAATTTAAACTTGGCATAGGTTTGTAGTGAAGTTTTATGGTTGAGATTTTTCTTAATCCTGTGGTCATCTTGTTTTGGTAGTTGACCTTCCTCACAGAGCTCATCCTAAGCTAGTAGACCTGAGACCATATTCAAAATTTGTCTTAGGGTCTAGTCCTTTATTTCTACCACAAAAAATTTAAGGAGAGTTTGTCCCTCCTCTTGTGCTAGTGGTGGGGTACCACATAATTTTAAGGAGGGTTTGAACCTTTCCTTTGATTAAAGACCTGTTGTATTGGTGCATAATCCTTAGGGTGTTTCCATGACAACTTTAGAGGGTCCCCATAATAGGTTGAGTTCCTTCCTCCTTCCAGCTTTAGGGGGTCTGACCCTTCTCCTAGGTGATGGCCTCTTTTCCATACACCTTGGTTGTTGTTTCAAGGGTTAAATTCACCACATAAAGAAGATCCGACCCTATTCATCTACCAAAAAAATTTAGTAACCCTTACCTCCAACTTTAATGTGCAGTGATGTTCTTCAAGCCTACTCTCACACCATGTTGAATTTTCTACGAGCTATGGCTCATGTATCCTCTTTAAATTTTTTGTTTAAATATTACTTGAACCATAAATACTACATCAAACCAAGATCAAAAGAAGAATAACCATGCACAATAACATAAGAAGTATCATGGGAAACACTTCTCAGCAAGGGAAGAAACCCAACCAATCCTTTGTTATATTCCTCAAGAGAAAGGCCTCCCACACCATCACCAAACCTAGCACACAAGAGGGTGTTGTATGATGCAGGAGCCTCCTTTCCACCTCATTAATGCTCCAACATTCCAACACATCAAAGAACATTCAATAAGGGAGAGATGCACCAACGCTCTCATTTTCAGCTCAAATTTAAATTTTAAATGTAATTAAAGAAATTAAATGTTGTAAGGCTGGAAGACTCGAGTCATGCCTTTGTATAGGCAATAGTCGAGGTTTAATTTAATGGATAGCTATAAGATAATCTAGATCCAATTCAGACTAGATTTTCATTCAATGTAATAAGCCTTAGTCGATAGGTGTTTTAATGGTGATTTGACACCACTAGTGTAGTTTGGAGAGAAAGTTCGATGAGACCCTCTTGTATAAATTGTTGTAACATATGCCCAGTAGAGGCTGCTGAAGTTTGATTGTAAATCATTGTAAGCCAAGAGAAGGAGAGAGAGTCGAGACTTTGTTGCATTCCAATATTTTGTACACATTGTAAATAGACATTCATATTAATACAAAGAGCGGCTTTTGCTGCCTATGAGTTTTCTGTGTGTTTATGTGTTTTATGAATGATTATTTGTGTGTTATGTATGCATATATTGTATATGCATGAGATAAGTTTCCATCTATAGGATTAAGATAGAATTCACTATATGTTTGAGAGTTGTTGGGTTATTCTGGGTTCTTTAGGCTATGCAAGGAGTGCACAACAGGGTATTGGAAAATTTGTAGCTAGTGCAATGAGTGCGCATATGAACTCTTCTGAGTCAGATATGCACGTGTTAGGAGGGCACACCAGAGAAATCAAAACACAAGAGGAGCATCAAGGTTATTGGATACCTTAGAGGAGAAATTGTGCAGAGAAGGCATAAAAGATAGAGTTGTTGAACACTATGTAGAAGTCTGCGAGGAGGGCATTGAGCAGGTGCAAGTGTGCACAAGTGAAATTTGTTTCGATTTCAGAGGCAGAAAAGAGTGTTAAGGAGAAGATACCCATAGAGTTATTGAACACTCTGTAATATCAACAAGGAGTGCTTTGAGTAGGTGCAAAGAGTGCACAGGACCAACACATTCTGAAATGTTGGAGAAGTTGAAGGAACCAGAGTTGATGAACACTCTGAGGGAGAAGCTCTACAAGTATGCATTGAGTAGATGCAAGGAGTGCATCAATGAATCTCAAATATTTCAGGATGTAGGAGAAGATATGTGCAAGGAGCGCACTAGGCCAACATTTAGACAAAGTGTTGAAATACAACCATTTGAAGGCTCAATCAAGTGCAAGGAGTGCGCCATAAGTAAAGAAGTGTTGGCCCTTGACCAAGTTTTGGAGATCCTTGGTCATGTTTGACCTATTTTGGGACTTTGACAGACTGGTCGAAGGTGGAGCGAAAGTCGAAGCAGAGATCACGGGATCTCGACCCCATTTTAGGGTAGTTTTTGGGATTAGGGTTTATGTAACGGCTATGGGATGTCGGCCCATGGGTTTACCCATGTTTGGGCCCATTTCATAATTTATAAATAGATATTGAGGTGATGTAGGAAGGGGGCATTGTGTTAAGTGTGAATAGTTGTGGATGCTTTGTGCATACTATGTGTTAAGAACTTGCAGAGCTAAGTGCAAGTGACTGTAATAATCTTGTGTGTAGATTGTAAGAAGGCTGTATGCTTAAACCTAGCTCTGGGAAGGAGGATCAGGCGAGGTGCAAGAAGATCTATTGTCCTATGCGAAGTAGGTTCTTGTGGCTCTGTGCTTGTATAAGATTGAGTGGAGACAATAAACAAGAGAAGAGTTGGTGGATGTAGCCCCACACTTGGGTGAACCATGTATATCTTGTGTTATGGTTGCTTTGTGCATTCTGGTTATTGTATTGTGTATATAATTTAGGATTAAGTGTAGTAATGGATGTTTAGATGAATCTAGTATGATATCTTAGTACTTAAATGATGTGAATAAATTCTAGATCTGATCTTTTTCCATGTGCTAAGTGCTTAGATGTGTTAGATCTGGTAGAATATTGCATTTTTCTGTAATTCGGGTTTGGATCAATGATGTGAATAAGGGTTAATTACTAATGAATGTTAACTGGTAAGTTCTTTGTTAAGTGGCATAATCACATATCTGTGTCCCAGCTAGGTTGCAGACATTTGAGTCCTGCAACCACCTAGGCCTCTACCTTAGGTGAGACTTCATCCGCTTCGTAGGTGTTGCCAAAAGGGCCGGTAGTTAGGGTTTTGTTTGTGTGTTGTTGAAGCGTTGAACCCTGGGTCTGCCCCTATGCCAAAAAATGGTTCTGTTGTCGGGACTTGAAACTGTGATTGCTGGGAACTGAACAAAAGAAAGCTCTGTGTGTAGATCTGTGATTTAGTGTGCAGTATTGACTTGCAAATCTCTGTGCTAAGAAGAGAAGTCTGATCTGAAGAAAAGAGGTAAGATATTGAGACTTTGTTCTCTGAGAAAGGTAATATAAGTGAAAATTTTTGTTTCGAAAGAATGAATCTAGGTATTTTTGATCAATTTTGTCCTAGTCTAAAAACTAGGGCACAATTAGAAGAAAGAGTATTTGATATGAATAGATATGATATAAAAAATGAAAGGTATGTTATCCCTATGCATAGAAAGAATGTTTGGACTAACAAATGGATGCAAGATCCTAGAAAGAATTTTTTGCAGTTTAGTTACTGTGATCCCAGTGCATAGTACAAGAAAGGCTGGGGATCATTTAAGAGAAAGAGAGGAATAACCCTTTGTTATAGTTGCAGAAGACTGGGATATGTTTCTAAGGAATTCTCTAGTAGAAGACCTAGTTGTCTTTGTTGTAAACCTATGGACCATGAAGTTTTGGATTGTCCTAGAATGATTGCTATAGTTTAAAAGATGAATATGAAACAAGAAAACTATGAGACATGCCAAGAAACTAAGGATATGATAGAACCCCAAAAAGAATCAAAGATTGTATTACTATAGATGAAAGAAACCTTGAATGACCATAGAAATATCAACTTATCAGAGGTATTAAAAGAAAAAGAGTACATAGAAACAAGAATAGGAGACTTCAACATAGACTGTGTCCTGAATGAGGAAACATAGGTGAATATCATGACAGAAAGAAATTGGGAAATTTTGGGAAAGCCTTCTATGGTTCCTTCATTAGGAGGAATAGGAAGTTTAGAGGAAAGATGATAAACCTATGTGGAATACTTACCCAGATATCTATGAGTGCTCATGGCACTTCGACATAAGAATAATTTGAGATCGTTAAGTTTGTTGACAACAACGCCCCATTTTCTATCTTGCTAGGAAAAACCTCGATTGAGAAAGATCAAATATGGAGGAAACAAGAAGAGGAGGATCTAGAACATAAAAAGAAATAACTAAGAGATTTCATGGCTAGGAGAATAGCACACTTACTGAAAGAATAAGAGAGCTAGTTGAAGCTACTAAAGACCAAAGATATGGATGTCAAAGTTGAAAGGACACAAGAAGACTAGAGACACTTGTTTGTACAAGAGAGTAGAGCACCTACCCTAGAAAAAAAAGACGTATTACCCTTGAACCCTATGAAATACCCTCCATAATGCGAAGTTACTATGCGAAGAGAAGATAAGAATCAAAATCAGAAGAGGAACCCAGTAACTCAGATTATAGGAAAAAGGCTAGAAAGCTCAGCAAGAAGAAAGCTAAGTTAGAAAAATTGCAAGAAGTTCCAGAGAATACTTGACAGAAGAAAGGTTTCCAGAACTTGAACGTTGATGGAATATCAGTACAACATAGATTGACACTTCACCATGATGAAGCAATATGACCATTGGAGGCAATCTGACCGTTCAATCGACACTCCCGAATGGTTAGGAAAGCAGTTATGGCCTGAAAGTTCTCCATTGGACCATTGGGACCATGCCATAATGGATGGAATTGCATTGAATAAGGCTTTGCGACCCATTGAAAGAAACCATTATGACAATATATATTTATCCCATTGAGCATTGCACTGAGAACACTTTTGCCAATTGTTATTATTCGAGCCCGTAGAGAACTAGTTGATTTTGTGCAATTATCATTGATACCTCGCCATCCATTCTGTTACATTGAATATTGTTCACCGAACCGAGATATCAGATCTCGAGTGTGCATGTCGGACACAATTAGTGTAGCAGAAAAATTCATCGAAGATATTCTAATAGACCTCATGGCTGAGAAGGTAATGTCCGCAGGAATCCAAGCCTCATCGACGTGAGGAGTGCTAGCCTCCCCTTCGATTGCTCGTGGATCTGGACCATCCCGAGCTACGACTGAGAAAAGAACCAAGCATCGTGATGACTTGGTGAATGTGAATGTAATTCCATCCATCCTACTCGACTACATCCCACCCTTGGCTGATGTGGTGAGTCGTGATAGTATCCTGAGGGACTTCAACTACACAGACATCACTGCGTACCTCCCGAAGGGAATACAGGCAGTCAGACTACAGTTGGAGAGGATTCCAACCTTGAATATCAATGACTATACCCTAGGAGACTGCAATAGCTATGGCATGCTTGTGTCTTACAAATATTTGACCAAGACGAAGGGGAAGAAGTCGAATATCATCCCCCAGCCGTGGACTATGGAAATCGCAAGGTCCATTGTCCTGAACGTGATGAAGATACCACATTTTGGAAGGCACCAGGAGGTTAAAGAATGCATTAAGATCCTTCTATCATGCTTCCATGGTGGATATCTATGTTTAGATAGACACATCACTGTCGATTCGTCGTTGATCCATAGGATCACCAGATTGAGCATGCAGGGACCAGACCCACAAGACTTTTATCCAAGGAAGGTTGCAGACCACGCCCTAACACAAAAGATCAAAGACACCTATGACGATGTAGAGAAAGGGATGTGAGGCTACAAGGTAGCCTCCATTCAGAATGGCATAGTGTGCCTTTCTTTCCAGTTGATTATTGGTAATATAGTTCGAGAGAACAGACCCACGCAAGTCACAGGGTTTGTCGTTGATCTCACAGGAAAATGTGTGGAAGGACTAGAGATGAACTAGGCCAATTACCTACTCAATCAGTTAGAACTGCATTGTCATGAAGCTCAAGATCAGGGCTATAAGTTCCATTTTAGCTGACTGCCGATCCTCATCACATTCACTGCTTGGGAGATGCCAGAAGGTGCAACTTTCCTTGAAATTTAGACATTCGAGCCACTAGCTGTGAATTTGACCACGCTGTAGTATTCGAGGGATATGGGGAAACAATGGCAGTCGAACATAGTATTCCATACCTACTACCTGTAGCTAAAGAGGGATATTGAGTCTTTCCCTCGTATGACTCCGAATACCCTGGACAGGTTCATGCCCCTTATGAAGTTTCGTGCAGATAAACATTTTATTTATATTACAGTGTGCACAAATGAAAGTAAATAAGAGCTTCATTCCTACTACAGGATCACAGAGGAGGACCTAGAAGAAATCACTAAAGAATGGCCCATAGAGTTCCTTATACTAGTCGACCAGGCAACACTATCTGATCCCAACCTGATTGGAAGTTCGGTGGTTACTCACGAAGAGTATGATGCACCCAATAGTAGCAGGAAGAAAAGGAAGGAAGATGTATAGGAAATACACAACACATCAGAAGAAACTGCATTAGATTCACCTGGCGGAGGAGGAGACAATAAAGTAGACAAAGAAGAGAAAGAATAAGAAGAAGACAAGTAGAAGCAAGGAAAAGTAACACCGCCTAGGAACCCCCTTGAAGAGGCAGAGACATCCAAGAAAATAAAGGTTTCCCCCACAAAACCTACATCGCGGAAGAAGTCCAAAGCGAGTAAGCCGAAGTTGTAGACTGTGCTCACAGTTGATGACTTCGACTTCATTATCGTAGTTGTATTAGATACCTCGAAAGTTATTTTGTAGAGAATTGAAGCCAAACAATAATCCATGTATGATAGAATTGAGACATAGATAAGAAGTGTACAACAATCCCTTCACTCCAGCTGCATAGTGTCCACTACGTCCCCACCACTAGAAGAACCAGAGTTGGGAGATGAGCCTTCCCAAAATTTTAAAATAGTTGATGTGACCGAAGCTCACCTTTGTCTCGTGCAGGAAGAAAAAGAATAGGCCACAGTGGCCCTAAAGCAAGCACAAGAGGAAATGACAGAGCAATGCTGAGTTGCGCAATAAGAGAAGGACGACCTCCAAATCAAGTTCGAAGAGAATAGAGTACAGATCCAATAGGAGAAATGAAAGTTTCTCGCAGAGCATGTAACACCTCTTTCATTACCTGTAAGTTGTAACACTCTGATACTAAACTGTAACACCATCTTTCATAACTTGTAAGTTGTAATGCTCTGATACCAAACTGTAATGCCCCCTTTTCATCAGCCGGGCAGGCGCTACTTCGTGGAATAACGATCTGATACTTAATTATATATATATGACATGCATTTAAGCAAATGAAACACATTCAAACTCAGAGTAAACATACTAATGACTGCTATTATAAATAATCAATGGCATTAAAATTAATTCGTATGCACAATAGAATACATGATAAATATAAATACACAGACATGCATAAACGTAATTAAAAAACAACATCTGGTACTTATCTTTGAAATGGTGGTAATTCCACCAACTAGGTGCAGGCCTTCCACGAACCTCCCAGCCTTAGACCAAACTTCTCATCAAGCTCAGCAGTAGGTCACCCCCGAGCTGGGACTAAGCTCCACCCCAAGGCAAGGAATCCTAGGCTAGGCTGAGGTTACAGGGAAAACACACAGTCACAAGGAAGGAATTCTCTCCCAAGAACCACTCATAATCAATGCCCATAGACTCTCCTTCCCCACCTACCTGTTCCACCCCAGGAGAATACACCTTCTCTGTCACCTAGACAGCCCTTCGACTGCTAACCTCCCTTGCCTTGGGTTTCAGCAACAGACCAGACTGGAAGTCTCTGAGCTATGTGGAAGCTACAGGGTTCCTTCCAGGAGCTCTCTCCTTCCTCTTCACACTCTCTCACCTGGAGAGAATCACTCACAGGCCAAGCAACTTGTTATTCCAACTTCAATCACCTCTCTCACCTAGAGAGAGTGTTGTACAAACTGGCCAACAAGCCACACGCAGTCTAGCACTGCGTGGCCGCAACAGCCAACGGGGAAAATAGACACGAGCTTTCCAACAGGCTCAACAATGACAGGATGGTCTCATGGTTATGGATTTGGGACATAGATTCCACACACATGCTCAATCTGTTAAGACAAAGGATGTCTCGGATTTCCTGAAATCAACATAGGCTATTCCCCCATGGTTTCAAAATTGCACGAGGTCTCTTGCAAAGGTCAGATGGGTTCACGCTCAGATAGTTTGGTAGAATGGAGGAGCCTCCCCCACCACGGCTCATCTCAGCCATTTTATTTGCATGGGCTTGGGTTGACACTTGTCACCCATGAAACTACATGCCTTCCATCAACGTGCATTCCTCCCACCATTTGGAAGTCACATGTCATTCCAAAAGAACTTAGGATAAAAACATATAATTCATATGGTCCTTTGGAATAATATCAAAATATTATTCCCAAGGACCTAAGCCCCTAGGCTCAACACTTAGTCCCTTTTCCCACCTTCCAGCCCCTAATCCATTGCCTACTCTATGAAAGCTTGGTCCCCCATCACTCATTCAATGTGGTCAGTCTGCATGCGGTAGTGTATATATTTTATTAATGTTTTGCATTGATACATGTACAAAATCAAACTCTTGGCCTTCAACCCTTAGGCTCTCTGGCCTAACAATCACATAAGACACCAACTTATATAAACTTGGATCACTAGCCTATAATATTTACAACAGGGCTCGGCCTTGGGGACATTACAATCCCCCC
>JZKD02S1768723.1:392172-405589 GCA_000966675.3 Picea glauca | reverse complement strand
ATATTTTGTTTGTTCAAAACATAGGTTTAATAAAAAAAACACTGTTGTAGAAATAAGTAACTCATTATCATTCATTTCGTGTTTAAGAAACACACTGTTAAACAATTGTCAATTTTACATATCAAATCGTGATAAAAAAAATTTGAAAAATAGTCATTAGAAAGCTAACACAATTCTTCACAAGTTTTGTTTTTACTGTAAAGTGAAATTTTAAATAAAAAAAATACTTTTATATGTCGGAAGTTGAATAACTTGTGAAAATACAGTTTTTTTTGTCATAAAACAAGCAAAAGTGTAACCCACCTTCATGATTTCACCCCCCTCCCATTTAGAAGATACCGAAGAAGTTCCTCTGGACAATGTCACAGAAGTAGATCCCTCATTGATTTTAATGACCCATGAAGATTCAAACTCATCCACCTAGACCCTCTTCATCCATAACTGCCAAATTAAAAACGCCATGGATTTACTGATTATGGACAATGGAAGCCAAAAGAATTTGGTGTCTGAAGACCTTGTCAACTGCCTTAATCTGGTTACTACTCCACATCCACAACCCTATCAACTCGGATGGGTCGAGAAAGATGGCCCTCATCTCTTAGTTTCTAAGCACTGTCTAGTCACTTTTTCTATAGGCCATTCAATGTGATGTATACCCCTTGGATTGTGCAGATTTGCTGCTAGGTATCCCATACCAAACCCAAATAAATTCTATCTATATGGCCAAATCCCGCCAGCACAAAATTGCCAAAGAAGGCCACACTTATATCTTAAATGTGACAAAACCCAAACCCCCTACTACCAAAGAACAAATCCCGCATGTACACTTAAACCAATGTGTCTCTCTCTATTTGGTGGACCCAATAACACCAAACAATACTACTCACTCTGCTCTTGAAACAATGACTCCCCTTGTCCAAGAGTTTACAGAGGTATTTCAACCTCCGGAGGGACTCCCGCCCTCCCGACACATTGACCATTCCACTCATCTCATCCCTGGATCTCCTTTACCTAACGCCCCTACTTACGAGTTGGCCCCAACAAAAATAGAGGAAATGGAAATACAATTGATCGACCTCATCAACTATGCCCACATCCAACCTTCATCTTCTCCTTGTGCTTCTGCCGCATTTGTCATTCCCAAAAGAGATACCTCAAAAATGCACCTTTTCACTAATTGACTTGAACAAAGCCATAATAAAAAATCATTACCCCCTGCCCCAGATTGAGGAGCTACTTGACACCCTCCAAGGAGTTAAGTGGTTTACTAAATTGGATTTGACACCTGGATACCATCAAGTACAAATGAATCCAGATGATGTTTGGAAAACAATGTTCAAGACCAAGTTTGGTCTTTTTGAGTGGAAAGTAATGCCTTTCGGGCTCACCAACTCCCTAACCACTTTCATGAGGCTCATCAATGACATATTCATGGAACATTTGGGTTGATTTGTGGTCATCTTCATAGATGAAATTCTCATCTTTAGGTGGACATGGGACACTCACATGCAACATGTCCAACAAGTGATCCAAATTCTCCAAGAACACAAGTTACAAGTCAAAGCGAAGAAGTCCTATTTTGGTCAGACTTCAGTTCCCTATCTAAGATTTGTGGTCATCTTAGAGGGTATACAACCAGATCAAGCCCGCATCCAAGCATTGAAGCAATGGTGTATTATGGTGTCTTCGAAATCACCCATCCTTATAGAAAACACATTTCAGTAAAATTATGTGCGTATTCGAAATTCGTGGACAAGTATTGCCAATATCCATCCAAATGAAAATGCAAGTGGGATAGTAGACATGGCCCCACTCAGCTTGAGATGCCTGCTCACCCGATTCAAAATCAAAATGGAAAATTGGGTAGGATGAAGTGACACTGTTATTATTATTTATATGATGCTCATAAATCCTTATGGTAGGCAATGTTGTACAAAAGTCTCTGTTAAGATCGGTTGTTGCCTCGCAAAATCTTTTGATTCTCTCCCAAATAACTAGTAGCTCAGGATCAGTTTCTCGCCACGTATCAATAAGAGCATGTAGACTTGTCTCTAACTCCTGCTGATGACGTAATAATTCTTCTATAGATTGTTGAGCCCCTTCTTCTGTAGCCGACTGAGGAACATGAGTAGCTTGAATTTGTTTAGCTTCTTCTATAGCCAACTGATTCTCATGATCAAGAGGCAAGGCATCCTCTACTATAATATCTGGACAGGGTTCTCTGTTATGATATGTTGTTGTATATCTTTTGTCTCTCTCCGTAAGAACTCGTAGTTGGCGACAAGTTTCTACAGAGGCTTTAATAAGATCATATATCCCTTCAGCTAACTCCTCACGCCCGCGTAATAATTCTTCTGTAGATTGCCAATCTTCTATAGTCAGATGGGGAGAATGAGAAGCTAGAATTTTTACTATCTCATCCTCAATGTTTATCTCTGTCTCAATTTCTTCTTCTGTGTTGAGATGAGGAAAATAAGTAGCTAGAATTTCTGCTATCTCATCCTCATCACTGTTTGTTTCAATATCTTCTTCTGTGGCCAGCTGATTCTGAATATCTTCTTCTGAAGCCAGCTGATTCTGGGGAACAAAATACAATTCATCCTCTACTACAATATCTTCTGTCTCAAGACAAATTTCTTTTGTGTGATTATCAAAGTCATGGTCATCTGATTAGGTTACACTACTTCTTGGACAATTTGATCTTCTTGGACAATTTGCACTTCTACTTCTACTCTTTCGTTCTGATGATCTTTCCCCTTGCCCTTCCATTTCGATATCACAAAAATAAAATGGATGGCCTCACTAAATCATATTAGATCTGCGATCGTAATTTACCTGAAATCTTTTATCGACGAATTGAAAATGGAAAACAATACAAGATGTCTTTATTGTAGTCATTATAGTCATCATGTCCGATCTAAACCAATGTATCCGTTTTTAATCTATTAAGAACCTACATTAGCATAGGCACAAACTAGTGGCTGGTGAAAGCAGAAAGGTTTAGGTTGGGCTATAAAATGAAACACATCGTTGCATATGATATCTCTCCACTTTGTAACAAAACCTTAATCTTTGTTAATCACTGGGACGTGACAATCAACTAGCTACCATAGTAACTTTTAAATATGATCAAGTAAAGTAAAAAAATAAACATGTAAATTGATGTCTTTATAATAGTGAGTAAGTTAGTGGTTGAAATCACAACCATTGATTTATTGGGACGACTAAGAATATTCCATCAATATTTAATCTTATCCATACAAAACTAATTAAGCATTAACAAAAAATAACTCTCTCTTTCTTCATATTTTAGAAGAACCACATTAGTAAAAATGGTTGATATAAGTTATAGGCATCTAGAGGAAGATCGTTCTAGAAGCGGAAGCTTCTATTAGGTCTTCTTACATCCGCCTTGTTCTATTTTATTGAAAGGCCTTATTAATATTGACCTTTATTTCATTTGAATATATTAATCTACCTATGTGTTGGTTAGGACCCTAATAGATAAGTTGTTCTCTTCTGATGATGTGTATCAAATTCTTATACCATAGCTATGATTGAACTGTTAATGAAATGAGTTCCCTGATCACTCAACAAAATTCTAGGACTTTCAAATATGGTCACCACGTTCTCAAAGAGAAATTGTGCTGCAGTTTTCATGCTAGAGTCCTTCACTGGGGTTTCTTCTACCAATCCGGTTAAATATTATGTTGTATTGATGATGTATCTATATCCTAATCTCCTTGTTGGCAGATTAATCTATCCAATTAAATCAACAACCCATTTATCAAATAATTGGAAAGACACTTGGAGAATAAGTGGCATTTCATCCCTTCTGGATGGTTTTCCCACCCTGAGATAGACATCACAGGTCTGACAATATTCGTTTTCATCCTTATGTACTGTAGGACACCATAATCTTGTACACAAACCTTTTGTGTTGTAGGTTTTCCTACATAGTTCCATCGAGCTATAAACCCCATTTTTCATTGGCATCATACATTTCAAGTTGTTTAAAGATGTTTGTTATGTATGGTAGATCTTACCTCTCCATGAGTGTCTTAGTTCGTAGCTCACTATAATTTTTACACCTATGTTGTAGTTTATCCTTAGGCTCATAATAACTCTTTAGGGCCGCCATGTCATTGTTTTGAAACCTCATAACTTATCCTCAAATTTTTTCTAGAGAACTCACCTTTGAGGAATTCAAAATTTTGGTTGATTTGTAATAACATTGCATATCGACTTCTCATGCTTTTAGGCCTAATGTTGGCTTTAGCATGCCATTTTTGAACCAATTTCTTATGCATTCCTATCAGTTCCCATCCTTGCAATTTATTCCTTTGTGACTCGACACCCTAACCCTAGAGGAAACATTCCCTTAGTGTCCTTATCTTGCACATGTTTTCCTTACATTGAGCATAGGTATGTTCCTTGCATTGTGAAAGTAGTTTACCTACACATGACACTTGTGCCATCCATTGTACTATAACATTCTCTTATTCTTTTTCAGCATTTAATAATATGAAAAAGACCAAAAAAATCAAAATACCATAAAGAAGGGGGGGAAGCATCTATCTCTTTTTTTTGGAAGCAGTATTGTTTCCCTTGAACAAAGCACAATCTTGAGTCAATATCTCATTATTTTTGGTCTAGTATGGCATTAGGAGATTTTTTCTCGTTTTTTAGTATAATCTTCCCTTGTTGGTTATTATTCCAACCATATGGAGCATTTGTTGATGCCTCTTGTGTCACAAATGTATCCCTTTTTATAATACATGCTCCATAAGACATATAATGTGTCGTGCTTTTTTTCAAGGGAAGTTTTATCCTGAGTCCACCATTATATAGTTAGTGTCCTACCTTGCATATCATCCTTCTCGAGTCAACCAAGTCCATTTCATCAACACAAGTATCTTTGTCCTTTACTCATGCTAGTATAGAGGGTCCACATTGACTTCTTGTTGGTGGGTCTGCTCTCATTGACTCTGGCACATTTCTCTAAGCGTATAACCTAGAGTTTCACCATAGGCCTATTTTCATCATTGATAAGTGGCCTTGTGCTCAATAGATGACAAACCATCATTGCTCGTTGACTGAGAAATTTCCCTTGTGTTCAATGTAAACAATAATCATCACACATAGGGATTTGTGCACTACCATGCTTTTCATTTGGCCCCTTTGGTGGATTCCTTTTTTTGTCAGTAGTATCCATTATTGGCTACTATTTAGAGACTATATGTCATCCACTATTCCATCTTCAAAGTCATACCTTGGTGTGGTACTTACAATCTGTTCCTTTGATTCCTTTCAAATCTCTGACCTTCTACTACCACTCGTGTTGGATGACGGAGGATGCCTTAATGCCTTCCTTCTAGTGCATTTATTCCTATCGACCTCAACACATATTTCTCTGGGATAGGGATCTAGAGTCTTGTTTGGTACCTTTTGGATTTCACTAATCAGTGGAAAGTTCTCTCTCTATCGACAGTGGGAATACATCAATGTCCCCTTCTTGATAGAATCTACCAAGTGTTCGACATAGGTCATTTATTCACACTTGTTAGATTGTACGATGCTACCTTGACACCCATTATTATTATGGGTGGGTTGTCTCACATGTGTTAATGGTATACATAAATTATCGATAAACAAATGGTGTCTCACTATGTTCAACCCTGCCACATCTATTCCCATAGTGTAGACTTGTACCATGATAGATTATTTTGAAGATCGCAGGTGAAGTACGAGCATCACATATTTTATGCTCCTACCCGACATATATTGTACCACCCCAATGCATTGGTACTTCCATAGGATCAATTTTTTAACACCATTGGTCCCATATATCCTCTGTTGTTTTATTTTGAGACATAACTCCATTGTGTATCTATTCATGGTTGTGATCTCCTTTCACAAGGATCCGTTGTGTATTCCTTATGGCCATGCTTGCTACTTCATATATATCACATAGATTCACTAGGTATTTCCCGTGTCAATAGAAATTAGTCATACTTTCATATATGCCATGGATCCGCAGTGTATTTGATTTGTCGGCCATGCTTACATCAATCGTGAGCATGGGTATGCCTGACGTGGGATAGATAATACTCTTGCTTGATTTTGGGTGACAGTTTATGTTTTTTGATGAGTTGTCTCTAGAACCTTCATATATTATTTCATTGCATCCTTGCCTCTAAAATTTATAATGTATTTCAACCATCACTTTCCCTTGTGACCTCACACATTAGGGGACATCTGTTAGAGAACAAATTTCCACATCTATGAATTTGTCACATGATCCAACCCTTTTCCCTATATTGATAATAAAAATATCAAATTCCCTCATCAAATTCACCTAAAAAACATGACTTTTCTTATATCTACGGGTTTCCTTTTTGCAACACATATACATCTCCACCTTTTTCATTTTCAACCCACAAATTCGCTAAAAAAATGTGAAAAATAAAATAATTCCACATTTTCGGGCATGGTTTTTGGATGGGATCGTTTCCCAACCTCCATAATCCCATACCAAATGGACTTCAATATCCTGAACCTATGAAGGATGGTACAAATTCACCATTGGGGTAATGGATGAGAAGAGGAAGAATAAAGGTGCAAGATGATGTTGAAAAAATTTAACAAGCTTCCCTATATCCCTTCATTCTTTGAGTAGAATCCCATACTTGGAAAATCCTTTTCTAGTGTTCCTTGATTCTCTTTATAACTACAGGGTGTTTTCCTATCCCTGTTGATGTATCCAAGGAAGAGCCTCACTATTGAGTTGAAGCTTTAAGGTCTTTGGAGGAACCGTGGCTCTGAACCAGTAACAAAGGTTGAATAATTTTGTAACTACCTTTCTCACATTCTTGTTAATAGAAGAGTTTTCTTTCCCTCTTATTACGCTTTTATTGGTTCATTTGAATGTTACGAGCTAATTTATTTCACTAATATTTGAATCCATGCACATGATATATGCTATTTGAATGTATAAATACGTTGTAACAACCTATTCTTGGTTTCATATTGCAGGCTAGTTCTGCAAGAGATCAAGAGTTCTTCAAGAAGCTAGAGCAGTGATCGATATTGAAAGAAGGATTCAAATGGTGAGGCCTCTCCTTTCTCTCTCTCTCTCTCTCTCTCTCTCTCTCTCTCTCTTTATAAAATTAGTTATTTCTTTTATGCATTGATATAGATGAGTGTAGGTTCTTTCCTCTAAATTCAATCTTTATCTATTGTGACCCTTGGGGAAAAAATTCCTTAATTAAATATTTCTCGAATATGTTTGTGAAGATACAAATATTCATAATCCATATTTTTTTTGTATAGAAAACAATAACTATTCTAAAGATGAGATACTTAATATTTTGCTTAATTTGTTTATAAATGTCATGGAAAATGAAGAGATAATTACTTCAACTTCATTTCAATTTTATTTTCTTATCAATTTGTTGATAATATGACATCAACACCATGACCATTGTTTGTCCATAGAAATATAATAAATTCATATTATTTCAAAATGCATGGGAGAAAAACATGATTGATGTTGGACAAACCCTTCCACTACTCAATAAACGACATATTGTTATCATTTGGAAAGACGAGTTCACAAAAAAAAATCCATAAGAACAAGATTTTCATTTAATTTTTGGATTCATAAACTACATTAATATGATATCATCATAAACAAGATTATTTGATATTAATGGTATCATTCACTTGAACATAGTTAATATAGAGAATCGAAAAGACAGTTTAAGAATCACAACTATATGTCATTTTGATATCTAGATAACTTTTGATATTTATGTAACGAATAAAACTATTTCATTTAATGTTATCTTAGGATTACAAAGTTTCCTCAATGCATGCTCAGAGCCATATCCATCTCTACTTGGATGATTTTTTAACTCTGTGAAAAACTCACATATGTAAATATGATGCAACATTAGCATATGCAAATGTGATGAAAAATTAGATGTCAACCATAATTAATATATTGAACATACTACTACAATGAAAGGTTGTATTTTTGTTGATTTAATGATTAATATAGGTAGTGAGGCACTCTATGTGCATGTTCAATTCTTCATGGGATGTGGAAGCCTCATTTTGAAGAAGAAAAAAATTACATGAAGAAGAAGTCTTAGAATTGTCGTTAGGAGGCCTACTACTTTTCTATATTAAATAACACTCATGAGGGGTGAATTGACAACCCTATTTCTCTAATAATACATTCATCTACTTGTTTTTTTCTTGATGAATTTGGTGTAAATATCAATGGATATATGGCAGTTGTACATACATTGGAATTACGACATGAGGTGGAGTGAATTCAATAAACATCATTTCTAACAAAACATGAGCACGATAATGAATTAAAAAAAGGAAATGCAATCTTGTTTGTACAATAGAGAGTGATAAACTTTGGTTCCTATATGTGGTCCATTTGTTTTAAACCTTTTATCTAAAAATGAACAAGGATTCGATCAAAATTTTCGAGCACTTTTATTCAACTAAAGGATTCAGAAAATTAACCATGAAAATTGAGGCATGCATTGGGTTTTAGTTTCATGTTTTTGAGTTGGTATTTATGTCAATGTTGCATCAAGTTTCTATCTCTTTTCAGTCTCTCATCTCGTGAAACAACCTATTTTTTTTTGACAATAAGGAACTAATTTATGGTACTTCTTAGTGTGGGCTTTGTCGTGATCCATGTAACAAGTTGAGTAGCTCCTTCCTAGGTTGGATAGGAAAGGGATCCCTTTTATTACCCCATGAAGGTGTCCATGCACTTGTCATGTATTTTTAGGGGGACTACATTAGAAATTTCAATATCCTTAAACTCAGATAAGAACTTGATAATTTTCACCATTAACAACTGCATGCTTGACATTTTTGTACTTTCTCACTCCCCTAACTTGAATTTGTGGTGTACATATATTTTTATATAGAGGATGAGGATTGTGTGATCTATTATATTTTTTTGGAATCATGTGCCATTACCTAATTTGTCTACTCTCTCCTTTTCACTATAGTTATTGGTTGTTTGATATAAGCATGCCTTGTTTTCTTTGAGATATTAGTTACATTTGTGGTTCCAAGTAGGGAATTATGTCTAAAGTTCTCTAAGATTTATTTTCTAATAATTATTTGTAGATTTTAATCCATAGAGGATGTAATACTTTTATAATTACATAAATGAAACTTGAACTTCACTACATTAAAGGACACATAGATGCAAGCATCTAAGTTTCCTTATGGTGTGACTCATAAATAATTATGTTTAACCATAAGTAGATATCGAATTCAAAACATAATTCACTAGATATTGGTAACATTCTTGCAACAATGACATAGTATCTTGTGTCTTTGGTGTAAAATTTCATAGCTAAATTGAGAGGATCTCGAAAAGTTTAGGACACCCATGACAATGGATAATATTTGAGAGCCTATATTTGTTTGGCTTGTTCTAGGCTCATGGTGTTTTTGAATTTAGGGAGTGAATACTTGGTTGATGTTTGAGTTTCTAAACCTTTACATATTATCAAGAACACTTTTATCTTGTTTGGATCATATTTCATTAGATGTGAGCATAGTTTGCAAAAATTCCAATGTTGACTCTTTTCATTAGTCAGTAGGTGGTTCGACATGAATCGGCTATTATGAAAAGCCTAAAAGGATTTATTCTATATTTGTATAAACTTTAATGTTTTTACCTTCTAATTCTAAGAACAATATTTCCAACAAGACAATTCTATGAAGTTCACACGTTTCATGGTTCTTATAGGACCACATTTATATATATCTCTTCAATCATAATATTGCATTTTGAAACGAAACTAAAGATAAAATTGGGGTAGATAATGACGTTGGGAATGAACTTTCACAAGATCATGATTCGTTTCAAGTGACAATTTGCTAGTACAAGTTCACAATTTAAAAAGTGTTGTTATTGGGTACTAGAACATAAATTTAGAGTTTTAGAGTTTCCATGATGTATCTTACCTTCATACCTTTACATTGTAATATAATTTCTCTATTATGATATTGAATGACTTACTTAGAGTTGTCACAAGTCTCCAAATCGGTTTCAACGCTAGTGGTTTACAAAACTTACCCAGAAAGATTTATGGATATATAAATAAGCAGGTTTCACTATGAAATTATATTTTTGACTTGACATCCCCAATGTACTTTTCTATATTTTTCTTGTTGGGTAGTTGTAAGAGGGATTTTCCTCATAACATCAAGATCACTCCCTTTGTGAACTCACCCAACTTACAAAAATACACAATTAAACACTTTGTTGCATGGATGAAGCATAAACAATCCAAAGAAGTATTAGCTACAATAAAATACATATTTCCCTCACTATTAAGACACATTACTCTCTATATTATAACTACATGTACCATGTTAGAGATCACATAAGTGAAAAAGTAGTATAATACTGAAATGTCATTGCTTCATAACTAGTGGTTGTTTTATCCTTGAATTGCCTACTAAGTAGTTGAAGCATGAATTATTTGGCCTCTTGCACATAAATATATATTACAATTTCTCTTGGGTTGGATATGGGATCTCTTAAAACTCCCATAGAATGAATATTTTGGGATTTAAGAAGCAAGAGGAGTTAGATACCAAAGAAGTTGTGGGAAAGGTTGAGCCATCCATAAGATGAGTTAAAGGGGAATCTATAATGCTAGAAAAATTAAGGATGGAGGGAAAATCAAGTTACTATTGCTTTCCCTCGGAGTCAATGATGAATCCCTTTACATATTCCACCACTAAATTATAATAATAATAATAATAATAATAATAATGATGGTGGAAATCCTTGTTATATCTTAGAGTTTTGTGATCATCATGCAAAACCTCTCTTAGGGTTTCATAGTTATGTATCTTGGAGAAAGGGTTCTTCTTGCTCTAGGTGTTGAGGTCATGTCCTTTTGGGTTGCAATATTGGATATTGAGAAATTTTCTTCAAAATATCATCCTTCATCCTTTGTCAAGAAATAGGAGGAAATTTCAAAGGTTCCTCTCCTTTTCGCAAACTCCTAATATATGGAATTAGATTTGGTTGAAAGAGGATTAATTGGGAAATTTACGAAATTATGGCCATCACCATGTTCGATGGACCCTTGGTTTTGTGAAAAACATCAAGTACTCGTGAATGGAAATCTCAATCATTATTTATGTGGGAGTGGATTTTATGTATTCCTTTTTGAATCAAAAGAAGATAAATATTTTATTTTCATAGATGGGCCATATTTATTTGACACCCAAGGGATGTACCTATTTGGTGGATGGAAAACTTTTATCTAGAATTGGATGTACCCTCAAGTATTCCAACGAGGTTAAAATTATTTTGCCTCCCTTTTCACTATTGGAATGAAGATTCATCACAAAGAATAAAAAAAAATGGGTGGCAAATACATTGATAGATTTGAACCAAATATGGAATGTTTACATGCATATTGATATAAGTTGAAGTGGATTTGTCCTCCTCACTTTGGAAAACTGGAAAAATCTTTAGAACCTAGACTATGAATAATTTCCCTTCAAGTGAAAAATATGCCATCAATATGGGCATTTCCCAATAACATGCAAGAAAAATATATAGGAAGAACAAGTTACACGAGATAAAAAAGAACAATGAGAAAGTAGTCCAGAAAAAAATGAGTTGATAGCAGCAAATTAATTTAGATTCTCCCATATGGATACCTCTTATTCTCAAATGGTATCATCTATACTTAATCAAGTAGATTCCTCTTAGAATGTGATGGAAACAACATCAAAACTAGTAGAATGTTTACATGCATATTGATATAAGTTGAAGTGGATCTGTAGAAACTAATATTGGATGCCATCCTCCTCACTTTGGAAAAATGGAAAAATCTTTAAAACCTATACTATGAATAATTTAGATTCTCCCATATGGATACCTCTTATTCTTAAATGGTATCATCTATACTTAATCAAGTAGATTCCTCTTAAAATGTGATGGAAACAACATCAAAACTAGTAGCATTAATGCCTCCTCTAAGAAAATATCCACCCTCTCCATGATTGAGTCTCCATGTAAGAAGATATGATCTAGAAGCCAATTTTAATTTTATTGGGTACAATTTTAATTTTAATTGGTACAAGAGGCCACCAATTATCTTCTTATGTCTTATATTTGTATTTCAACTTCATTAATATAATCATTGTATACCTTCTTTTTTTTATTCTTGTTGAATTTAAATCCAAAATTCAAACTGAAATTCTTTCACAATACCCTTCAAGTATATCGATAACCAAAGGAATAGGAAAATACCTAAGTAGTGTGACATATTTTTCCATTATATGGTTGTCCCAACCATCAAGGGTATGTAAGTAATTTTTCTCACTGTTATATTTGTTAATATTTATCTTCATTGGATATGACTTGCTCCTTCCATTTTCTATCAAATTATTGGTTCGTCATCCACTTTAAAATCATTTTTAGACTTCCTCGTATAAGTAGAAAAATGCTATTGTTATGCTCATCCTGTGATATTTTGAAGTTGAGGTTCTCATATTATTCAAACATATGATCAAATTATTGGTTCGTCATCCACTTTAAAATCATTTTTAGACTTCCTCGTATAAGTAGAAAAATGCTATTGTTATGCTCATCCTGTGATATTTTGAAGTTGAGGTTCTCATATTATTCAAACATATGATTTCATTTAAACATGTACATTTTTTTGAGTAATTCGTCAAGGATTCATTTTTTTGGTTTTATGCTTAAATTAGAAGTTGAGGTTCTCTTATTATTCAAACATATGATTTCATGTAAACATGTACATTTTTTTGAGTAATTCGTCAAGGATTTATTTTTTTGGTTTTATGCTTAAATTAGAAGTTGAGGTTCTCTTATTATTCAAACATATGATTTCATGTAAACATGTACATTTTCTTGAGTAATTCGTCAAGGATTCATTTTTTTGGTTTTATGCTTTATTTAGTTTGGTAACAAAATGCCTTCATAATTATTTTTTTATCTTTTTTCTTCTTTTGGTAGTTTTTATTATGAAAATTTAGAAAATTTCTTAAGTAATTAAGTTGAAAGGTTTATATCTATTGGAAATTTGCACATTTAATGATATTTTATTAAGATGAAAGACAAATACCTATTGAAAATCTGCACATTTATTGATCTTTTAATTACAAACTCTAATATTAGTACTTCTAAATCAATGAATGATATTTATTAATTACGCAGAAAGGCATATACCTATTGGAGATGGGCACAATTAATCACCTTTTAATCTAAAATTCTAATTTTATGGCTAACAATTAAAGATGCTGGCATATTCTTAGTCATCCTCCCAAATCAATGAATGAAATTTAATAGCAACAACCACTTTATAAAAGTGGTTGA
>JZKD02S1768723.1:370711-381397 GCA_000966675.3 Picea glauca | reverse complement strand
CTCGCCACGTGTCTCTTGACGGACGGTCAAGATGACGTCGGGATTTCTCAAGTGAAAAATTCTCCTGTGCACTCCAGACGACTAACCGTCGTGCACCTTCTTGCTGATCCAACGGATGTCGGTCCTCTGCGCAAGATCTGACGGCTGAAATGCTTTCGCCTGTTCCGCGCTCTCCTGGTCCCTTCTGGACTGGTTTCCCACCTTGGAACCGTTCGCAGGATGAATTTCACGGCTTCAATRGCTGTTCTTTGTGCCTGAGATGCGTTCTATCCCGAATTTAACRGAATTTTCTCCTGCGGAAGAAAAGATTCRTGAATCTTTCAAAGATTTGAAAGAATTTCACGGTTTCTTCGTGATCTGCTACAATCTTTGACAGATTTGAGCTATTTTCAAAAATCTTTAAACGATTCAGCCTTCTGCTTGAATCTTTAATGAATTGAAGCGAAATCTTCAAGTTCTTTAAACTTCTTTCGTTCTGCAGTTCTTCTGCGTCAATCTTTGACGGTTCTTTGAGAAAATTGAGCAGGTTTCTTCTTCTGCGATCTCTTCTTCCTCCGCTAGCTTCTCACGGCGATCTTTAAAGAGTATTGCAGATAGCTTTCCAAGCCTTGTGAAAAAACTGTGACGCGTGCTCTCAAGATCTGTGAGGCTCTGCGCTGTGAGGATCGAGTTGCTCTCCCAACTGTGTGAAGAGGCTTACTGCTGTAGCTCTGATACCATGATAAATTGTGAAGCAAAGAGAGATGCAGAGAGAAAAGAATAGTGTATTCAAATGTATGAAGAAGTACAGAACAGAACTGAAGAGATACCAACAATAGGAAATAGCTGAGCTTATATATGCTCACGCAAGACGGAATTAGAAAGTACAACTGTCTAGTACAACTGGCAGTGTACGGTCATACTGTTGAGGGTACAATATATTTAACAAGTTTGACATTCCTGTAATGAGAAAGAATAAGATCTCTCTAACACTCTAAAGTGAATTAAATTGTATTATTATACGCGAAACAGAGGCCATAGCAAGTATTCGTAAGAGAATTTTCGGATAACCATAAACCTAAACATTTTTTCGTCATCAGGAAAACGTCATCTCTGTTAATCTCCTCAAAAAGTTTAGCAGAGGAGGTGTACGGGCATTTTTAGGCTAAAAACAAGAAGAAGAATAAACCGCACTCTGTTTACGGTGTTGAAAGATTCATGCCAAGCTATTTCCTCACATTAGATAGTCCATAAACCCTACCCGTCTCATGCAAAATGAGTGCTCCATTCACATATTTTGAGTTATGTGGAACTCTGAAAATATTTTAACATTGTTTAAAGATTTTAATATTGTTAAGTCACATTTTTTAATCACTGTAATTCTCTATCCGGGTTCATCAGTCACAATTTAAGTGATTGTGCTAGTATTTATAACTTCCTAGAATTTTTTAATGCATATATTAAGTTATTTATTTTTTCACATTTACTTAATCACGTTAAACAATCACTATATAGCCATTTCATTGACATGTTTAGATGATTAACAAACTTACTTAACATTAACTATTTACTTCACTATAAACTTTTATCTTTTATAACATCAAATATTTACTTCACTATGAACTTTTATCTTTTACAACAACAGATTTAAGTTTCTGCCAAGTTTAGCCATGCTTTTCTTTTTTTACATGATTTTGGTAATGGGGATGCCAATTGAAATTCCAGCGTTTTATTTTTTACATTCGCTTAGAAATGGAGGATTCCAGGCATCCTGGCCGGTGGAATAATAGATGCAGTTTGTTGGGTTTATGGAACCACCTTGCCATGACAGTGGCAAATTGGCATTTCAAATATGTACGATTTCTCTTTATTGCAGTGCTTTAGATAAACCCGACAGAGTGCATTGCCTACGAATGTGTGCCATCCTAATATTAAATTGAAACACTAGTGTAGTGTTCGTATGGAAATATGAGAATGTGGTGGGATACGTACTGTGTTGACACTGACCGCTAATAGCTGATTTTCACGTCCATAATTTGGATTCACTAAAAGATTCAAATATATAAAAATCGAATCGTTTTAGGGAAGAGAGCATGCGAGGTTGTTGCAGATTGATGTTATGAATGTTGTAAGCAAGATTTCTATATGTATATCTGGCTTTATATCCAGTGACGTCAAACACCCGTGACATATATGTGAGATAGGTATTTTATTTATAACAGTTTTATCTTTGAGTTAACTAAGGGTGCAAAATAAGTTCTCTTTAAATTATTTTATTTCGCATATATGCAATATACATTTTACAGTTTAGTTGGAAGCACTTTATTTAATCTTATAAATAATATATTTTTAGGGTTTAGTTGGAAGGGGTTAGTTTTATCTTGTTGAAACTGATTTTAGATGATTCTATTATTCTTAAAAATAGGTATTTTATTTATATTATTTATTTTTATTTTTATAATATTTTAATTTAGATAGGTATTTTATTTATATTATTTATTTTTATTTTTATAATATTTTAATTTAGAATTGTTTAAAATAATTATTTTTTTATTTTTTAAAGAAATGGTTAAAATTATTATAAAAATGTTCACAATATTAAACTATTTTATAATAATCATTAGTAAAATCACTTTTACTATATTAGTAAAAGTGATTGATATAAATTGATAAATATTATGAAATTGGAAAAGTGGAAAATGATTATTGTGGTTTATATCAAACACTTTTACTAATATGGTTTTACTAAAATATGAATACTAATATGGTTTGCTAAAATATGAAGATAGAGAGTTATATTTTTGTTAGTGCTTAATTAGTTTTGTTACTTATTTTCCTCATCTGAACACAAAAGAAGAAATTGAGTCAGAGATAAACATTGAGGATGAGATAGTAGAAATTCTAGCTTCTGATTCTCCCCATCTGACTACAGAAGATCGACAATCTGCAGAATAATTATTACGTCGGTGTGAGGAGTTAGCGGAAGGGATATACGATCTTATTGAAGCCTCTGTAGAAACTCGTCGCCAGCTACGAGTTCTTATGGAGAGAGGCAGAAGATACGCAACAACCTATCATAACAGAGAACCCCCTATCATAGAGGATATTGTAGTAGAGGATGTGTTGCCTTTTGATCATGAAAATCAGCTGGCTATAGAAGAAGATGAACAAATTCAAACTACTCATGTTCCTCAGCCGGCTACAGAAGAACCAGTGGCTCAGCAATCTACAGAAGAATTATTAAGTCATTAGCGGGAGTTAGAGACAAGTCTAGAGGCTCTTATTGATGCCTGGCGAGAAACTGATCCTGAGCTAATAGTTATTTGGGAGAGAATCAGAAGATTTTGCAACGCAACAACCGATCGTAATAGAGACTTTTATACATCATTACCTACCATAAGGATTTCAGAGCATCATATAAATGATAATAACACTGTAACTTCATCCTGCCCAATTTGCCATTTCAATTTTGAATTGGCTGAGCAGGCATCTCAAGTCCAATGCCGCCACGTCTACCATCCCACTTGCATTTTCACTTGGCTAGATATTGGCAACACCTCTCCACTCTGCAAATTCCGAATAAGCACATAATTTTACTGAAATGTGTTTTCTGGAAGGATGGGTGATTTCAGAGTATCAGTTTAACCTGCCAATTCGATTTTAAATCGAATTGGGTGAGAAGGCATCTCAAGTCAGGTGCAGACATCTCTACCATCCCACTTTCATTTTCACTAGGCTACAATTTGGCAATAGTTTGCCAATTCCAAATGTGCACATAATTTTACTGAAAGGTGTTTTGTGGATGGAAGGATGTCTTTTAGTCATGGAAGGAAAGCTAATTAGCAAATAAATTAATTAATTTTCTAATTCTCTATTGTAGTTCTGTAGAATTAATGTTACAAGTATACTATCATATTTATATAAATAAAATTGGAGATGGCTCTGAGCATGCGTTGAAGAAACTTTGTAATCCTAAGGTCACATTAAATTTTATTAGTTACATAAATATCAAAAGTTACATAGATATCGAAATGACATATAGTTGTGATTCCAAATGATGACAATATGTGGTTTCTTGAATAGTGGGAGGGTTTGTCCAACATCAATTATGTTTTTCTCCAATGCATTTTGAAAAAATATGAATTTCTTATATTTGTATGGACAAACAATGGTCATGGTGTTGATGATATATTATCAACCAATTGGTAAGAAAATAAACTTAAAATGAAGTTGAAGTAATTATATCTTCATTTGCCATGACCTTCGTAAAATATTAAGTATCTCATCTTTAGAATAGTTATTGTTTTTTCTAAAAAAGAAATTGGATTATGAATATTTGTATCCTCACAAACATATTAAAGAACTATTTGATTAAGGTATTTTTTCCCCTTACCTTGGATCAAGTCACAACAGATAAAGACTGAATTTAGAGGAAAGAACGTATCCTCATCTATATCAATGCATAAAATAAATAACTAATTTTATTAAGAGAGAGAGAGGAGAGGCCTCACCCTTTGAATCCTTCGTTCAATATCGATCCCTGCTCTAGATTCTTGAAGCACTCTTAATCTCTTGCGGAACTAGCTTGCAATATGAAACCAATAATAGGTTGCTACAAGGTAGTTATACATTTAGATAGCATATATCATGTGCATAGATTCAAATATACATGAAATAAATTACCTTGTAACATTAAAATGAAGGAATAAAAGCATAATAAGAGGGAAAGAAAACTCTTTTATTAACAACAATGTGAGAAAGGTAGTTACAAAATTATTCAACCTTTGTTATTGGTTCAGTGCCCTCGGTTCCTCCAAAGACCTTCAAGACTCAGTGGTGAGGCTCTTCCTTGGATAACTCAACAAGGATAGGAACACACCCTGTAGTTATAAAGAGTACAAAGGAACACTAGAAAAGGATTTTCCACATATGGGATTCTACTCAGAGAATGAAGGGATATAGGGAAGCTTGCTTAATTTTTTCAACATCATCTTGCACCTTTAATCTTTTTCTCCTCATCCATTAACAAAATGGTGAATTTATACCATCCTTCATAGATTCGTGAGGTTGAATTTCATTTTTTATGGGATTATGGAGGTTGGGAAACGAGCCTCCGAAAACCACCCCCGAAAATGTGGAATTATTTTATTTTTCACATTTTTTTAGCGAATTTGTGGGTTGAAAACTAGAAACGTGGAGATGTCTATGTGTTGCACAAAGATAACCTGAAGATATAAGCAAAAATCATGTTTTTTTAGGTGAATTTGATGAGGGAATTTGATATTTTTATTATCAATATAGGGAAAAGGGTTCGATCATGTGTCACAAATTCATAGATGTGGAAATTTGTTCTCTAAGAGATGCACCGTAATGTGTGAGGTCACAAGGGAAAGTGACGGTCAAAATACATTATAAATTTGAGAAGCGAGGATGCAATGAAATAATATATGAAGGTTCTAGAGACAACTCATCAAAAAACATAAACTCTCAGCCAAAATCAAGTAAGAGTATTATCTATCCCAAGTCGGGCATACCCATGCTCACTATTGATGTAAGCATGGAGCTATGTCTCAAAATAAGAAAACAGAGGATATATGGGACCGATGGTGTTAAAAAAATGATCCTATGCAAGTACCAATGTTTGTGGGGTGGTACAATATATGTCGGGTAGGAGCATAAAATATGTGATGCTCATACTTCACTCGAGGTCTTCAAAACAATCTGTCATGTTACAAGTCTACACTATGTGAATAGATGTGGTGGGGTTGAACATAGTGAGACACCATTTGATTATGGATAATTGATATATACCATTAACACATGCGAGACAACCCACCCATGATAATAATGGGTGTCAAGGTAGCATGGTACAATCTAACAAGTGTGAATAAATGACCTAACGTCTAACACTTGGTAGATTCTATCAAGAAGGGGACATTGATGTATTCCCACTGTCGATAGCGAGAGAACTTGCCACTAATGAGTGCAATCCAAAAGGTACAAAATAAGACTCTATATCCCTATCCTAAAGAAATATGTGTTGAATTCGATAGGAATAGATCCACTAGAAGGAAGGAATTAATGCATCCTCCGTCATCCAACATGAGTGGTAGTAGAAGGCCAGAGATTTGAAAGGACTCAACGAACAGATTGTAAGTACCACACCAAATTATGACTCTGAAGATGGAATAGTGGATGACATATACTCTCTAAATAGTAGCCAATAATGTAGACTACTGACAAAAAGAGGAATCCATCTAAGGGGCCAAATGGAAAGCATGGCAATGCACAAATCCCTATATGTGATGATTATTGTTTACGTTGAACACAAGGGAAATTGCTCACTCAATGAGAAATGATGGTTTGTCATCTATTGAGCACAACGTCAGCTATCAATTATGAAAATAGGGCTAGGGTGCAACTCTAGGTTATACTCTTAGAGAAATGTGTCAAAGTCGATGAGAGTAGACCCACCAACAAGAAGTCAATGTGGACCCTCTATACTAGCATGAGTAAAGGACAAAGATACTTGTGATGATGGAAGGATGATATACAAAGTAGGACACTAACTATATAATGTTCAACTGAGGATAAAACTTCCCTTGAAAAGAATAACGACACATTATATGGCTTATGGAGCATGTATTATAAAATGGGATACATTTGTGACATAAGAGGAATCAACAAACACTCCATATGGTTGGAAGAATAACCAAGAAGGGGAGATTATACTAAGAAACTAGAAAAAATATCCTAAAGCCATACTAGACCAGAAATGATGAGATATTAACTCAAGATTTTGATTTGTTCAAGGGAAAAAATATTGCTTCCAACAAAAGAGATAGATGCTTCCACCCTTCTTTATGGTATTTTGATTTTTTTGGTCTTTTTCATATTATTAAATACCGAAAAAGAATAAGAGAATGCTATAGTACAGTGGATGACAAGGTGTAATGTGCAGGTAAACTAGTTCCACAACGCAAGGAACATACCTATGCTCAATGTAAGGAAAACATGCAAGATAAGGACACTAAGGGAATGTTTCCTCTAGGGTTAGGGTGTCTAGTCACAAAGAAATAAATTGCAAGGATGGGAACTCATAGGAATGAATAAGAAATTGGTTCAAAAATGGCATACTAAAGCCAATATTAGGCCCAAAAGCATGAAAAGTCGATATGCAATGCAGCTACAAATCAACCAATTTTTTGGATTCCTTGAAGGTGAGTTATCTAGAAAACGTTTGAGGATAAGTTATGAGGTTTCCACACAAAGACATGGTGGAACTAAAGAAGGCTTTTGAGCCTAAGGAGAAACTACAACATAGGTGTAAAAATTTCAGTGAGCTACGAACTAAGACACTCATGGAGAGGTAAGATCTACCATACATAACAAACATCTTTAAACAACTTGAAATGTATGATGCCAATGACTAATGGGGTTTACCCTATGTCAAATATGTGTTTGGTACAAATAGATGCATTATGAAAGTGAGATATGACATACAATATATAAGAGTAAGGAATACAATACATGTTGAAGAGTGAGAAGAAATATTGTTGTAAGAATAATATAATGGGGGTGTCCCATAGGTAATGGGCAGAAAGATATTGAGTAAGAAGAATGAGGTTCAAACGAAATGTCCTGGGAGGACTAAATAGGACTGCCAAGCCTAAAAAATCTTGTAGCGTCAGTGTTAAACTGAAAAATGGGTTATAAACTAGTGTGCCCATGGAAGGTAGACTCTACCATCAATGAGGCAACATTATGAGAAGAAAGAAAGGATTATGTCGCAAGTTGACCCTAGGTTTAGGTGGAAATGGATACTATTAATGAAAATATAGGAGGTGTGTGAGATCTATTCTAAATGCATGCCAAATTATTCAAAAGACTTTGTCAACTGATTAAAGTACCAACAAGTATCCAAAATATATATTTACATCTAAAGGGGTACACCTATTGACAATGGGCACATTTAATAGGTTTTTAGTGGTTAATGAGTTTTGTATGGACAAGATTAAATATTAATGGAATATTCTTAGTCGTCTCAATAAATCAATGGTTGTGATTTCAACCACTAAGTTCCTCACTATTATAAAGGTATTCATTTAAATGTTTATTTATTTACTTTTACTTGATCATATTTAAAATATACTATGGTGGCTAATTGATTTCCAAGTATGAGTGATTAACAAAGATTAATGTTTTGTTACAGAGTGGAGAGTTTACTGTTAATGTTTTGTTACAGTGTGGAGAGTTTACTGTTATTGGTTTCTTATTTTTTACTTGGGCAGGGGAATTTATACATACAGAGACAATGCAAAATCGACAATGGTACGATTTCTGCAGGCCAATTGGATCAAAACGTTTCATGAAAATACAAAATTGTTTCGGTTATGAAGTATTAAAACTTGTGTTCAGACTTGATTTTCCTTAAAAGTTGCTTTCATATTTCTTGAAAACCTGATTTTCAATAAAATTTTGTGTTGATATAATTGTTATTAGAAAGGAGTGTGCGTAGTTAGGTTTAGTCATGTTTTTAAGGTTGGCGATTCTTCTCTTGTTCAAGAAGATTGCAATGTTCAGATTCATTTAAAGAGCAATTTTCCATAATTTTAAATGAAATCTACTTTGTTCCATAGGTTTAATTTAAAATATAATTTAAGTTTCATTTAGGGTTTACTTTGTAATATAAGTTGTATTCTTTGAAATTAGGGTTTTGCTTATATATATATTGAAACAGAGGCTTATATGGACATTTTTACACTCACGATTATGGCCTCAACATTGTTAATGCTATTCAGAAACGCTCTTTTTCAGTAACCCTTGGATAATGTTAATGAAGAGTGGTGTATTCCTTATGACAAATCTTATTTCTCAATTATTTTATTGAAACAGTTTTATCTTTGAGTTAACTAAGGCTGCAAAATAAGCTCTCTTCCAATTATTTTATTGAAACAGTTTTATCTTGGAGTTAACTAACGCTGCAAAATAAGCTCTCTTTCAATTATTTTATTGAAACAATTTTATCTTTGAGTTAACTAAGGCTACAAAATAAGCTCTCTTTCTTTTTGGTTAGTGAGAAGAATTATGTAACTCTTTTGACACACTTAAAAAAACTTTAATTATAAAATTTGAGCTCATGCTCCTACCACTGGGTTTCGATCTTCATCTCGATCTGCAGGTGGTGGTTGTGCTTATCCCGGGTTATATTGATCGTGGTTGTGCCAGGTTGTGGTGGCAGGGAGTTGCTTCGTTAGCAGGAAGGTGAAAGTGAAGGTCCGCTTTGGCTGGAAGGCCGCCTTACCTGAACTCTGCGTTGGTTGTCGTTTTTCACTCATTTGAACCCTGTATCCCAACCAGTCTTAGGTATGGTCCTATCCTGTCCTGGTTTTTTGAGGTTTTGTTTGGGAATTATTTGTAAAGCGCAAATGTATGTACCATGTAATTACTTAAAAGTTAATTTGGAATTTTAAAAACGATTCACATATATGCAATATACATTTTAGGGTTTAGTTGGAAGCGGTTAATTTGATCAGGTAATATTATTTTTCAAAATAAGTATTTTATTTATATTATTTTATTTTTTATTTTTATAATATTTTAATTTAGAATTGTTTAAAATAATTATTTTTTAATTTTTTTAAAAAATAGTTAAAATTATTATAAAAATGTTCACAACATTAAATTATTTTATAATAATAATGAGTAAAATCAATTTTATTATATTAGTAAAAGTGATTGATATAAATTGATAGAGATTATTAATTTGAAAAAGTGGAAAATGATGTTTATGGTTTATGCTAAAATATGAAGAGAGGGAGAGAGAGTTATTTTTTGTTAGTGCTTGATTAGTTTTGTATGCACAAGATTAAATATTGATGAAATATTCTTGGTTATCCCAATAAATTAATGGTTGTTATTTCAATCACTAACTTCCTTACTATTATAAAGATATGATGTTTAGTTTTTTACCTTTGTTTGATTATATTTAAAATTTACTATAATAATTAGTTGATTGCCACTTTTGAGTGATTAACAAAGATTAAGGTTTTGTTACAAAGTGGAGAGATATGCTTTCGGGGTTCACCAGCAAAAGTTTGTGACTGTGCTAGTTGTAATTAGTTAAGAAAGGTGAAAAATAAATGAGACTTATATCAACCATTTTTGTAATGTGGTTGTGCTGTCTATAATGTAGGTTCTTAATAGATTAAGAATGGATACGTCGGTTTAGATCGGACACGATGACTATAATGACTACTATAAAGGCATGTTGTATTGGTTTCCATTTCCATTTAAATTACAATCTCCGATCTAATACGATTTAGTGGGGCATCCATTTTACTTTTGTGATATCTAAATGGAAGGGCAAGGTGAAAGACGATCAGAACGACAGAGTAGAAGTGCGAATTGTCCAAGAAGATCGAATCCCTCTTCCTCACTATCCAACAGTAGTGTAACCCAATCAGACGACCACGTCTTTGATAATCACACGGAAGAGATTGGTCTTGAGACAGAAGATATTGTAGTAGAGGATGCATTGCATTTTGTTCCCCAGAATCAGCTGGCTTCAGAAGAAGATATTCAGAATCAGTTAGCTACAGAAGAAGATATTGAGACAGACAGTGATGAGGATGAGATAGCAGAAATTCTAGCTCCTTATTTTCCTCATCTGAACACAGAAGAAGAAATTGAAACAGAGATAAACAT
>JZKD02S1768723.1:352206-366190 GCA_000966675.3 Picea glauca | reverse complement strand
CTTTGCATATGATTACCTTAGTTTTTACAACAGAAAGAGATTGCAACTTCTAGTCCAACCTTTCCACTTTTCGTATTTTGGAGGTTGAACATGTGAGGCTTGGGCGCTTGCACTAGCGAAGTTCCGAACCTCGAAACCCTGAAGCGCTAGTCCAACCTTCTCTTTTTTCATTTCGAAGGTTTGTTACATCAAATGTTGCGGCACTTGAACTTGCAAAATCTCGAACGCTGAAATCCCGAAATGCTGGTCACTTTTCGCAATTTCAGAAGTTGTCGTGTATTGATGTTTTTCTTTGTACTCGTGAAATCTCGAACTTTGAAATCTCGAAATGCTGGTCACTTTTCTCAATTTCGGAAGTTGTCATGTGCTCATGTTTGGCTTTGTACTCGCGAAATCCCGAATGCCAAAATCCTAAAATACTGGTCACTTTTCGCAATTTCGGGAGTTGTTCTGTGTTGATGTTGGTTTCTATACTCGCGAAACCCTAAACTCCGAAATCCGGAAGTACTGGTCACCTTTCACAATTTCGGGAGTTGTTGTGTGTTGATGTTGGTTTCTGTACTCATGAAACTCTGAAATCCAAAATTCCGAAGTACTGGTCACTTTTAGCAATTTCGGGAGTTGTTGTGTGTTAATGTTGTTTTTTGTACTCGCGAAACCCCGAACTCCAAAATCCCGAAGTACTGGTCACTTTTCGCAATTTCAGGAGTTGTTGTGTGTTGTTGTTGGTTTCTGTACTCACGAAACCCCGAACTCTGAAATCCTGAAGTGCTGGTCACTTTTCGCAATTTTGGGAGTTGTTGTGTGATGATGTTGGCTTCTGTACTTGGGAAATCCCGAACCCCGAAACCCTGAAGTATGGGTTCCACCTTTCCTTTTCGCTTTCCGGAGGTTTGTACATGTTGATGTATGGACACTGAACTAGCGAAGTTATGAGCCCCGAAAACCTAAAGTACGGGTCCCACCTTTCCTTTTCTCATTTCAAAGGTTTGGACATGTTGATGTTCTAGCACTTGAACTCACGAGGTTCCGAACCCCAAAACCCTGATGTGTGGGTCCCACTTTCTTTTTCGCGATTTGAAAATTGTTGTGTTTTGATGTTTTGGCTTTTGATGTCGTGGGATTCCGAACCCCAAAACCTCGAAGTACTGAGGCCATAGTCCTCTAGTCTTTTTTTTCTCTTCGCATTTTTGGCAAACAACATGGCTCATTTGTTTTGTGTGTGTTCGGCATTGGAAAATCATCGAAACCCGTTTGATCATTGTCTTCCACAAAACTATAGGAACATGGTAGGAATTATTGGTTATATGAACAACTCTAATACGGTGAGGAATGGACTGGCAGAATCGATGGAGAATCTTCATCCGAGATAGAGACAGGATAGAGATATTAGATAATCATTATAAGTCACTATGTACAGGGAGTGACAAGTTACATAGATTTTTAGCGTGATGTTTCTAATATTTTTTTTTTTTGAGTGCTGCTTGCCATGATGACATGCACCTTTAAGTATTTCGAACTTTTCATAATTATTTTATGGACAAAAATAAATCTTAGCTTATCCTAGATTCTGAGATTAAACGAAATGGAATTTCGTCATAGATTTTTTTTTTTATGGTGATTATGAGGTTCATTACATATGGTATCAGAGCAAAAGTTACAACACTGGGTCTGAACAGGGCCACATTAATTTCTTAGTATATACTCCGATTTATGAAAAAACTAATAAATCTTGTGGATTACAAACAGAGAGATTTTCTGTTTTTTGTTAAATAATGGCAGCTCAACAAGGTGTAGAAATCGGGATGGAAAGGAATCCACAGCAAGGACCTATGGGAGATCCGAGACAGAACAGTGATGGAAGCTCACCCACGGAGGTATTGGAAACAATGAGAAACCTTATTGTTGAACTATAGGTTTTCAAGGCCGACAATGAAAAATTGAAGAAGGCACAACAACAACATCAAGAGATAAATGAAGTCCTGTTGCGTAGTATCGTAACCAAGAAAATCCCAAAAGATGATAACCATGAGGAAGCGGTCAGCAAGAGGGCCTCCAAGAATTCTGGTGTGAAAACAAAAAAATGAGATAGTTCGTCTGAAGAGACACCTTTAGCTGAAGATAAAACCATACCAGAAAAAAAAAAATAGACCACCTTGAAGGATAATTTAAAAAGATTAAACCAGATACTTTTGATGGAGAATCCAAGACAGGAGAAGAAGCCAAGGCATGGTTGTTTGACATAAAAAAATACTTCCAAAACTACAACTATTCCAGCAACATGAAGGTGAGAATGGCCATCTACAATCTGAAGGGGAAGGCCAACATTTGGTGGGAGGACCTGAAATTGGCCAAGGGCCTAAAGGAGAAACAGTTGGAATGGTCTGACTTCAAGAAGTATTTCAAGAAACAATACCTTTCTGAAAGCTATTATGAAAGGAAGACGGAAGAATTTTACGAATTACGACTTGGACAAATGACAATGGAGGGCCTTATAAATAAGATTTGGAACTATCAAGGTTTGTACCGTACATCCAGGAGGACAAGGTAAAGATCCAATGATTCTTAAGTTGTTTGCCACAAGCTTACTGGGACATAATTGAGTTTGACAGCCCCAAATCCTTGAGTGAGGCATTCAGAAAGGCACAAATGTGATATGACCAGTATAAACAACATGTAGAGTTTCCCAAGACCTAGAAGGATAAGAAACAAGATGGAATGCACCAATGGAAAAAGGGATACCAGTCGGCTCCTTATTGAAATGCAAAAAAAAGTTTCCAAAGGAAGGATTTTCACCCCAATCATCTGAATACGCAAGGTAGCAGTAAACCAATAAACCTGGGAACGAAGAAGTTTAGGGACAACCCCCGCGAGCCATTAAAGTATTGGGAGTGTGGAGAGCCTCATCTAAGGAGGAACTATGCACGTTTAATCACAGCAAACAACATTGTTGTCCACAATTTACAGGAAGCCTCAACAGTAGGTGACATGGGAAGAAGTCTGCATCAGATAAATGTAGCCATAGATGATCGATAAGATGACTACCAATCCTCAGTGGTAGAAATCAAAGGTAAAATCCATGACACTCAAATTTCTATTTTAATTGACCCTGGAGCTATGTTAAGTTATATTACTCCCGATGTAGTAGAGTTGAATAAACTTAAGAAGCAAAAGAATGCAAAATCTTGGCTTGTACAACTAGCAACAGGAACTAAAATAAAAGTAGTTAACTTTATTTCTGACATTGAGTTCAGCTTAGATGGTCAAAAGATAAGGACCAATCTGAACATTCTACCACTAGGATCTTATGATATGATTATCGGGATGGCTTGGTTGTAACAACACAAAGCAGTACTAGACTATTATACAAAGATACTTAGCTACAAAGATAATTTTGGGACTGTTAGAACAGCCCAAGGCATCCCAAAACTTGTGTCAATCAGACAGGTTTCAGTGATGCAATTCAAGAAATGTATCAGAAAGGGATGTCAAGTTTACGTCATCCAAGTGACGAATCTATTAGAAAAAGAAGATAAGCCCAAGTTAGAAGACTTAGCTGTCCTACGTGAATTCAGAGACATGTTTGTTGATGAGATATAGAATTACCTCCTAGGAGAGAAATATATTTCTCCATAGAATTACTACCCGGATCAGCCCCCATATCAAAAGAACCCTACCGAATGTGTCTACCAGAACTCACAAAATTAAAAATACAATTACAAGAATTGTTGGACAAAGAGTATATCAGACCAAGCGTCTCGCCATGGGGAGCACCAATCCTCTTTGTGAAAAGGAAATACAGTACTCTAAGACTATGTATCAATTATAGACAACTGAACAAAGTGACCATTAAGAACAAATACCCCTTACCTAGGATAAATGATCTGTTCGCTCATGTGGGTGAGCTCAAGATCTTCTCAAATTTAGATTTACGATCCGGTTATCATCAAGTTAGGATAAAGGAGAAGGACATAAACAAAACATCTTTTCGAACAAGATATGAACACTACGAGTTTGTAGTCATACCTTTTGGGCTCACTAATGCACTAGCCACATTTATGTGCTTGATGAACATTATTTTCAGCCAGTACTTAGACAAGTTCGTAGTAGTATTTATCGACGATATTCTGGTCTATTCTAAAATGGAGGAGGAACATGATGAACACTTAAGAATAGTTCTACAAACACTAAGGAAACACAAACTATATGAAAAATTTGAAAAATGTGATTTTTATCAAAAATAAATACAATATTTAGGACATGTCATTTCCTCGGAAGGTATTGATGTAGACCCGGAAAAGATAAAATCCATTATGGAATGGTCAGTGCCTAAGGATGTGGCATATATCTGGTCATTCATGGGAATCACTGGATATTATCACAGATTTATAGAAGGATTCTCCAAGATAGCCTACCCTATCACATCATTACAAAAGAAAGGGACCAAGTTTAACTGGTCGCAAATGTGTCAAGACAGTTTTAACAAGCTAACAAAATTATTGACATCAACGCCCATTTTGTAGGTAGCCGACCTAGATAAAGAGTTCACAGTATGTGTTGATGCAAGTAAAGAGGGACTAGGTGGTGTTCTAACTCAGGAAGGGAATGTGATTTGTTATGAGTCCCAAAAATTAAAGGAACATGAGCGAAACTATGTCACTCATGACTTATAATTAGCAGCAATAATACATGCCTTAAAAATTTGGCGACACTATATAATGGGTAGAAAATTCTTACTATTGACGGATAATATCGGGGTGAAAAATTTGTTTAACCAACCAGACCTTAATGCAAGACAAGCAAGGTGGCTAGACTTCTTGAGAGAATTCTACTTTGAGGTCATACATATCAAGGGTAAGGAAAATAAAGTAGCAGACGCGTTAAGTAGTAGAGTCCATGGATTATTTGAGATAAACATCAGCAGGGCAGAAAGTGATCTGGAACAAAGAATAAGGATGATAGGTATCAACGATGGAAATTAAACTAAGATGATGGTAGAATTTCAAAACAGTATCACAAACTCAGATAAACCATATATAAGTATCAACAGGAAGGGACTATTAAGATTTAAAAATAGACTTTACATAGTAGATTCAACAGAGCTAAAATTAACTATTTTAGACGAAGTGCATAAGAAACCGTATTTTGGCCATCTAGGCTACCAAAAAACAATAACAACACTCAAGAAACTATTTTACTAGCCTAACATGAAGGGATAAATAATAGAGTACTTGGTTAGGTGTCAATATTGTCGACAGGTTAAGGCCGAACACTAGCATCCAGCTGGCCTATTACAGCCATTACCAGTACCAGAATGGAAATGGGAGACCATATCGCTGGACTTTATAACAATTTTGCCTAAAACTCAGAAACAAAATGATTCAACCATGGTTGTAATCGATAAACTCAGTATGTCCGCACACTTTATTCTTGTAAAGTCTACTTTTAAAGATATTAATATTGTTGAAATATTCATGAAAGAAATTTTTAGACTGCATGGTATTCCTAAAATGGTGATTTCAAATAGAGACGTAAAATTCACATCCACCTTTTGGAAGGAATTGTTTGTAGGGCTAAATAATAATTTGAATTTCAGTATGAGTTATCATTCACAAACTGATGGACAGACCAAAAGTATAAGTATTGACAAGAAGGGACTATTAAGATTTAAAAACAGACTTTACATACTAGGTTCGGTAGAGCTAAAATTAACTATTTTAGATGAAGTGCATAAGAAACCGTATTCTGGCCATCCAGGCTACCAAAAAACAATAACAACACTCAGGAAACTATATTACTGGCCTAACATGAAGGGCGAAACAACAGAGTACTTGGCTAGGTGCCAAGATTGTCAGCACATTAAGGCCGAACACTAACATCTAGCCGACCTATTACAACCATTACAAGTACCAGAATGGAAATGGGAGACCATATCGCTGGACTTTATAACAGGTTTTCCTAAAACTTAGAAACAAAATGATTCAATCATGGTTGTAATTGATAAACTCAGTAAGTTCGCACACTTTATTCTAGTAAAGTCTACTTTTAAAGCTATTAATATTGCTGAAATATTCATGAAATAAATTTTTAGACTGCATGGTATTCCTAAAATGGTGATTTTAGATAGAGACATAAAATTCANCTTTACATAGTAGATTCAACAGAGCTAAAATTAACTATTTTAGACGAAGTGCATAAGAAACCGTATTTTGGCCATCTAGGCTACCAAAAAACAATAACAACACTCAAGAAACTATATTACTGGCCTAACATGAAGGGAAAAATAGTAGAGTACTTGGCTAGGTGCCAAGATTGTCGGCAGGTTAAGGCCGAACACCAGCATCCAGCCGGCCTATTACAGCCATTACCAGTACCAGAATGGAAATGGGAGACCATATCGCTGGACTTTATAACAAGTTTGCCTAAAACTCAGAAACAGAATGATTCAATCATGGTTGTAATCGATAAACTCAGTAAGTCCGCACACTTTATTCTTGTAAAGTCTACTTTTAAAGATATTAATATTGTTGAAATATTCATGAAAGAAATTTTTAGACTGCATGGTATTCCTAAAATGGTGATTTCAAATAGAGACGTAAAATTCACATCCACCTTTTGGAAGGAATTGTTTGTAGGGATAAATACTAATTTGAATTTCAGTATGAGTTATCATCCACAAACTGATGGACAGACCAAAAGTATAATTATCGACAAGAAGGGACTATTAAGATTTAAAAACAGACTTTACATACTATATTCGGTAGAGCTAAAATTAACTATTTTAGATGAAGTGCATAAGAAACCGTATTCTGGCCATCCAGGCTACCAAAAAACAATAACAACACTCATGAAACTATTTTACTGGCCTAACATGAAGGGCGAAACAACAGAGTACTTGGCTAGGTGCCAAGATTGTCAGCAGGTTAAGGCTGAACACTAACATCTAGCCGACCTATTACAACCATTATGAGTACCAGAATGGAAATGGGAGACCATATCGCTGGACTTTATAACATGTTTTCCTAAAACTTAGAAACAAGATGATTCAATCATGGTTGTAATCGATAAACTCAGTAAGTCCACACACTTTATTCTAGTAAAGTCTACTTTTAAAGCTATTAATATTGCTGAAATATTCATGAAATAAATTTTTAGACTACATGGTATTCCTAGAATGGTGATTTTAGATAGAGACATAAAATTCACATCCTCCTTTCGGAAGGAATTGTTTGCAGGGCTAAATACTAATTTGAATTTCAGTATGAGTTATCGTCCACAAACGGATGGACGGACCGAAAGGACAAACCAAATCATTGAGGATATGCTTCGCATGTATGTAAGAACAAAGCCGAACAAGTGGGAAGACTACCTACACTTGGTAGAATATGCATATAACAATGGGTACCAAACCTCGGCTAAGTTGAGCCCTTTCGAAATATTGTACGACATAAAGTGTACAAATCCAATTAGCTGGGATAACCCAGATGATAGACTGATGGTTGGACCAGAGATGCTCCAAGAAATGGATAACATGGTAAGGAAGGTACAACATAACTTGAAAGAAGCACAGGACAGACAAAAGAGCTATGCGGATTAGAAAAGAAGACACTTGGAATTTCAAGTGGGAAACCATTTTTATTTGAAGGTCAAATCCCAAAAAGGCTCACTAAAGTTGGGGAACTGTGCCAAGATGGAACCCAGGTTTTGTGGGCCCTTCAAGATACTAGCTCGAATTGGACCCATAGCATATCAGCTTGCACTTCCAGCTTATCTAAGAATTCATAATGTATTTCATGTTTCTTTGTTGAAAAAGTATATTCATGACCCTACTCATATGATTGATTAGAACTTGGTGCANCAAACACTAAGGAAACACAAACTATACGCAAAATTTGACAAATGTGATTTTTATCAAAAATAAATACAATATTTAGGACATGTCATTTCCTCGGAAGGTATTGATGTAGACCCGGAAAAGATAAAATCCATTATGGAATGGCCAGTGCCTAAGGATGTGGCATATACCTAGTCATTCATGGGAATCACTGGATATTATTGTAGATTTATAGAAGGATTCTCCAAGATAGCCTACCCTATCACATCATTACAAAAGAAAGGGACCAAATTTAACTGGTCGCAAATGTGTCAAGACAGTTTTAACAAGATAAAAAAATTATTGACATCAGCGCCCATTTTGTAGGTAGCCGACCTAGATAAAGAATTCACAGTATGTGTTGATGCAAGTAAAGAGGGACTAGGTGGTGTTCTAACTCAGGAAGGGAATGTGATTTGTTATGAGTCCCAAAAATTAAAGGAACATGAGAGAAACGATGTCACTCATGACTTAGAATTGGCAGCAATAATACATGCCTTAAAAATGTGGCGACACTATATAATGCGTAGAAAATTCTTACTATTGACGGATAATATCGGGGTGAAAAATTTGTTTAACCAACCAGACCTTAATGCAAGACAAGCAAGGTGGCTAGCCTTCTTGAGCGAATTCTACTTCGAGGTCATACATATCAAGGGTAAGGAAAATAAAGTAGCAGACGCGGTAAGTAGTAGAGTCCATGGATTATTTGAGATAAACATCAGCAGGGCAGAAAGTGATCTGGAACAAAGAATAAGGATGATAGGTATCAACGATGGAAATTAAACTAAGATGATGGTAGAATTTCAAAACAGTATCACAAACTCAGATAAACCATATATAAGTATCAACAGGAAGGGACTATTAAGATTTAAAAACATACTTTACATAGTAGATTCAATAGAGCTAAAATTAACTATTTTAGACGAAGTGCATAAGAAACCGTATTTTGGCCATCTAGGCTACCAAAAAACAATAACAACACTCAAGAAACTATTTTACTGGCCTAACATGAAGGGAGAAATAGTAGAGTACTTGGCTAGGTGCCAAGATTGTCGACAGGTTAAGGCCGAACACCAGCATCCAGCCGGCCTATTACAGCCATTACCAGTACCAAAATGGAAATGGGAGACCATATCACTGGACTTTATAACAAGTTTGCCTAAAACTCAGAAACAGAATGATTCAATCATGGTTGTAATCGATAAACTCAGTAAGTCCGCATACTTTATTCTTGTAAAGTCTACTTTTAAAGATATTAATATTGTTGAAATATTCATGAAAGAAATTTTTAGACTGCATGGTATTCCTAAAATGATGATTTCAAATAGAGACGTAAAATTCACATCCACCTTTTGGAAGGAATTGTTTGTAGAGCTAAATACTAATTTGAATTTCAGTACGATTTATCATCCACAAACTGATGGACAGACCGAAAGTATAAGTATCGACAAGAAGGGACTATTAAGATTTAAAAACAGACTTTACATACTAGATTCGGTAGAGCTAAAATTAACTATTTTAGATGAAGTGCATAAGAAACCGTATTTTGGCCATCCAGGCTACCAAAAAACAATAACAACACTCAGGAAACTATTTTACTGGCCTAACATGAAGGGCGAAACAACAGAGTACTTGGCTAGGTGCCAAGATTGTCAGCAGGTTAAGGCCGAACACTAACATCTAGCCGACCTATTACAACCATTACAAGTACCAGAATGGAAATGGGAGACCATATCGCTGGACTTTATAACAGGTTTTCCTAAAACTTCGAAACATAATGATTCAATCATGGTTGTAATCGATAAACTCAGTAAGTCCGCACACTTTATTCTAGTAAAGTCTACTTTTAAAGCTATTAATATTGCTGAAATATTCATGAAATAATTTTTTAGACTGCATGGTATTCCTAAAATGGTGATTTTAGATAGAGACATAAAATTCACATCCGCCTTTCGGAAGGAATTGTTTGCAGGGCTAAATACTAATTTGAATTTCAGTATGAGTTATCATCCACAAACGGATGGATGGACCGAAAGGACAAACCAAATCATTGAGGATATGCTTCGCATGTATGTAAGAACAAAGCCGAACAAGTGGGAAGACTACCTACACTTGGTAGAATTTGCATATAACAATGGGTACCAAACCTCGGCTAAGTTGAGCCCTTTCGAAATACTGTACGACATAAAGTGTACAAATCCAATTAGCTGGGATAACCCAGCTGATAGACTCATAGTTGGACCAGAGATGCTCCAAGAAATGGATAACATGGTAAGGAAGGTACAACAGAACTTGAAAGAAGCACAGGACAGACAAAAGAGCTATGCGGATCAAAAAAGAAGACACTTGGAATTTCAAGTGGGAAACCATGTTTATTTGAAGGTCAAATCCCAAAAAATCTCACTAAAGTTGGGGAACTGTGCCAAGATGGAACCCAGGTTTTGTGGGCCCTTCAATATACTAGCTCGAATTGGACCCGTAGCATATGAGCTTGCACTTCCAGCTTATCTAAGAATTCATAATGTATTTCATGTTTCTTTGTTGAAAAAGTATATTCATGACCCTACTCATATGATTGATTAGAACTTGGTGCAAGTGGAACCCGAAGGTGAGTTCTAGATGGAACCCCTGTGCATTTTGGACTGGGGAGAAGTATCACTTCGGAACAGAGTCGTCGCTTAGGTAAAGGTGAAATGGAAGCACTTTAGTCCTGAGGAGGCCACTTGGGAATTGGAGGGAGATTTGCGGAAATATCATCCAATCCTATTCAAGGAAAGGAATGAACACTTAGGACAGTGTTTTACTGAAGGGGGAAAGGATGTGACATCCCCCAAAAATAAAATATTTTTTATTTTTGTGTGCTGGAAATTTATTTCCGTTTTTGGCAAATTCGAATCTGGAAAAAATTTTCCATTTATGGAAATTATGAATTTCGAATTTAATAATTGTATTTAATTGTTGTGAATATTGGGTACATATCTATTTGGAACTCAACTAACTATTTGACTATGACACTTATATCACAACAAAATATTTATATTAATTGCAAGAGGACAAATGGAACAACCATGTTAAAATGAGATGACCATGACTCCATGAGTGGGGAACATGTTGGAACTACCTCTGGGCTGATTATTATAGGTGGAAAATCAGAGATTTGGCCACTAGAATCCCCTGAAAATCAAGGATTAAGAAAAGTTGTGAAAAACCCCAAAGGAGGGAAAAAGACCTGGGAAAAAATTGATAAATAGCATATGCGAGGAGGGAGGACATTGCCAAGTATGCTGCGAAAGGATTGTGAGTTCTCTTGCTGTTATGAGCACTGCCGAGCAAGTGTGAGGCAAGGGGAAAACTGCTAAAATTTTTCGAATTATTGCTGTGGAGTCTCCAAGTTCGCCCTCATGGATTCATGGTTAGGCTAGGGGGTGAATTGAGCAAGTAGTTTTGGTTGCCCTGTTCTATGGTTGGGAGGAACGTGGATGTTACCTTTGTCTTCCCGCGGATTTGATTCAGATATGTTGATCTACACCTCTCTATTATGAATGGATATGATTCATCTGATGTCATGTATCTATTAAATCCGAACTGGAGTAATTTCTATTCTCTATTTTGAATGATTTGATATCTGATGCATTGCATTTGATTAAATGGAACTGTAACATTTCCCATTTTTTTGTTCGTTGTGAGGAATATATGTGAAGGAAATCCTTATTTATATAGTTGTAATACGTCTGTGTGAATGTTCACATCTATCTGCTGAGGTATAGTTATTTGTTGTGGAAGATGAAGTCCTTTCGTAGTTATAATATGTTTGTCATCGCGAAGTTCGTAATAAACATCCAAACTCTAGAAAATTGTTTCCTCCTATGATTAAAATGTTATATGGACACACCTGTAATTTACTTTTCTATAAGTAAGTAAGGAAAGGAGGATATTAACATCAAGAGAGAAGGTCCTCTCTGTAGTTAAAACCCTAGGAAATCCATCGAAACATCAACTCTAATTACCAAACTCTAAGGGAATGATATTCTTATTCATGTATTTACCTAGATGCACAGATCTAGTACTGGTGACATTTAATGCATTGATTAAAAGAGACTCTAAGTGAATATAATAGGAGTTACCTTTTACAGAAACTATTACCCTATTGTACCCCTTTTATAGATTATATGCGTATAAAACGTAGAAGTTAGACTTTCATAATTCTGATAGGTAAACATACATTGAATCCTTCTACATGTGTTGTCTCCTAGAATGGAAGTAAGAACACCAGTAAAGGACAAAGATCATGAAATTTTGAGATAGTGTGAAAATTCATAGTAGAACTAGAGTATTCTTCTCCTTTGCATATGATTACCTTAGTGTTTACAACAGAAAGAGATTGCAATCTTCTAGTCTGACCTTTCCAGTTTTCGTATTTCTGAGGTTGAACATGTGAGGCTTGGTCGCTTGCACTTGCGAAGTTTCGAACCCCAAAACCTCGAAGCGCTAGTCCAACCTTCTCTTTTTTCATTTCGGAGGTTTGTTACATGAGATGTTGGGGCACTTGAACTTGCGAAATCCCAAACATTGAAATCCCGAAATACTGGTCACTTTTCGCAATTTTGGAAGTTGTCATGTGTTGATGTTTGGCTTTGTACTTGCGAAATCATGAACTCCGAAAACCCAAAATGCTGGCCACTTTTCGCAATTTTGGAAGTTTTTGTGTGTTGATGTTTGGATTTGTACTTGCGAAATCCCGAATGCCGAAATCCTGAAATACTAGTCAGTTTTTGCAATTTCGGGATTTGTTGTGTGTTGATGTTGGTTTCTATACTTGCAAAACCCCAAACTTCGAAATCCTGAAGTACTGGTCACTTTTCGCAATTTTGGGAGTTGTTTTGTGTTGATGTTTATTTCTGTACTCGTAAAACCCTGAACTCTGAAATCCCGAAGTACTGGTCACTTTTCGCAATTTCGGGAGTTGTGTGTTGATGTTGGTTTCTGTACTCGTGAAACCCCAAACTTTGAAATCCTGAAGTACGGGTTACTTTTCGCAATTTCGGGAGTTGTTGTGTGTTGATGTTGGTTTCTATACTTGTGAAACCCCGAACTCCGAAATCCTGAAGTGCTGGTCACTTTTCGCAATTTCGGGAGATGTTGTGTGATGATGTTGGTTTCTGTACTTGTAAAACCCCAAACTCCGAAATCCCGAAGTGCTGGTCACTTTTCACAATTTCGGGAGTTGTTGTGTGATGATGTTGGCTTCTATACTTGCGAAATCCCAAACCCCGAAACCCTGAAGTACGGGTTCCAGCTTTCCTTTTTTCTTTTCGGAGGTTTGTACATGTTGATGTATGGACATTGAACTCGCGAAGTTCTGAGCCATGAAAACCGGAAGTACGGGTCCCACCTTTCCTTTTCGCATTTTAGAGGTTTGGACATGTTGATGTTTGGGCACTTGAACTCACGAGGTTCCGAACCCCGAAACCCTGATGTGCAGGTTCCACTTTCTTTTTTGCGATTCAAAAATTGTTGCGTTTTGATGTTTTGGCTTTTGAAGTCGTGGGATTCCAAACCCTGAAACCTCGAAGTACTGAGGCCACAGTCCTCCATTCTTTTTTTCTCTTCGTGTTTTTGGAAAACAGTTCGGCCCCTTTGTTTTGTGTGTGTTCGGCATTGGAAAATTGCAAAATCCCGTTTGATCATTGTCTTCCACAAAACTATAGGAACATGGTAGGAGTTAATGGTTATATGAACAACTCTATGGTAAGGAATGGACTGGTAGAATCAATGGAGAATCTTCATCCGATATAGAGACAGGATAGAGATATTAGATAATCATTACGTGACAAGTTACACAGATTTTTAGCGTGATGTTTCTGATGTTTTTTTTTTTTTGAGTGTTGCTTGCCATGATGACATGCACCTTTAAGTATTTCGAACTTTTCATAATTAGTTTATGGTCAGAAATAAAACTTACCTTATCCTAAATTCTGAGCTTCAACGAAATGGAATTTCGTCATAGATTTTTTTTTTTATGGTGATTATGAGGTTCATTACAAGGGCACATCCAATTCTAGATAAAAGTTTTCCATCGACCAAATAGGTACATCCCTTGGGTGTCAA
>JZKD02S1768723.1:327694-342207 GCA_000966675.3 Picea glauca | reverse complement strand
ACTCCTCACGCCGACGTAATAATTCTTCTGCAGATTGCCGATCTTCTGTAGTCAGATGGGGAGAATCAGAAGCCAGAATTTCTACTATCTCATTCTCAATGTTTATCTCTGTTTCGATTTCTTCTTCTGTGTTCAGATGAGGAAAATAAGGAGCTAGAATTTCTGCTATCTCATCCTCATCACTGTCTGTCTCAATATCTTCTTCTGTAGCTAGCTGATTCTGAATATCTTCTTCTGAAGCCAGCTGATTCTGAGGAACAAAATGCAATGCATCCTCTACTACAATATCTTCTGTCTCAAGACCAATCTCTTCCGTGTGATTATCAAAGACGTGGTCGTCTGATTGGGTTACACTACTGTTGGATAGTGAGGAAGAGGGATTCGATCTTCTTGGACAATTCGCACTTCTACTCTGTCGTTCTGATCGTCTTTCACCTTGCCCTTCCATTTAGATATCACAAAAGTAAAATGGATGCCCTACTAAATCGTACTAGATCGGAGATTGTAATTTACCTGAAATCTTTTATCGATGAATTGAAATGGAAAACAATACAACATGCCTTTATAGTACTCATTATAGTCATCGTGTCCGATCTAAACCGACGTATCCGTTCTTAATCTATTAAGAACCTACATTATAGACAGCACAATCACATTACAAAAATGGTTGATATAAGTCTCATTCATTTTTCACCTTTCTTAACTAATTACAACTAGCACAGTTACAAACTTTGGCCACAAACTTTGGTTGGTGAACCCCTAAAGCATCAGCATCTCTCCACTCTGTAACAAAACCTTAATCTTTGTTAATCACTCAAAAGTGGCAATCAAAACTAGCCATCATAGTAAATTTTAAATATAATTAAGCAAAAGTAAAAAAATAAACATCCTGCCTTTATAATAGTAAGGAAGTTAGTGATTGAAATAACAACCATTGATTTATTGGGACTACTAAGAATATTCCATCAATATTTAATCTTGTGCATACAAAGCTAATTAAGCACTAACAAAAAATAACACTCTCTCCCTCTCTTCATATTTTAGCAAACCACATTAGTAAAAATTATTGATATAAACCATAAACATCATTTTCCACTTTTCCAAATTAATAATCTCTATCAATTTATATCAATCACTTTTACTAATATAATAAAATTGATTTTACTAATTATTATTATAAAATAGTTTAATGTTGTGAACATTTTTATAATAATTTTAACTATTTTTAAAAAAATAAAAAAATAATTATTTTAAACAATTCTAAATTAAAATTTTATAAAAATAAAAAAATAAAATAATATAAATAAAATACTTATTTTGAAGAATAATATTACATGATCAAATTAACAGCTTCCAACTAAACCCTAAAATGTATATTGCATATATGTGAATCGTTTTTAAAATTCCAAATTAACTTTTAAGTAATTACATGGTACATACATTTTCGCTTTACAAATAATTCCCAAACAAAACCTCAAAAAACCAGGACAGGATAGGACCATACCTAAGGCTAGTTGCGATACAGGGTTCAAATGAGTGAAAAATTGTTTACTAACAAAATCAATACAATGGACAATATTATATATAGAGTGCATAGGTTGTTATCTAACTTATTCTAAAGATAACTGGAGAGGTTGAGAGAATATCTCAACCACACACCAAACTAGGATCTCACCAATCCAACTCTCTAACAACCTCTTAATAATAGGATCATTCAACTCAAGTAGAGATTAACTCTACCTCTCAATACATTAGCAAGTATGTTAGATAAGTAGGAATTATATATTCCAACACTCCCTTAATGACTACTTATCTAAATATCTATGTGGTCATATCTTTGTGTGCTTCCTCTTGTACCTGCATCTGATTATTGACGTCTATATAAAGAGAAATCCATCTACCAGAATACATGGGCCATCAACCGTTGTAACCGCCAGTTCTATAGGAATCCTTTTCAGCGACATGGTTCATTCAACCATTCTTCCTCATAGCTCCCCCTTCATCACATCATCATCAACCTGGGTTTTATTTCGGCTTACCCATAACCGTGTTCTGGGTTTTCTCGGATTACCCAAGGTTTTCTCGGATTACCTGTAACCATGCTCTGGTTTTCTCGGATTACCCTCAACCATGCACCAGGTTTTCTCGGATTACCTGTAACCATGCTTTACATAGTGGTTTCTAGATTACCATGAACTTTTCACATTACGGGGTATACAAGGGCTCAGGTACATAGAATTTTCTAGGACCACTACATCAAAATATCCTAGTCTTTCTTTTCAATTACATGTCTCACAAATAACATAACTATGCACACCTTCAAACCAAAAAATATCAATAACAATACTTGTAAAATCATAACTCAATCACACTTCTCACAATCAATGCTCTGTGAGTCCAACGGAATGAGCATGTACACCTCACTTCATTTTGCTATAACACCTCCATGTAATGACGCGAACAACAACAAACTCCAACAATAGTAGCCTGTAGCTTTACGACTCCTTGACTCAACAATTTCATCTCCTCTCTAAAACTCAAAAAATGAATCCTTTAGCCTGACTCATCCAACAACACTACCTCTCAGGCTCACTGTCATTCAATCTCTGCTTGGATTGAAACTCTCCTTTTCACAATATGCTCCAACATTTTGGAGAATCTAAGTGTCTAATTCAGATATATCCATGCAGTCATTTCCCTGAGACATGTTGCAATTCAGATAATTTGCAAAACTACACCCTACTGTCTGATTTTCGGAAGTCAAATCACCACTCTATTTTTTTTTTTACATATTTGTTGAATACTTTAGGCTTTCACCCTTTATTATTCGAACAAAAGGATATAACCTTCATTGTAGGTGACCATTGGGTACCTCAATCTCAGCAATGGAACGACTTCAAAACACCAAACTTCTCATAAGAAAACGCATACAGTGAGTCAAATCCGTCAATTCAACGCCCCAAAAATGTTTTCGAAAATTCAAGCTCCCCCGTCATCTTGAGCGAGAAAAAGATCGCTCAATCGAAGACAAATCGGACTTTATGCAATCAATATGAACTTTGTATTTTGGTTATGAATCTCCCACCGGTGAATTATTATTAATAAAAATCTTACAAAAGATCCTTGACAACACAAAGTCGCAAGCTACTCTTCTCAACGACTTCTCTTCACACATCATGTGGGAACTCTACTCCACGCGCCAAACTTCTTCCACGCAGGCTGCTCCACTCTCGACCACGTCTACTTCCTCAAACCAGTCGCACGCCACGCTAGCACTAGTCACACTGCATGTACACCACACACAGGTATCCTCGCTCCACCAGATCTATGCTCGATCCATGTTATTCTCTACTTTCACGTCCAACCAGCACCAGTCCAAGCTGCAAGCTAATATCAATGATCTCCACAGAATCACATTCAATTGAGGAAATGTTACAGAGACTCAGCGTCTCGCGACTTCAAGTGGCCCAAAAGAGATACGTTGATAATTTCGCCGGATTCAACGAATCCACGGAGATCTTCCGCCTTCCGTTTACTGCGGCCAAACTCCTATGATGGCCGACATTCTCGACAATGGCACTCGCTTAAAGATTTCCCGCACAAAGTTTTTCCAGCCGGGTTCAGACAAATTTACAATTCCATTCTCGAGCTATATTTCGCTCACCTGTTCGCACGCGAATGACATCGGCAACTGGAACCACAAATATTTTTCCATCTCCAATTTCTCACCTCCTCAATGATTGTATCAATTACTACGTCTACTTGATCTTCAGCGTGAACTTTTGTTGACCACAAACGTACGCGGCCTCTACCTAGCTCAACCACCCAATCCACCTTCAATGTTGCTTGACCCTTCTGCTTCTACGTGACAGACTGTGGCAGCTTCCCCTGCCACAGATTGATTGTGTCTTTCTTCAGCTCGGCCCCTTCACCACTCGTCCGCCCTTTCCAGGCTTTCAGTTTCACACGGCCCAATCTATAGTCAACTCTGCATATATACATCCCTTAATCAAATCTCCAATAGTTCGTATGTACGTCGTATGAGTGCATATAATTAGCACTCATAAATTATCTACTCTACTCTCCACATATTTCTGGGCACTCTCGTGAGGGAGTCACGCCCAGCCTTGACACTCTGATGCCATGTTAAAATGGGAGAGTAGAATGATATAAACAGATATTTTGTTACTTACAAAATCAATACAATGGACCCTATTATATAGAGTGTATAGGTTGTTATCAGATCTAACTTATTCTAAAGATAACTGGAGAGGTTGAGAGAATATCTCAACCACACACCAAACTAGGATCTGACCAATCCAACTCTCTAACAACCTCTTAATAATAGGATCACACAACTCACGTAGATATTAACTCTACTTCTCAATACAGTAGCAAGTATGTTAGATAAGTAGGAATTATATATTCCAACAAAAATGACAACCAATGCAGAGTTCAGGTAAGGAGGCCTTCCAGCCAAAGCGGACCTTCACTTTCACCTTCCTTCCCTTCACGTAGTTGCTTACCGGCCAGGTGAAAAGAGAGTGTTGCTGGTGATGTTGTTTCTGCAGTAGTTGAGGTTGTTTGTAAGGAACATATAACATAGTAAAAACGAAGCAACTCCCTGCCACCACCACCTGGCACAACCACGAGCAATATAACCCAGGATAGGCACAACCACCACCTGTAGATCGAGATGAAGATCGAAACCCAGTGGTAGGAGCAATTAAGATTGGAAGAATTAGCTCACACAGAAAACACACACACAGTTTGTATTATTGCACACTAATACATAGAGATTACATAGTTATATATAGTTGGATTCAGATCCAACCGATTCCATATTTGGAGGGAGTGGTTGAGAAGATATCTCAACATCCTCCTACAAATATTCAACCAACTCAATCTAGTCTCCTAAAGTAAGATTTATTTTAACACCCTCCCTTAATGCTTACTTTACAAATTATAATCCTTAATCACAATTACAAAAAATTACAACACTTTAACTTTCGTCTGTCTGGCCTTCATCATCTCCTACACCCACTATGATGCCTCCGGATTGCGCTCTTTCTCTTCCTCTTCTTCGAGCTTACCATTCAACTCATTTAAATCATAAATGCTTCAGACCATCATTCATGAACTTGTACAATGGACAATTTGACAACTCGGCTCATCGGGGCTTCCGTGATAAAAGATGTCAATTATTGATGCATTCTATGAACATGCCTCCATCTGTCGGATTTTTGATTTCGGCTATTCTTCAGTGTCTAGAAGAGCAGTTTGGATACGAAATGTCCTCAACATTCAATTATACAAGGTGACTTCCAATAAAAACATTGTACTTGAAACTGGGGCTACCAGCTTGCATCAAGAAGCAAGTTCTTATTTTTACATAAACACTTATTAAAAAAAAAACTGTAAACTCACTACACACCACACATAATATATATATATATATATATATATATATATATATATCATTTGGAAAGAAATGGAAAAATAGGCATTCCGTCTGGTGGCTCCTCCATTATCTCGGTCCATAGTGAGATATCATTGCATGGATCATAGCATGCACATTGATCCTCGAACAATACATACTCCATCGCCTCATCTAGGCATGAAGATGTCTGGACATGAAAACAACAGTAGCAATTGGCCATTGATTGCATCTCATGCATGAACCGTCCTTACCCGGCTGGTCCACTATATAAAGATATGTAGCAATTCTTGCAATAGGAATAACATTTCTCAGAAATCTTTCTTTCAGTTTCTACAGCGGCACTTTGGATAAATTTTATCCTACGCAACAGATCCTTCAGTAATAACGATTCCGACAGTGTTCCTTCCTTCAAATGGCTGCAGTAGCAGATCTTTAATAGCGGCTTCTGCATCCCTCAGCCTTCAGCATACATCGATCTCAGCTCTCACCTCCAATTTTGATGCACGACAATTTTGCAGCTCTATACAGTAGCCCGAACAGTGGTTCAATTCATGGGTGGCGCTCCTTCTCCAGTGACCTGACGTCTTCCAGTGATCACCAAATAAAATGGAAATGTGATGACCCTGTGATCAACAGAAATAACAATCAAAACGTTTTATCTCACGTCTTCCATTAACAACCAGCATCTCTTCAACGGAACGTGCAGAGTTTGACAATGTATAGTTTGAGAGCTCTCCTCTCGTGCGCCCTTCCCAAATTTCAACGGATTGCACAACTCGTGAACAACGACCTCCTCCACACAGCAATGCAGCAAGACTCTACCAAATTAAGATTGGAAGAATTATCTCACACAGAAAACACACACACAGTTTGTATTATTGCACACTAATATATAGAGATTACATAGGTATATATAGCTGGATTCAAATCCAACCGATTCCATATTTGGAGGGAGTGGTTGAGAAGATATCTCAACATCCTCCTACAAATCTTCAACCAACTCAATCTAGTCTCCTAAAATTAGCTTTATTTTAACAGGAGCATGAGCTCAAATTTTATAATTAAGGTTTTTTTAAGTGTGTCAAAAGAATTACATAATTCTTTTCACTAACCAAAAATAAACAGAGTTTATTTTGTAGCCTTAGTTAACTCAAAGATAAAATTGTTTCAATAAAATAATTGAAAGAGAGCTTATTTTGCAGCTTTAGTTAACTCGAAGATAAAATTGTTTCAATAAAATAATTGGAAGAGAGCTTATTTTGCAGCCTTAGTTAACTCAAAGATAAAACTGTCTCAATAAAATAATTGAGGGTTATTGAAAAAGAGCGTTTATGAATAGCATTAACAATGTTGAGGCTATAATCGTGAGTGTAAAAATGTCCATATAAGCCCCTGTTTCAATATATATAAGCAAAATCCTAATTTCAAATAATACAACTTATATTACAAAGTAAACCCTCAATGGAACTTAAATTACATTTTAAATTAAATCTACGGAACAAAGTAGATTTCATTTAAAATTATGAAAATTTGCTCTTTAAATGAATCTGAACATTGCAATCTTCTTGAACAATAAGAGAAGAATCGCCAACCTTAAAAACATGACTAAACCTAACTACGCACACTCCTTTCTAATAACAATTATATCAACACAAAATTTTAATGAAAATCAGGTTTTCAAGAAATATCAAAGCAAACTTTTAAGGAAAATCAAGTCTGAACACAAGTTTTAATACTTCATAACCGAAACAATTTTGTATTTTCATGAAACGTTTTGATCCAATTGGCCTGCAGAAATCGTACCATTGTCGATTTTGCATTGTCTTTATATGAATTCCCATGTCCAAGTAAAAAATAAAAAACCAATAATAGTAAACTCTTCACTCTGTAACAAAACATTAATCTTTGTTAATCACTCACATTTGGAAATCAACTAGCCATCATAGTATATTTTAAATATGATCAAGTAAAAGTAAATAAATAAACATTTAAATGAATACCTTTATAATAGTGAGGAACTTAGTGGTTGAAATTACAATCATTGATTTATTGGGATGACTAAGAATATTTCATTAATATTTAAACTTGTCCATACAAAACTCATTAACCACTAAAAATCTATTAAATGTACCCATTATCAATAGGTGTACCCCTTTAGGTGTAAATACATAATTTGAATATTTGTTGATACTTTAATCACTTGACCAAGTCTTTTGAATAATTTGGCATGCATTTAGAGTAGATCTCACACACCTCCTATATTTTCATTAATAATATCCATTTCCACCTAAACCTAGGATCGGTCTCATTAACTTGCGACATAATCCTTTCTTTCTTCTCATAATGTTCAAGTCTCATTGATGGTAAAGCCTACCTTCCATAAACACACTAGTTTATAACCCATCTTTCAGTTTGACACTAACTCTACAAGGTTTTTTAGGCTTGACAGTCCTATTTAATCCCCCGGGACTTTTCGTTTGAATCTCATTCTTCTTACTCAATATCTTTCTTCCCATTACCTATGAGACACCCCCATTATATTATTCTTACAACAACATTTCTTCTCACTCTTCAACATGTATTGTATTCCTTACTCTTATATAGTGTATGCCATATCTCACTTTCATAATGCATCTATTTGTACCAAACACATATTTGACATAGGGTAAACCCCATTTGTCATTGGCATTATACCTTTCAAGTTGTTTAAAGATGTTTGTTATGTATGGTAGATCTTACCTCTTCATGAGTGTCTTAGTTCGTAGCTCACTGAAATTTTTACACCTATGTTGTAGTTTCTCCTTAGGCTCAAAATCCCTCTTTAGTTCCACCATGTCTTTGTGTGGAAACCTCATAACTTATCTTCAAATGTTTTCTAGATAACTCACCTTCGAGGAATCCAAAACATTGGTTGATTTGTAAGTGCATTGCATATGACTTTTCATGCTTTTAGGCCTAATATTGGCTTTAGCATGCCATTTTAGAACCAATTTCTTATGCATTCCTATGAGTTCCCATCCTTGCAATTTATTTCTTTGTGACTAGACACCCAAACCCTAGAGGAAACATTCCCTTAGTGTCCTTATCTTGGATGTTTTCCTTACATTGAGCATAGGTATGTTCCTTGTGTTGTGGAACTAGTTTACCTACACACTACACTTGTGTCATCCACTGTACTATAGCATTCTCTTATTCTTTTTCGGCATTTAATAATATGAAAAAGACCAAAAAAATCAAAATACCATAAAGAAGGGTGGAAGCATCTATCTCTTTTGTTGGAAGAAATATTGTTTCCCTTGAACAAATCAAAATCTTGAGTTAATATCTCATCATTTCTAGTCTAGTGTGGCTTTAGGATATTTTTTCTCGTTTCTTAGTATAATCTCCCCTTCTTGGTTATTCTTCCAACCATATGGAGTGTTTATTGATGCCTCTTATGTCACAAATGTATCCCATTTTATAATACATGTTCCATAAGCCATATAATGTGTCGTTATTCTTTTCAAGGAAAGTTTTATCCTCAATTGAACATTATATAGTTAGTGTCCTACCTTGCATATCATCCTTCCCGAGTCAACCAAGTCCATTTCATCATCACAAGTATCTTTGTCCTTTACTCATACTAGTATAGAGGGTCCACATTGACTTCTTGTTGGTGGGTCTACTCTCATCGACTACACATTTATCTAAGAATATAACCTAGAGTTGCACCCTAAGTCTATTTTCATAATTGATAGCTGACCTTGTGTTCAATAGATGACAAACCATCATTTCTCATTGACTCAGCAATTTCCCTTGTGTTCAACGTAAACAATAATCATCACATATAGGGATTTGTGCGCTGCCATGCTTTCCATTTGGCCCCTTAGGTGGATTCCTCTTTTTGTCAGTAGTCTCCATTAACTACTATTTAGAGAGTATATGTCATCCACTATTCCATCTTCAGAGTCATACTTTGGTGTGGTACTTACAATCTGTTAGTCTGAGTCCTTTCAAATCTACGGCCTTCTACTACCACTAATGTTGGATGAAGGAGGATGCCTTAATTCCTTCCTTCTAGTGGATCTATTCCTATCGACTTCAACATATATTTTTCTAGGATAGGGATATATAGTCTTATTTTGTACCTTTTGGATTGCACTCATTAGTGGCAAGTGACAGTGGGAATACATCAATGTTCTCTTCTTGATAGAATCTACGAAGTGTTTGACATTAGGTCATTTATTCACATTTAGATTGTACCATGCTACCTTGACACCCATTATTAGATTGTCCATGCAAAACTGATTAATCACTACATACCTATTAAATATGTCGATTATCAATAGGTGTACACCTTTTGAGGTAATTAATAAAAACATATTGTATTGTTTTCCATTTTCAATTCATCGATAAAATGATTTCAGTTAAATTACAATCGTCGATGTAATACGATTTAGTGGGGCACCCATTTTATTTTTGTGATATCGAAATGGAAGGGCAAGGTGAAACACGATCAGAACGACAGAGTAGAATTAGAAGTGCGAATTGTCCGAAGATCAAATCCCTCTTCCTTACTATCCAACAGTAGTGCAACCCAATCAGACGACCACGTGTTTGATAATCACACGGAAGAAATTGGTCTTGAGACAGAAGATATTGTAGTAGAGGATGCATTGCATTTTGTTCCCCAGAATCAACTGGCTTTAGAAGAAGATATTTAGAATCAGCTGGCTACAGAAGAATATATTGAGACAGACAGTGACGAGGATGAGATAGCAGAAATTCTAGCTACTTACTTTCCTCATCTGAACACAGAAGAAGAAATTCAGACAGAGATAAACATTGAGGATGAGATAGTAGAAATTCTAGCTTTTGATTCTCCCCATCTGACTACAGAAGATCAGCAATTTGCAGAACAATTATTATGTCGGCGTGAGGAGTTAGCGGAAGGGATATACGATCTTATTGAAGCCTCTGTAGAAAAAGAAGATACGCAACAACCTATCATGACAGAGAACCCCCTATCATAGACGATATTGTAGTAGAGGATTCCTTGCCTCTTGATCATGACTTGATCATGAGAATCATCTCACTATAGAAGAAGCTGAACAAATTCAAACTACTCATGTTCCTCAGCCGGTTACAGAAGAACCAGTGGCTCAGCAATCTACAGACGAATTATTACGTCGTCAGCAGGAATTAGAGACAAGTCTAGAGGCTCTTATTGATGCCTGGCGACAAACTGATCCTGAGCTAGTAGTTATTTGGGAGAGAATCAGAATATTTGTCGACGCAACAACCGATCGTAACAAATACTTTTGTACAACATTGCCTATCATAAGGATTTCGGAGGATCATATAATGATAATAATAGTGTCACTTCATCCTGCCCAATTTGCCATTTCGATTTTGAATTGGGTGAGCAGGCAGCTCAAGTCCAGTGCGGGGCCACGTCTACCATCCCACTTGCATTTTCACTTGGCTGGATATTGGCACTACCTGTCCACTCTGCGAATTCTGAATACGCACATAATTTTACTGAAATGTGTTTTCTGGAAGGATGGGTGATTTCGGAGTATCAGTTTAACCTGCCAATTCGATTTTGAATTGGGTGAGGAGGCATCTCAAGTCCGGTGCGGCCACCTCTACCATCCCACTTGCATTTTCACTTGGCTACATTTTGGCAATACCTGTCTAGTCTGCTAATTCCAAATGTGCACATAATTTTACTAAAAGGTGTTTTGTGGAAGGATGCGTTTTAGTCCTGGAAGGAAAGCTAATTAGCAAAGAAATTAATTAATTTTCTAATTTTTTATTTTTAATTAATTAATTTTTTAATTGTTTACTCTAGTATTGTAGAATTACTATTACAAATATACTATCATATTTATATAAATAAAATTGGTTCATATGGTCTTTTTTCCAATTTTTCAGATATAATATTAAACATCATGAAAGCATAATTATAAATAAATAAAATTGATTCGTATGGCCATTTTTTCCACTTTTCAAGAAATAATATCATGGAAACATAACTAATAATTAGTAGAAGGATTAATTAATTTTAAAATCATTTATTAAAGTTATTGTCATAACTATTATATAACTAACAATAACCACTTCATAAAAGTGGTTGATGTAAGCCTAACAACATCATTAATTTGAAAAGATAGAAAATGTCAATCCACTTATTTCAACCACTTTTATAAAATATTTAAACAAAAAGGTACATAATTATAATAATTATTATAAAGATATATGATTTGTTATAAAAAATTAAGATTTGTTATGAAAAAATAAGATTTGTTATTGAAAAAATAGGATTTATCAATAGCAAACTCTATTTTTTCTTATCATAGAAAAAGCCTAAATTTTCTTATAGACTTATAACAAACCCTATTTTTTCTTATCAATAACAAACCCTATTTTTCTTATCATATAAAAATGAAATTTATCAATAACAAACCCTAATGTTTCTTCTCATAAAAAATCTCCTAAATTCTCAATAACAAACCCTAATTTATCTTATCATAATAAGATTTAATTATTCTTATCATAAACAAGCCCTAATTCCTAATTTCTCTTATCATAAGAAACCTTAATTTTTCAACAACACCCAACTCAAATATCCACAACAACCTTATGAATCTTAACTAAGTCCCTATGAATGTATTATTAATGGAGTTCTACATAAGTAATATAATCCTAATTAAATCAATTTAATTGAAGAAACAAAATTTTCTTTATTGATATATTTTTGGAAGATATTCTGTCCTATTTTCATTATTGAACAAATGAAATTTTGTTTATTAATATACCTTGGGAAGGTATTGTGTCCTATTTTCATTAAGGAACATAATGTTGTTATGAAATGTGACATTTCAACTTTTTGAAAGAGAAATATTTAGGAAGATTCATTGCTTAAATAAACATTATTTTTTTATCTGGGAGTTTGGTAGATTCAAGAAGATCTCTTTACAACTTTTGGGTATGTTAATGTATTTCTCATTTGAAATTGAATTTTTTTTACAATTAAGAAAAAAAATACACTTAAAAATTAATAATGTTTTCATTGTAAATTTTTTTAAGGTAATTTAGTTTGCATGCATTTTGGTGCATTCATTTATGTCCATCACAATTCAATAAATGATCAAATATTCCAATTAACTTGGTTTACAATGAAATATATCCCTTGATCTGAGGATGGGTATTAGACCTTTTTACTTCCATTGTTACAACTTAAATGAATAAATGTATGACAATGCTACAATTTTGGGAATAACATAGGGTTTACAATTTTGTAAAAGGCTTACTGGTTCAAGGCAAGGCAAGCAACATTTAACATGAGTGTATTAAATGTATGACAATACTGATCAACCTTATATCATAATTTGGAAAAATCCTAGGATTTATTGTTTTGACCATGGTGGAACGGGTGTTTGACGTCACTGGATATAAAGTGTGCGGACTTACTGAGTTTATCGATTACAACCATGATTGAATCATTCTATTTCTAAGTTTTAGGAAAACCTGTTATAAAGTCCAGCGATATGGTCTCCCATTTCCATTCGGGTACTGGTAATGGCTATAATAGGCTAGCTAGATGTTAGTGTTTGGCCTTAACCTGCTAACAATCTTGGCACCTAGCCAAGTACTCTGTTGTTTCGCCCTGCATGTTAGGCCAGTAAAATAGTTTCCTGAGTGTTGTTATTGTTTTTTGGTAGCTTGGATGGCCAAAATATGGTTTCTTATGCACTTCATCTAAAATAGTTAATTTTAGCTCTACAGAATCTAGTATGTAAAGTCTATTTTTAAATCTTAATAGTCTGTTCTTGTCGATACTTATACTTTTGGTCTGTCCATTAGTTTGTGGATGATAAATCGTACTGAAATTAAAATTAGTATTTATCCCTACAAACAATTCCTTCCAAAAGGTGGATGTGAATTTTATGTCTCTATTTGAAATCACCATTTTAGTAATACCATGCAATCTAAAAATTTCTTTCATGAATATTTCAGCAATATTAATAGCTTTAAAAGTAGACTTTACAAGAATAAAGTCTGCGGACTTACTGATTTTATCGATTACAACCATGATTGAATCATTATGTTTCTGAGTTTTAGGCAAACCTGTTATAAAGTCCAGCGATATGGTCTCCCATTTCCATTCTGGTACTCGTAATGGCTGTAATAGGTGGGCTGGATGCTAGTGTTCGGCCTTAACCTACTGACAATCTTAGCACCTAGCCAAGTAGTCTATTGTTTCTCCCTTCATGTTAGGCCAGTAAAATAGTTTCTTGAGAGTTGTTATTGTTTTTTGGTAGCCTAGATGGCCAAAATACGGTTTCTTATGCACTTTGTCTAAAATAGTTAATTTTACCTCTGTTGAATCTGGTATGTAAAGTCTGTTTTTAAATCTTAATAGTCCCTTCCTTTTGATACTTATATATGGTTTATCTGAGTTTGTGATACTGTTTTGAAATTCAGCCATCATCTTAGTGTAATTTCCATCGTTGATACATGTCATCCTTATTCTTTGTTCCAGATCGCATTCTTCCCTGTTGATGTTTATCTCAAATAATCCATGGACTCTTTTTCTTAACACGTCTGCTACTTTATTTTCCTTTCCCTTGATATGTCTGACCTCGAAGTCAAATTTTCTCAAGAAAGCTAGCCACCTTGCTTGTCTTGCATTAAGGTCTGGTTGGTTAAACAATTTTTTCACCCCAATATTATCCGTCAATAGTAAGAATTTTCTGCCCATTATATAGTGTCATCACATTTTTAAGGCATGTATTACTACTACCAATTCTAAGTCATGAATGACATAGTTTCGCTCGTGTTCCTTTAATTTTTGGGACTCATAACAAATCACGTGCCCTTCCTGAGTTAGAACACCACCTAGTCCCTCTTTACTTGCATCAACACATAATGTGAACTCTTTATCTAGGTCGGCTACCTACAAAATGGGCGTCGATTGTAAATTCTAACCTTGTACAATATCTACTGCAAACTGATATTCAAAAAAGAATAGAAAAGATACAATGGCAAATACAAACATTACACAGAGATTTTTCACCTGGAAACCCAA
>JZKD02S1768723.1:311518-323893 GCA_000966675.3 Picea glauca | reverse complement strand
CCAAACCGGGAAAACCAACATATATTATATTCATACATTGTGTTACATTGTTTACAATACAATATACATATAGGAGCCAGTGGCATCCAAAAACCTAACCCAATGACCTGGATTATTCCAAAACCTTAATTCCTTAATCGGAAATAGAAAACCATCAACAAAAATCATGTGCCGAAAAAACCACCTAAATATCATGTGGTCCCGGAAATATGTCGTCCCGAAAAAAAAAATTTAGGGGGCGCTGCCTCCGAACCCCCACGTGGGGGGCTCTGTCCCCCTAAACCCCCCGAGGGGGGTCCTAGAGGCCGTCCCTCTAACCCCCCTACACACCCAGCGCAGATGCTCAGACACTACTACTCGTGCAAAGAATATAAGACATACCCAACACCTATGTCAATAATTTTGTTAGCTTGTTAAAACTGTCTTGACACTTTTCCAACCAATTAAACTTGGTCCCTTTCTTTTGTATTGACGTGATAGGGTAGGATATCTTGGAGAATCCTTCTATAAATCTATGATAATATCCAGTGATTCCCATGAATGACCGGATATCTGCCACATCCTTAGGCACTGGCCATTCCATAATGGATTTTATCTTTTTCGGGTCTACATCAATACCTTTCGAGGAAATGACATGTCCTAAATATTGTATTTATTTTTGATAAAAATCACATTTGTCAAATTTTGCGTATAGTTTTTGTTTCCTTAGTGTTTTCATAACTATTCTTAATTGTTCATCATGTTCCTCCTCCATTTTAGAATAGAGCAGAATATCGTCAATAAATACTACTACGAACTTGTCTAAGTACTGGCTGAAAATGATGTTCATCAAGCACATAAACGTGGCTGGTGCATTATTGAGTCCAAAAGGTATGACTACAAACTCGTAGTGTTCGTATCTTGTTCGAAAAGATGTTTTGTTTATGTCCTTCTCCTTTATCCTAACTTGATGATAACCAGATCGTAAATCTAAATTTGAGAAGATCTTGGGCCCACCCACATGATCCAATAGATCATTTATCCTGGGTAAGGGGTATTTGTTCTTAATGGTCACTTTGTTCAGTTGTCTATAATTGATACATAGTCTTAGAGTACTGTCTTTATTTTTCACAAAGAGGACTGGTGCTCCCCATGGAGAGACGCTTGGTCTGATATACTCTTTGTCCAACAATTCCTGTAATTGTATTTTTAATTCTGTCAGTTCTGGTAGACTCATTCGGTAGGGTTCTTTTGAGATGGGGGATGATCTGGGTAGTAAGTCTATGGAGAAATCTATTTCTCTCCTAGGAGGTAATTTTGGTATCTCATCAACAAACATGTCTCTAAATTCACGTAGGACAACTATGTCTTCTAACTTGGGGTTATCTTCTTTTTCTAATAGATTCGTCACTTGGATGGCGTAAACTTGACACCCCTTTCTAATTCATTTCTTGAATTGCATCGATGAAACCTATCTGATTGACACAGGTTTTGGGATGCCTTGGGCTGTTCTAACAGTGCCAAAATTATATTTGTAGCTAAGTATCTTTGTATAACAGTCTAGTACTACTTTGTGTTGTTCCAACCAATCCATCCCGATAATCATATCATAAGATCCTAGTGGTAGGATGTTCAGATTGGTCCTTATCTTTTGACCATCTAAGATGAACTCAAGATCAGAAATAAAGTTAACTACTTTTATTTTAGTTCTGTTTTCTAGTTGTACAAGCCAAGATTTTGCGTTCTTTTGCTTCTTAAGTTTATTCAACTCTAGTACATCGAGAGTAATATAACTTAACGTATCTCCAGGGTCAATTAAAATAGAAATTCGAGTGTCATGGATTTTACCTTCGATTTCTACCACTGAGGATTGGTAGTCAGCTTATCGACCATCTATGGCTACATTTATTCGATGCAGACTTCTGCCCATGTCACCTACTATTGAGGCTTCCTGCAAATTGTGGACAATAGTGTTTTTTGTTGTGATTAAACGTGGATAGTTCCTCCTTAGATGAGGCTGTCCACACTCCCAATACTTTAATGGCTCACGGGGGTTGTCCCCAAACTTATTCGTTCCCAGGTTTACCTATTTACTGCTACCTTGCGTATTCATATGATTAGGGTGAAAATCCTTCCTTGGGAAAATTTTTGTTTCATTTCAATAAGGAGTCGGCTGGTATCCATTTTTCCGTTGGTTCATTCCATCTTGTTTCTTTTCCTTCTAGGTCTTGGGAAACTCTACCCACTGTTTATACTAGTCATTGCACATTCTTTCCTTTCTGAATGCCTCACTCAAGGATTTGGGGCTGTCAAAATCAATTATGTCCGAATAATCCTGTGGTAAACAACTTAAGAATCGTTGGCTCTTTACCTTGTCCTCCTGGATGTACGGTACAAACCTTAATAGTTCCAAAACTTATTTATAAGATCCTCCATTGTCATTTGTCCAAGTCGTAATTCGTAAAATTCTTTCGTCTTCCTTTCATAATAGCTTTCAGAAAGGTATTGTTTCTTGAAATACTTCTTGAAGTCGGACCATTCCAACTGTTTCTCCTTTAGGCCCTTGGCCAATTTCAGGTCCTCCCACCAAATGTTGGCCTTCCCCTTCAGATTGTAGATGGCCATTCTGACCTTCATGTTGCTGGAATAGTTGTAGTTTTGGAAGTATTTTTTGATGTCCAACAACCATGCCTCGGCTTCTTCTCGTGTCCTGGATTCTCCATCAAAAGTATCTGGTTTAATCTTTTTAAAATATCCTTCAAGGTGGTCTGTTTGTTTTCTTTTTTTTTTTGGTATGGTTTTGGCTTCAGCTGAAGGTGTCCCTTCTGATGAACTGTCTCATTTTTCTGTTTTCACACCATAATTCTTGGAGGCCCTCTTGCTGACCTCTTCCTCATGGTTATCATCTTTTGGGATTTTCTTGGTTACGATACTACGCAACAGGACTTCATTTATCTCTTGATGTTCTTGTTGTGCCTTCTTCAATTTTTCATTGTCGGCCTTGAAAACCTGTAGTTCAACAATAAGGTTCCTCATTGTTTCCTACACCTCCATGGGTGAGCTTCCATCACTTTTCTGTCTCGGATCTCCCGGAGGTCCTTGCTGTGGATTCCCTTCCATCCTAATTTCTACACCTTGTTGAGCTTCCATTATTTAACACAAAACAGAAAAGCTTTATGTTTGTAATCCACAAGATTTATTAGTTTTTTCATAAATCAGAATATATACTAAGAAATTAATGTGGCCCTATTCAGGCCCAGTGTTGTAAATTTTTCTCTGATACCATATGTAATGAACCTCATAATCACCATAAAAAAAAAATTCTATGAGGAAATTCCATTTCGTTTAAGCTCAGAATCTAGGATAAGGTAAGATTTATTTGTGTCCATAAAATAATTATGAAAAGTTCGAAATACTTAAAGGTGCATGTCATCATGGAAAGCAACACTCAAAAAAAAAAAACATCATAAACATCACGCTAAAAATCTGTGTAACTTGTCACTCCCTGTACATAGTGACTTATAATGATTATCTAATATCTCTATCCTATCTCTATCTCGGATGAATATTCTCCATCGATTCTACTAGTACATTCCTTACTGTATTAGAGTTTTTCATATAACCAATAACTCCTACCGTATTCCTACAGTTTTGTGGAAGACAATGATCAAATGGGTTTCGGCGATTTTCCAATGCCGAACACACACACAAAACAAAGGGGCCATGTTGTTTTCCAAAAACGCTAAGAGAAAAAAAAGACTAGAGGACTATGGACTCAGCACTTCAGGGTTTTGGGGTTCAGAATCCCGCGAAATCAAAAGCCAAAACATCAAAAGGCAACAATTTTCAAATCGCAAAAAAGAAAGTGGTACCCACACATCGGGGTTTCGGGGTTTGGAATCTCATGAGTTCAAGTGCATGAACCTCAACTTGTCCAAACCTCTCAAATGCGAAAAGGAAAGGTGGGTCCCGTACTTCAGGTTTTCGGGGCTCGTAACTTCGCTAGTTCAGTGTCCATACATGAACATGTACAAACCTCCAAAAAGAGAAAAAGGAAAGGTGGAACCCGTACTTCGGGGTTTCGGGGTTTAGGATTTCGCAAGTACAGAAGCCAACATCATCACACAAAAACTCCTGAAATTGCAAAAAGTTGACCAGCACTTGCGAAAAGTGACCGGGATTTCGTGAGTACAAAGCCAAACATCAACACACGAAAACTTCTGAAATTTCGAAAAGTGACCAGCATTTTGGGATTTCAGAGTTCAGGATTTCGCGAGTACAAAGCCAAACATCAATACATAGCAACTTCTAAAATTGTGAAAAGTGACCAGCATTTCGGGATTTCGGCATTCGAGATTTTGCAAGTTCAAGTGCCCCAACATATGATGTAACAAACCTCTGAAATGAAAAAGGAGAAAGTTGGACTAGCGCTTCAGGCTTTCGAGGTTCAGAACTTCACGAGTGCAAGCGCCCAAGCCTCACATGTTCAACCTCCAAAATACAAAAAGTGGAAAGGTTGGACTAGAAGATTTCAATCTCTTTCTGTTGTAAAAACTAAGGTAATCATATGCAAAGGAGAAGAATACTCTACTTCTACTGTGAATTTTCACACTATCTCAAAATTTCATAATCTTTGTCCTTTACTGGTGTTCTTACTTCCATTCTGGGCGACAACACGTGTAGAAGGATTCAATGTTCGTTTACCAATCAGAATTTCGAAAGTCTAACTTCTACGTTTTATACGCATATAATCTATAAAAGGGGTACAATAGGGTAACAATTTCTGTAAAAGGTAACTCCTATTATATTCACTTAGAGCCTCGTTTAATCAATGCATTAAATGTCACCATTACTAGATCTGTGCATCTAGGTAAATACATGAATAAGAATATAATTCCCTCAGATTTTGGTAATTAGAGTTAATGTTCTGAGTGGTTTCCTGGGGTTTTAACTACAGAGAGGACCTGCCCTGTTGACGTTAATCTCCTCCTTTGCTTACTTACTTATAGAAAAGTAAATTACAGGTGTGTCCATCTAACATTTTAATCACAAGAGGAAACTATTTTCTAGAGCTTGGATGTTTATTAAGAACTTCATGACGATCGACAGATTATAACTACGAAAGGACTTCATCTTCCGCAACAAATAAATATACCTCAGTAGATAGATGTGAACATTCCCACAGACGTATTACAACTATATAAATAAGGATTTCCTTCACATATATTCCTCACAGCGAATAGAAAAATGGGAAACGTTACAGTTCTGTTTAATCAAATACAATGCAACAGATATCAAATCATTCAAAACAAAGAATAGAAATTACTCCAGTTCAGATTTAATAGATACATGACATCGGATGAATCATAGCCATTCATAATAGAGAGGGGTAGATCAACATATCTGAATCAAATCCACAGGAAGACAAAGGGAACATCCACGTTCCTCCCAACCGTAGAATAGGGCAACCAAAACTACTTACCCGATTCACCCCCTAGCCTCACCATGAATCCATGAGGGCGAACTTGGAGACTCCTCAACAATAATTCCAAATTTTTCAGCAGTTATCCCCTTGACTCACACTTGCTTGACAGTTCTCATAATAGCAAGAGAACTCACTATCCTTTCCCAACATACTTTGTAATGTCCTGTCTCCTCGCATATGTTATTTATCAATTTTTGCCCAGGTCTTTTTCCCTCCTTTGGGGATTTTCACAGCTTTTCTTAATCCCTGATTTTTAGGGGCTGCTAGTGGCCAAATATGTGATTTGCCACTTGTAATAATCAACCTAGAGGCAGTTTCAACATGTTTCCCACTCATGGAGTCATGGTCAGTTGATTTTAACATGGTTGTTCCATTTGTCCTCCTGCAATTAATATAAATATTCCGTTGTGATACAAGTGTCATAGTCAAATAGTTAGTTGAGTTCCAAATAGATCTCTGCCCAATAGTCACAATTATTAAATTCGAAATTTCGAATTGCCACAAATGGAAAAAAAATCCAGATTCGAATTTGTCAAAATCCGAAATAAATTTCCAGCACACTAACCACTATTAAAATATATAAATAAATTATTGTCTCTAACATTCACTATAAATTAACAAGTGTGTCATTGTTACAGGTATGTGTTTTATTTTGTGGATACGCATTATCTCACTCATATGGGGGCACCACAAGGCAAGTGTTTCATTTTCGTTTGTATGACTGTGAAAACTGTATGTGTTTCAATTTCAATGACGATAAGATCTTCAAGGTGTCTGCCACATCTCTAAGGGTATGGAAGAAATGCCTTATTTTTTGCTGCAGTGGTTTTACAGTGCTCAGTTCAAGCGGGAACCTTGATTTTAGAGTTGATAGTTATCCTTGAGATCCCAAGGACAAAGTATTCTCATGAACGTTGAATGGCCCTTCTCACAAGGTATACAAAAATATATATTATATTTTAACTCAACTTTTATAGTTTGACATTATTGTAATGAGGAAGAATAAGATCTATGTAACACTCGAAAGTGAATTAAATTGTATTATTATAAGCGAATAAATAACAAGTATTCCTAAGAGAATTTTGGGCTAACCATAAACCTAAACCTTTGTTCGTCACGAAAAACGTCATCTCTTTTAATCTATTAAAAAAATTTAGCAGAGGAGGTGTACGGACATTTCTAGGATAAAAACAAGAAGAAGAATAAACCGCACTTTCACTACCGTGTTGAAAGATTTATGCCAAGCTATTTCCTCACATTAGATAGTCCATAAACCCTACCTGTCTCACGCAAAATGAGTGCTCCATTGACATAGTTTGAATTATGTGGAACTTTGAAAATATTTTAACATTGTTCAATCATTGTAATCTATGTTAACCTATTTACTTTTTTAGATTTACTTAAATATGTTAAGAAATTATTATCTAGCCATTTCATTGATATGTTTAGGTAATTAGCAAACTTACTTGACATTAAATATTTATTTTATTATTAACTTTTATTTTTTACAACATCATATTTAAATTGTTGCGAAATGAATACATTAAAATGCATGCAAATTAAATTACCTTAAAAATATTTACAATGAAAACATTATTAATTTTTAAGTGTATATTTTTATTTAATTATAAAAAAAAAATCAATTTCAAATGAGAAATATATTAACATACCCAAAAGTTATAAGCAGATCTTCTTGAATCTACCAAACTCTACATAAAAAAAATGTTTATTTAAGCAATGAATCCTCCTAAATATTTTTCTTTCAAAAAGTGAAATGTCACATTTGATAACAACATTATGTTCCTTAATGAAAATAGAACCCAAAATCTTCCCAAGGTATATTAATAAACACACTTTCGTTTGTTAATAATGAAAATAGGACACAACATCTTCCAAAATATATTAGTAAAGAAAATTTCATTTTATCAAGATTAATAGAGAAGTAGTTAAGATTAATAAGATTGTTGTGGATATTTGAGTTGGGTGTTGTTGAAAAATTAAGGTTGCTTATGATAAGAGAAATTCGCAGAGTGGACAGGTGTTGCCAATATCCAGCCAAGTGAAAATGCAAGTGGAATGGTAGACGTGGCCGCATTGGACTTGAGATGCCTGCTCACCCAATTCAAAATCGAAATGGCAAATTGGGCAGGATGAAGTGACACTGTTATTATCATTTATATGATCCTCCGAAATACTTATGGTAGGCAATGTTGTACAAAAGGATTTCAGAGGATCATATAATGATAATAACAGTGTCACTTCATCCTGCCCAATTTGCCATTTCGATTTTGAATTGGGTGAGCAGGCATCTCAAGTCCAGTGCGGGGCCACGTCTACCATCCCAAGGGGCCACTTCTTCCATCCCACTTGCATTTTCACTTGGCTGGTGATTGTCACTACCTGTCCACTCTGCGAATTCCGAATACGCACATAATTTTACTGAAACGCGTTTTCTGGAAGGATGGGTGATTTCGGAGTATCAGTTTAACCTGCCAATTCGATTTTGAATTGGGTGAGGAGGCATCTCAAGTCCGGTGCGGCCACCTCTACCATTCCACTTGCATTTTCACTTGGCTACATTTTGGCAATACCTGTCTAGTCTGCTAATTCCAAATGTGCACATAATTTTACTGAAAGGTGTTTTGTGGAAGGATGCGTTTTAGTCCTGGAAGAAAAGCTAATTACCAAAGAATTTAATTAATTTTCTAATTTTTTATTGTTAATTAATTAATTTTTTAATTGTTTACTGTAGAATTACTATTACAAATATACTATCATATTTATATAAATAAAATTGGTTTATATGGCCTTTTTTTCCAATTTTTCAGATATAATATTAAACATTATGAAAGCATAATTATAAATAAATAAAATTGAAAATATACTATCATATTTATATAAATAAAATTGGTTCGTATAACCTTTTTTCCAATTTTTCAGATATAATATTAAACATCATGAAAGCATAATTATAAATAGATAAAATTGATTTATATGGCAATTTTTTCCACTTTTCAAGATATAATATTAATCATCATGGAAACATAATTAATAATTAGTAGAAGAATTAATTAATTTTAAAATTATTTATTAAAGTTATTGTCATAACTATTATATAACTAACAACAATCACTTCATAAAAGTCACTTCATAAAAGTGGTTGATGTAAGCCTAACAACATTATTAATTTGGGAAGATAGAAAATGACAATTCACTTATTTCAACCACTTTTATAAAATATCTAAACAAAAAGATACATAATTATAATAATTATTATAAAGATATATGATTTGTTATGAAAAATTAAGATTTGTTATGAAAAAATAAGATTTGTTATTGAAAAAATAGGATTTATCAATAGCAAACCCTATTTTTTCTTATCATAGCAAAAGCCTAAATTTTCTTATAGACTTATAACAAACCCTATTTTTTCTTATCAATAACAAACCCATTTTTTCTTATCATATAAAAATAAAATTTATCAATAACAAACCCTAATTTTTCTTATCATAAAAAAAATCCTAAATTCTCAATAACAAACCCTAATTTTTCTTATCATAATAAACTTTAATTATTCTTATCATAAACAAACCCTAATCCCTAATTTCTATTATCATAAGAAACCTTAATTTTTCAACAACACCCAACTCAAATATCCACAACAACCTTATGAATCTTAACTAAGTCCCTATGAATGTAGTATTAATGGAGTTCTACATAAGGAATATAATCCTAATTAAATCAATTTAATTGAAGAAACAAAATTTTCTTTATTAATATATTTTTGGAAGATATTCTGTCCTATTTTCATTATTGAACAAATGAAATTTTGTTTATTAATATACCTTGGGAAAAGGTAGTGTGTCCTATTTTCATTAAGGAACATAATGTTGTTATCAAATGTGACATTTCAACTTTTTGAAAGAGAAATATTTAGGAAGATTCATTGCTTAAATAAACATTATTTTTTTATTTGGAGTTTGGTAGATTCAAGAAGATCTCTTTACAATTTTTGGGTATGTTAATGTATTTCTCATTTGAAATTGAATTTTCTTTATAATTAAAAAAAAACATACACTTAAAAATTAATAATGTTTTCATTGTAAATTTTTTTAAGGTAATTTAGTTTGCATGTATTTGTTTCATTCATTTATGTTCATCACAATTCAATAAATGATCAAATATTCCAATTAACTTGGTTTACAATGAAATATGTCCCTTGATCTTATGATGACTATTGGACCTTTTTACTTCCATTGTTACAACTTAAATGAATAAATGAATGACAATACTACAATTTTGAGAATAACAATTTTGTAAAAGGCTTACTGGTTCAAGGCAAGGCAAGCAACATTTAACATGAGTGTATTAAATGTATGACAATACCGATCAAGCTTATATCACAATTTGGAAAAATCCTAGGATTTATTGTTTTGACAATGGTGCATTGGGTGTTTGACGTCACTGGATATAAAGCCAGATATACATATAGAAATCTTGCTTACAACATTCATAACATCAATCTGCAACAACCTCGCATGCTCTCTTCCCTAAAACGATTCGATTTTTATATATTTGAATCTTTTAGTGAATCCAAATTATGGACGTGAAAACCAGCTATTAGCGGTCAGTGTCAACACAATACGTATCCCACCACATTCTCATATTTCCATACGAACGAACACTACACTAGTGTTTCAATTTAATATTAGGATGGCACACATTCGTAGGCAATGCACTCTCTCGGGTTTATCTAAAGCACTGCAATAAAGAGAAATCATACATATTTGAAATGCCAATTTGCCACCGTCATGGCAAGGTGGTTCTATAAACCCAACAAACTGCATCTATTATTGTTGGAATAATGCTTAGTTTATAAGACTAGATTGGGTTGGTTGAAGATTTGTAGGAGGTTGTTGAGATATCTTCTCAACCTCTCCCTCCATGAGTGGAATCAGTTGGATCTAAATCCAACTATATATATGTGTATTGTGTTGTGTTTCATTGAGTAATACAATTTATTGTTTTGTGTGTTATTTCTGTGCAATGACTACTCTTCCAATTTCTAAGTTGGTATCAGAGCTTGGCTGGGCTTAATCCCTCATGGGAGTGCCCAGGAAGATGAAATAGATTGGGATCTGAATTTCTGTACATATGTAAAAGAGTAGATTGTGATGCATGTGTAATTAATTACTGTGCATGACTGTGTATGAGAATTAATTTTCTGTGTGATTGTTGGCTTTAGCCGCGGATGTTATTACTACATTGCATTTGTTGTTGAGTTGTTCGCTGGAATTTGTCACTGTTGTTTGGATGTTGCTGAGCATAAAGAGAACACGGAACAAGGAGACATAGTGATAGCAGTTGTCATTGATTCAGGAAGCAGGAAGGAGCCGTAGTGAAAGTTGTGAGAGAGGAAGAGTCGTCGGTTAGGGGCAGAACTGTTGTGCGAAAGACGTGAAGATCAATTATTAACATGATAAACCGAATTGCTAGAAGATCTGCCATTGGATATCATTTGGTTCGTTGATTGTTGGAAGAAGAGACGCCATCTGCAACAAAGAGACTCGTGCATCAACATTTGATGGAGGAAACCGTGTGAAGAAGACTGCAGATGTCGTCTACTTGCTGGTCAAATTATACCTAATGTGAATGCATTGCACCTTCATCAATTAGAGTGCCGAGTTGGGTTATCCACCGATTGGAGCTAAGCAAGTCGAGCAATGGAGTAAAGAGATCTAGAGAAAATCTCTACCAAGAAAACCACCGTAGAGGGCATGCCTTTCTTTTATGTTGCCTGTATACTGATTTATATATTTAATTATGAGTATTGTGAAAGTATTGTTGGCAAATATTGAACAAGCAAGGAATGCGTGTTGATGAGTGTTTTCTTTGAAGGCAACAACAGAAATGGCAGGATATAAAGGATAAAACCCCTTGGGGATTCGGACGTAAAAACACAGTAGGAACAACATTGAAGAAAACATGCACATTGAAGAAAACGCGCGCAGCAGAAGTTTACAGAGAAGAAGGAAGATAGACGAGATCGTTGGATCCCATTCAAATTTCTCGAAAGGCCGACAACCGTCATATTTGCAGAAGTTGCGAGGGAGATAATTCATAGGAGATTCGGGGATCGGGACTTTGAAATGTCCAGTTCACTCGACAACGAAAACCCCGAAATCGCGATACGCGATTTCGCGATTTGATCGCAGCTGTTAAATCAAGCAGCGATCTGGACCGTTCATTCGTATGGACGCGTGGCAGCCAGGAGGCTTCATCGGAGATTCGGGGATCGGGATTTCATAATGCAAAGAACACAATGCAACGAAAACCCCGACTTCATGATATGCGAAATCCCGACTGAATCTGAGCCGTCAGATCAACATGTGATCTAGACCGTCGATCTAATTCATGACAGCAGTCCATGTCAGCTAGGGACACGTGGCACAACCAGGTAATGACAGGTGGCAGGAAGATTCAACAGTCCAGGCACAGGTAAGTCACGAATCAGAGTGACATGTGGCAGTATTTAACACGTGTCAAACCACGTGTGACGTCAGCAGAGGCATCGGCGATCGGGACTTTGTAATGCCAAAATCTCTTGACATCAAGAACTCTGAAATCGCGAAATGCGATTTCGCGATTTAATCGCAGCCGTTGAATCCAGAATGAATCTGAACCGTAGATCCTAGCCCTGGTCGGAGTTTCGAAGATCGGGTTTTGGTATTGACAAGAACATTGAACATCAGACATCACGAAATCGCGATACGCGATTTTTCGATAAGGCATATAAGTTGTGGGCCACCCAGGAGTCAATGCAGGACAGGTGTAAGGAGTACAGAGGAAGTCGGGAATCGACATATTGCAAGTCCAGGGGGCGTATGCACATTATCATTATAAACCCCGAA
>JZKD02S1768723.1:266083-311394 GCA_000966675.3 Picea glauca | reverse complement strand
ATTGGTTGATGACACATGAAGAAATCTTAATAATTATTTAAAAGGCATAAAATTGTTTAAGCTTATAAACAACTGATTCACCCCCCCTCTCAGTTGTTCTAGTATTTCCAACAAGTATGTGTTGTAATGGAAGCAAATTAATTACTAGTGTTGTTAGTGTGAGTTAATATTTTAGTTAGAGTAGTAAAATAAGGACTCTTGTCTCTTGATATAAGTTGGCAACCTCGATTTCAAGAACAACTGTTCTTATTGGAAGTCACCTTGTATAATTGAATGTTGAGGGCATTCTGTATCCAAACTTCTCTTCTAGACACTGAAGGATAGTCGAAAGCAAAAATCCGACAGATGGAGGCATGTTCATAGAATGCATCAATAATTGACATAATTTATCACGGAATCCCCGATGAGTCGAGATGTCAAATTGTCCATTGTACAAGTTCATGAATGATGGTTTGAAGCGTTTATGCTTTAAATGAGTTGAATGGTAAGCTTGAAGAAGAGGAAGAGAAAGAGCATAGTCTGGAGGCATCAGAGTGGGTGTAGACAGACGAAAGTTAAAGTGTTTTTTTGTAATTGTGATTAAGTATTGTAATTTGTAAAGTAAGCATTAAGGGAGGGTGTTGGAATAATGCTTAGTTTAGAATACTAGATTGGGTTGGTTGAAGATTTTTAGGAGGTTGTTGAGATATCTTCTCAACCTCTCCCTCCATGAGTGGAATCGGATCTCAATCCAACTATATATATGTGTATTGTGTTGTGTTTCATTGAGTAATACAATTTATTGTTTTGTGTGTTATTTCTGTGAAATGACTTCTCTTCCAATTTCTGTGCAATGACTTCTCTTCCAATGTAAAAAATGAAACGCTGGAATTTCAATTGGCATCCCCATTACCAAAATCATGTAAAAAATGAAAAGCATGGCTAAACTTGGCAGAAATTTAAATCTGTTGTTGTAAAAGATAAAAGTTCATAGTGAAGTAAATATTTGATGTTGTAAAAGATAAAAGTTCATAGTGAAGTAAATATTTAATGTTAAGTAAGTTTGTTAATCACCTAAACATGTCAATGAAATGGCTATATAGTGATTTCTTAACATGATTAAGTAAATGTGAAAAAATAAATAGCTTAACATGTGCATTAAAAAATTCTAGGAAGTTATAAACACTAGCACAATCACTTAAGTTGTGACTGATGAACCCTGATAGGGGATTACAATGATTAAAAAATGTGACTTAACAATATTCAAATCTTTAAACAATGTTAAAATATTTTCACAGTTCCACATAACTCAAAATATGTGAATGGAGCACTCATTTTGCATGAGACAGGTAGGGTTTATGGACTATCTAATGTGAGGAAATAGCTTGGCATGAATCTTTCAACACCATAGTCAGAGTGCGGTTTATTTTTCTTCTTGTTTTTAGCCTAAATGATTATATTAATGAATCTTTACAATGATTATATTAATGAAGTTGAAATATAAATATAAGACATAAGAAGATAATTGGCGGTCTTTTGTACCAATTAAAATTAAATTTGGCTACTAGATCATATCTTCTTACATGGGGACTCAATCATGGAGAGGGTGGATATTTTCTTAGAGGAGGCATTAAAGCTACTAGTTTTGATGTTGTTTTCATCAATATCGATATGCATGTAAACATTCTACTAGTTTTGATGTTGTTTCCATCACATTTTAAGAGGAATCTACTTGATTAAGTATAGATGATACCATTTAAGAATAAGAGGTATCCATATGGGAGAATCTAAATTATCCATAGTGTAGGTTCTAAAGATTTTTCCATTTTTCCAAAGTGAGGAGGATGGCATCCAATATTGGTTTCTACAGATCCACTTCAACTTATATCAATATGCATGTAAACATTCTACTAGTTTTTATGTTGTTTCCATCACATTCTAAGAGGAATCTACTTGATTAAGTATAGATGATACCATTTGAGAATAAGAGGTATCCATATGGGAGAATCTAAATTAATTTGTTTCTATCAACTCATTTTTTTCTTGACTACTTTCTCATCGTTCTTTTTTATCTCATGTAACTTGTTCTTCCTATATATTTTTCTTGCATGTTATTGGGAAATGCCCATATTAATGGCATATTTTTCACTTGAAGGGAAATTATTCATAGTATAGGTTCTAAAGATTTTTCCAGTTTTCCAAAGTGAGGAGGATGGCATCCAATATTAGTTTCTAGATATCCACTTCAACTTATATCAATATGCATGTAAACATTCCATATTTGGTTCAAATCTATCAATGTATTTGCCACCCATTTTTTTTATTCTTTGTAATGAATCTTCATTCCAATAGTGAAAAGGGAGGCAAAATAATTTTAACCTGGTTGGAATAGTTGAGGGCACATCCTATTCTAGATAAAAGTTTTCCATCCACCAAATAGGTACATCCCTTTGGGTGTCAAATAAATATGTCCCATCTATGAAAATAAAATATTTAGCTTCTTTTGATTCGAAAAGGAATGCATAAAATCCACTCCCACATAAATAATGAGTGAGATTTCCATTCACCAGTACTTGATGTTTTTCACAAAACCAAGGGTCCATCGAACATGGTGATGGCCATAATTTAGTAAATTTCCCAATTAATCCTCTTTCAACCAAAGCTAATTCCATATATTAGGAGTTTGCGACGAGGAGAGGAACCTTTGAAATTTCCTCCTATTTCTTGACAAAGGATGAAGGATGATATTTTGAAGAAAATTTCTCAATATCCAATATTGCAACCCAAAAGGACATGACCTCAACACCTAGAGCAGGAAGAACCCTTTCTCCAAGATACATATCTATGAAACCCTAAGAGAGGTTTTGCATGATGATCACAAAGCTCTAAGATATAACAAGGATTTCCACCATTATTATTATTTAGTGGTGGAATATGTAAAGGGAGTCATCATTGACTCTGAGGTAAAGCAATAATAACTTGATTTTCCCTCCATCCTTAATTTTTCTAGCCTTATAGATGCCCCTTTAACTCATCCTATGGATGGCTCAACCTTTCCCACAACTTCTTTGGTATCTAATTCCTCTTGCTTCTTAAATCCCAAAATATTCATTCTATGGGAGTTTTAAGAGATTCCATATCCACCCCAAGATAAATTGTAATATATATTTATCTGCAAGAGGCCAAACAATTCATGCTTCAACTACTTAGTAGGCAATTTAAGGATAAAACAACCACTAGTTATGAAGCAATCACATTTCAGTATTATACTACTTTTTCACTTATGTGATCTCTAACTTGGTACATGTAGTTATAATATAGAGAGTAATGTGTCTTAAGAGTGAGGGAAAGATGTATTTTATTGCAAAGTTAATACTTCTTTGGATTGTTTATGCTTCATCCATGCAAAAAAGTGTTTATTTGTGTATTTTTGTAAGTTGGGTGAGTTCACAAAGGGAGTGATCTTGATGTTATGAGGAAAATACCTCTTAAAACCACCCAATAAGAAAAATATAGAAAAGTACATTGAGGATGTCAGGTCAAAAATATAAGTTCATAGTAAAACCTGCTTATTTATATACCCATAAACCTTTCTGGGTAAGTTTTGTAAACCATTAGCGTTGAAATCGATTTGGAGACTTGTGACAACTCTAAGTAAGTCATTCAATCTCATAATAGAAAAAATATATTACAATGTAAAGGTATGAAGGTAATATACATCATGGAAACTCTAAATTTATGTTCTAGTACCCAATAACAACACTTTTTAAATTGTGAACTTGTACTAGCAAATTGTCACTTGAAACGAGTCATGATCTTGTGAAATTTCATTCCCAATGTCATTATATACCCAACCTCATTATCTACCCCAATTTTATCTTTAGGTTCGTTTCAAAATGCAATATTATGATTGAAGAGATATATATAAATTTGGTCGTGTAAGATCCATGCAACTTGTGAACTTCATAGAATTGGCTGGTTGGAAATATTGTTCTTAGAATTAGAAGGTAAAAACATTAAAGTTTATACAAATATAGAATAAATCCTTTTATTGTTTTCATAATAGCCAATTCATGTTGAACCACCTACTGATTAATCAAAGGAGTCAACATTGGAATTTTTGCAAACTATGCTCACATCTAATGAAATATGACCCAAACAAGATAAAAGTGTTCTTTGATAATATGTAAAGGTTTAGAAACTCAAACATCAACCAAGTATTCGCTCCCTAAATTCAAAAACACCATGAGCCTAGAACAAGCCAAACAAATATAGACTCTCAAATATTATCCATTGTCATGGGTGTCCTAAACTTTTCGAGATCCTCTCAATTTAGCTATGAAATTTTACACCAAAGACACAAGATACTATGTCATTGTTGCAAGAATGTTACCAATATCTAGTGAATTATGTTTTGAATTTGATATCTACTTATGGTTAAACATACTTATTTATGAGTCACACCATAAGAAAACTTAGATGCTTGCATCTATGTGTCCTTTAATGTAGTGAAGTTCAAGTTTCATTTATGTAATTATAAAAGTATTACATCCTCTATTGCTTAAAATCCACAAATAATTATTAGCAAATAAATCTTAGAGAACTTTAGACATAAATCCCTACTTGGAACCACAAATGTAACTACTATCTCAAAGAAAACAAAGCATGCTTATATCAAACAACCAATAACTATAGTGAAAAGGAGAGAGTAGAAAAATTAGGTAATGACACATGATTCCAACAAAATATAATAGATCACACAATCCTCATCCTCTATATAAAAATAGATATACACCACAAATTCAGGTTAGTGGAGTGAGAAAGTACAAAAATGTCAAGCATGCACTTGTTAATGGTGAAAATTATCAAGTTCTTATCTGAGTTTAAGGATATTGAAATTTCTAATGTAGTCCCCCTAAAAATACATGACAAGTGCATGGACACCTTCATGGGGTAATAAAATGGATCCCTTTCCTATCCAACCTAGAAAGGAGCTACTCAACTTGTTACATGGATCACGACAAATCCCACACTAAGAAGTACCATTAATTAGTTTCTACTTGTCAAAAAAAAATAGGTTGTTTCACCAGATGAGAGACTCAAAAGAGATAGAAACTTGATGCAACATTGACATAAATACCAACTCAAAAACATGACACTAAAACCCAATGCATGCCTCAATTTTGATGGTTAGTTTTCTGAATCCTTTAGTTGAATAAAAGTGCTCGAAAATTTTGATCGAATCCTTGTTCATTTTTAGATCAAAGGTTTAAAAAAAATGTACCACATATAGGAACCAAAGTTTATCACTCTCTATTGTACAAACAAGATTGCATTTCCTTTTTTTAATTCATTATCATGCTCATGTTTTGTTAGAAATGATGTTTATTGAATTCACTCCACCTCATTTCATAATTCCAATGTATGTACAACTCCCATATATCCATTGATATTTACACCAAATTCATCAAGAACAAAACAAGTAGATGCATGTATTATTAGAGAAATAGGGTTGTCAATTCACCCCTCATGAGTGTTATTTAATATAGAAAAGTAGTAGGCCTCCTAACAACAATTCTAAGACTTCTTCTTCATGTAATTTTTTTCTTCTTCAAAATGAGGCTTCCACATCCAATGAAGAATTGAACATGCACATAGTGTGCCTCACTACCTAGATTAATCATTAAATCAACAAAAATACAACCTTTCATTGTAGTAGTATATTCAATATATTAATATGGTTGACATCTATTTTTTCATCACATTTGCATATGCTAATGTTGCATCATATTTACATATGTGAGTTTTTCACAAAGTTAAAAAATCATCCAAGTAGAGATGGAGATGGAAATTGTAGTAGTATATTCAATATATTAATATGGTTGACATCTATTTTTTCATCACATTTGCATATGCTAATGTTGCATCATATTTACATATGTGAGTTTTTCACAAAGTTAAAAAATCATCCAAGTAGAGATGGAGATGGAGATGGCTCTGAGCATGCATTGAAGAAACTTTGTAATCCTAAGATAACATTAAATGAAATAGTTTTATTAGTTACATAAATATTAAAAGTTACTTAGATTTCAAAATGACATATAGTTGTTATTCTTAAACTGTCTTTTCGATTCTATATCTTAACTATGTTCAAGTGAATGATACCATTAATATCAAATAATCTTGTTTATGATGATATCATATTAATGTAATTAAAAATATTTCTGTGGTTGGGGTTTTCATGATTGGTCGGAATAGCCACAGTTTTGTCAATAGAGTGTCGACGTTTTGGATCCAAATCAGGATCCATCTTCAGGACAATGAGCCTGGGTTTAGATGATGAGAAGAATTTGGTTTTAAATACTGGAATTGACGTGAAATCTAAGTGTCGGCTAAGTTGTTTTGGTAAAAATTCTTTTTTATTATTTATTTAGTGTGGTTAAATTTAATTAAGGTTTTGTTATTGGTAAAAAAATTCTTTTTATTATTTATTTAGTGTGATTGAAATTAATTAGGGTTTTTTTTTAATTGTTTTGAAATTATTTTAAATTATTATTAGATCAATGTTTATTAATTTTTTTGTTTTAATTAACTAGAGTCTAGGTAGTTAGTAGGGTTTATTATTAGGTTTTTAAGTGGTTTATTCAATTATTTAAGGGTTTGCTTATTAATGTTATTTAGGTTTATTATTAGGTTTTTTAAGTGGTTTATTCTATTATTTATTTAGTGTGATTTAATTTAATTAGGGTTTTGTTTTAATTGTTTTGAAATTATTTTAAGTTATTATTAGATCAATGTTTATTAATTTTTTGTTTTAATTAACTAGAGTCTAGGTAGTTTGTAGGGTTTATTATTAGGTTTTTTAAGTGGTTTATTCAATTATTTAAGGGTTTGCTTATTAATGTAGTTTATCAATCCAAAAATTAAGAGAAAATCTTGTTCTTATGGATTTTTTTGTGAAATCATCTTTCCAAATAATAACAATATGTCGTTTATTGAGTAATGGAAGGGTTTATCCAACATCAATCATGTTTTTCTCCAATGCATTTTGAAATAATATGAATTTCTTATATTTGTATGGACAAACAATGGTCATGGTGTTGATGATATATTATCAACAAATTGATAAGAAAATAAAATTGAAATGAAGTTGAAGTAATTATCTCCTCATTTTCCATGAACTTTATAAACAAATTAAGCAAAATATTAAGTATCTCATCTTTAGAATAGTTATTGTTTTCTATACAAAAAAAAATGGATTATGAATATTTCTATCTTCACAAACATATTCGAGAACTATTTAATTAAGGAATTTTTCCCCCAAGGGTCACACTAGATAAAGACTGAATTTAGAGGAAAGAACCTACACTCATCTATATCAATGCATAAAAGAAATAACTAATTTTTTAAAGAGAGAGAGAGAGAGAGAGAAAGGAGAGGCCTCACCCTTTGAATCCTTCTTTCAATATCGATCATTGCTCCAGCTTCTTGAAGAACTCTTGATCTCTTGCAGAACTAGCCTACAATATGGAACCCATAATAGGTTGTTACAACGTATTTATACATTCAAATAGCATATATCATGTGAATAGATTCAAATATTCATGAAATAAATGAGCTCGTAACATTCAAATGAACCAATAAAAGCGTAATAAGAGGGAAAGAAAACTCTTCTATTAACAAGAATGTGAGAAAGGTAGTTAAAAAAATATTCAACCTTTGTTACTGGTTCAGAGCCACGGTTCCTCCAAAGACCTTCAAGCTTCAACTCAACGGTGAGGATATTTCTTGGATACATCAACAGGGATAGGAAAACACCCTGTAGTTATAAAGAGAATCAAGGAACACTAGAAAAGGATTTTCCAGGTATGGGATTCTACTCAAAGAATGAACGGATATAGGGAAGCTTGTTAAATTTGTTCAACATCATCTTGCACCTTTATTCTTCCTCTTCTCATCCATTACCCCAATGGTGAATTTATACCATCCTTGATAGGTTCAAGAGGTTGAATTCCATTTGGTATGGGATTATGGAGGTTGGGAAATGATCCCATCCAAAAACCATGCCCGAAAATGTGGAATTATTTTATTTTTCACATTTTTTTAGCGAATTTGTGGGTTGAAAACTACAAAGGTGGAGATGTCTATGTGTTGCAAAAAGGAAACCAATAGATATAAGAAAAAGTCATGTTTTTTAGGTGAATTTGATATTTTTATTATCAATATAGGGAAAAGGGTTGGATCATGTGACAAATTCATAGATGTGGAAATTTGTGCCCTAACAGATGTCGCCTAATGTGTGAGGTCACAAGAGAAAGTGATGGTTGAAATACATTATAAATTTGAGAGGCAAGGATGAAATGAAATAATATATGAAGGTTCTAGAGACAACTCATCAAAAAAAATAAACTGTCACCCAAAATCAAGTAAGAGTATTATCTATCCCAGGTCGGGAATACCCATGCTCACGATTGATGTAAGCATGGCCACCAAATCAAATACACTGCGGATCCATGGCATATATGAAAGTATGACTAATTTCTATTGACACGGGAAATACATAGTGGATCTATGTGATATATATGAAGTAGAAAGCATGGCCATAAGGAATACACAATGGATCCATGTGAAAGGAGATCACAACCATGAATAGATACACAATGGAGCTATGTCTCAAAATAAAACAACAGAGGATATATGGGACCAATGGTGATAAAAAATTGATCCTATGGAAGTACCAATGGCTTGGGGTGGTACAATATATGTCGGGTAGGAGCATAAAATATGTGATGCTCGTACTTCACCTACGATCTTCAAAACAATCTATCATGGTACAAGTCTACACTATGTGAATAGATGTGGCAGGGTTGAACATAGTGAGACACCATTTGATTATCGATAATTTATGTATACCATTAACACATGTGAGACAACCCACCCATAATAATAATGGGTGTCAAGGTAGCATGGTACAATCTAACAAGTGTGAATAAATGACCTGATGTCGAACACTTGGTAGATTCTATCAAGAAGGGGACATTGATGTATTCCCACTGTCGATAGAGAGAGAACTTGCCACTGAATAGTGAAATCCAAAAGGTACCAAATAGGACTCTAGATCCCTATCCCAGAGAAATATGTGTTGAGGTCGATAGGAATAAATGCACTAGAAGGAAGGCATTAAGGCATCCTCCATCATCCAACACGAGTGGTAGTAGAAGGTCGGAGATTTGAAAGGAATCAAACGAACAGATTGTAAGTACCACACCAAGGTATGACTTTGAAGATGGAATAGTGGATGACATATACTCTCTAAATAGTAGCCAATAATGGATACTACTGACAAAAAGAGGAATCCACCAAAGGGGCCAAATGGAAAGCATGGTAGTGCACAAATCCCTATGTGTGATGATTATTGTTTACATTGAACATAAGGGAAATTTCTCAGTCAGCGAGCAATGATGGTTTGTCATCTATTGAGCACAGGGCCACCTATAAATGATGAAAATAGGCCTATGGTGAAACTCTAGGTTATACACTTAGAGAAATGTGTCAGAGTCGATGAGAGCAGACCCACCAACAAGAAGTCAATGTGGACCCTCTATACTAGCATGAGTAAAGGACAAAGATACTTGCGTTGATGAAATGGAATTGGTTCACTCAAGAAGGATGATATGCAAGGTAGGACACTAACTATATAATGTTGGACTGAGGATAAAACTTCCCTTGAAAAAAATCACGACACATTATATGTCTTATGGAGCATGTATTATAAAATGGGATACATTTGTGACGCAAGAGGCATCAACAAATGCTCCATATGGTTGGAATAATAACCAACAAGGGGAGATTATACTAAAAAATGAGAAAAAATATCATAATGCCATACTAGACCAAAAATAATGAGATATTGACTCAAGATTGTGCTTTGTTCAAGGGAAACAATATTGCTTCCAAAAAAAGAGATAGATGCTTCCCCCCTTCTTTATGGTATTTTGATTTTTTTGGTCTTTTTCATATTATTAAATGATGAAAAAGAATAAGAGAATGCTATAGTACAATGGATGACACAAGTTTCATGTGCAGATAAACTATTTTCACAATGCAAGGAACATACCTATGCTCAATGTAAGGAAAACATGTGCAAGATAAGGACGCTAAGGGAATGTTTCCTCTAGGGTTAGGGTGTAGAGTCACAAAGGAATAAATTGCAAGGATGGGAACTGATAGGAATGCATAAGAAATTGGTTCAAAAATGGCATGCTAAAGCCAACATTAGGCCTAAAAGCATGAGAAGTCGATATGCAATGCAATTACAAATCAACCAAAATTTTGAATTCCTCGAAGGTGAGTTCTCTAGAAAACATTTGAGGATAAGTTATGAGGTTTCAACACAATGACATGGAAACCCTAAAGAGTTATCATGAGCCTAAGGATAAACTACAACATAGGTGTAAAAATTCTAGTGAGCTACGAACTAAGACACTCATGGAGAGGTAATATCTACCATACATAACAAACATCTTTAAACAACTTGAAAGGTATGATGCCAATGAAAAATGGGGTTTATAGCTGGATGGAACTATGTAGGAAAACCTACAACACAAAAGGTTTGCGCACAAGATTATGGTGGCCTACAGTACATAAGGATGAAAACGAATATTGTCAGACCTGTGATGTCTGTCTGAGGGTGGGAAAACCATCCAGAAGGGATGAAATGCCACTTATTCCCCAAGTGTCTTTCCAATTATTTGATAAATGGGTTGTTGATTTAATTGGATAGATTAATCTGCCAACAAGGAGATTAGGATCTAGATACATCATCAATACGACATAATATTTAATCGGATTGGTAGAAGCAACCCTAGTGAAGGACTGTAGCATGAAAATTGCAACACAATTTCTCTTTGAGAACGTGGTGACCATATTTGAAAGTCCTAGAATTGTTTTGAGTGATCAGGGAACTCATTTTATTAATAGTTCAATCATAGCTATGGTAGAAGAATTTGAGATACATCATCAGAAGAGAACAACTTATCTATTAGGGTCCTAACCCGCACATAGGTAGATTAATATATTCAAATGTAATAAAGGTCAATATTAATAAGGCCTTTCAATAAAATAGAACAAGGCGAATGTAAGAAGACCTAATAGAAGCTTCCTCTTTTAGAAGGATCTTCCTCTAGATGCCTCTTTTTAGTATAAATAGGAGTCGAGGGTATGAGAACCCTATCTTGGATATTATTGTAATAGAGCTCTGCTCAACTAGAGGTTTCCCCCTCAAAGAGGCTCGTTAACATTGCTTTCAGATTCAAAGTGCTATTTCTTTTGTTATTATTATATCATTTCATTGTTATTGTGGTCAATGTTCTCATTATATTGTTGTTATTCTACCATTACTAGAATTTTATTTTAGTTTTGCATACATTTTATATCTGGTATATTACAAGTGGTATCAGAGCACTTTCCTCAGCATAAAGTGTGGGTTAAGTTTTTTTCAGGGTAGAGATGTATTCCTACGTCTTTAAGCCACAGATATATGTCATTACACGCATAAACCCATGATTGAGGGATTCATACACGCAGGAAATACAAGTGGTACTTAAGCGCACATTTGTTGGCCACCCTTGGAACCCCTTTTGGTACCCCTTCGAGTGGTAGCACATCAGACAACACCTATGTATGGATCGGCCTAGATTTCCTGGAGCCCTCTTTAGATAAATCGATCAGTCACCTAACTGCTATAGTGTCACCAAGAATAACACTTGGGAAGATACTCTCTAGTACCTGGGTAGCTGGGTAGTATGGATAAAGGTACGGTCTATCCTCCTTAGTTAGTGCCCTGAGATATTGGGTCGAGTACTAATGTTGGAACCCGCATGTATATCACCGCATGTATATCAGAGATCTATAGCACAGGGAAAACCCTTCTCTGTAGAACCCTTGAATACCTAACCCTTGGGGGACAGAAACATAAACAAATTAAAAGAGACAAGATCTATTGCCACGCAATGGTGTTCAAGTTGCCAATTAAATAAACATTTATTTCTAGTTAGCCAATTAGGCATTTCCTCTTTGCAGTATTCTTCAGACCATAGTATAACTCTGTAAAAAAAAAAAAAACTTGCAATTTTTCTCACCATTATTTGAGACCTATTCCATTGGATTCATCTCTTCACCCTTATCACATTCATCCATATAATTTTTTTAGCCTAAATTTTTTACCCGCCCACCCCTTTTCAGTTTCCTCATCCTCATGGACCATACTCATAGCCAAGACTTGGAAGCTTGCTTCAACACCTTGCAATCTAGTCTCATTGAGACCCAACAAGAAGTGAAAGAACTCAGTGTCAATGTTTCCACCATCAATACAACCATGCAATCCTCAATGGGGGAAATCAAACAAGACCTCACCACCCAACTTGAATCAGTCTTTTCAGCACTCTGCACCAAACTGCATATCCCTACAGATAACCCTTCCTCTTCCTCACCTTCAGATATTGAAGGTGATCATTCCTCTCATTCCCATACCTTGCAGAACCATCACTTTCAACGTGACCTATGTCTTTCGAGGGTGGATGTGAGAAAATTTGATGGCTCGGACCCCACAAGTTGGGTAACCCAAATGGAACATTACTTCTCTTTATACAACATTACAAATGACTTAGCCAAACTCTGGTATGGTGTTCTCCATCTAGATAAAGAACGTTGGCAATGGTGGTAATGGAGAAAAACTTCTTGTCAAGGGTATATTTCTTGGACACACTTTGTGGCAGAGCTTTATGAACTCTTTGACACTGACACCAACCATTTGGGCCATTTGAAAAATCTAAAACAATTAGTAACAGTGTAATACTTTATAGCTTCCTTTGAGCACCTGGCTTTTAGAACAGAGGGCATGTCTGATGCCTTTTTCCGAGAGTGTTTTATCAGCCGCCTCAAGGATGAAATTCGGGCCCATGTTCTCATGGATCACCCTGAGTGTTTGGTGGAGGCTACCAAAAGAGCTAAATAAGCACAACAGGTTGTATCTTCTCAAAACCGCAAACCCTCATTTATCGCTCACCCTAGACCAGTAAATCCCACTACTCTCTCTGCTCCACTAAAGATCCAAAAATTGACCAGGGCTAAAATGGATGAACGCTAACTCAAAGGCCTTTGTTATAACTGTGATGACAAATATTTCCCAGGCCACAAGTGTAAAGAACAAAATATTTTTATGGCCATCTCCGAGGAGATTTCGGAAGATGATGAAGAAACTCCCTTTGTGTCTGAGTCACCTAAATCCACTGACATAACCCCTCCCTCAGACCCTCCCGAAGTAGAACCGGTCATTTCCCTCAATGCTCTCACTGGCTTCTCCACTCCCCAAAGCCTCAAGCTAATCGGTTACACCAAGCATCAGAAGGTCATCATTTTGGTTGATAGTGGCAGCACCCATAATTTTATTCATCGCCACATTTCCCAAGAAACTCATTGCTACATCCATGCCATCAATAATTTCCAAACCATGATTGCCAATGGTGGTTCCATGAAATGTGGAGGGAGTTGTGAAAATGTGTCTCCAAATTGGTGACTACCACCTTTTAAACAATAGTGACGAAATGTTTTTTTTAAACAACCTTAAGAATAATTAGTAGAAAGTGTTAATCCATTTTTATTTTTAAAATGAAAATTTTATTAATTTTAAATAATAAATTTGAATGTTTCAAATTAATTTTATATAATAACATACAAATTAAAATATTTAGTGATCTTAATACATTTTTTTTATAATTCCCTAATCAGAATTTTTTGATTAATTTTTTTTCTCTTTTTTCTTTTCTTTAATTTTTAATTTTTAGTTTAGATTGATTAGATTACCACAATAATATTATAAAAGTGGTTGGTATAAGTTATTCAATTAGTTGAGAAAAGTGAAAAATGAATAAGACTTATATCAACCATTTTAGTAGTTAGTTAAGAAAGGTGAAAAATGAATGAGACTTATATCGACCATTTTGATAATGTGGTTGTGGAGTCTATAATTACTCCTCAAAGACTTACACCTATTGACAATGGGAACATTTAATAGGTTTTTAGTGCTTAATCAGTTTTGTATGGACAAAATTAAATATTGATGGAATATTCTTAGTCCTCGCAATAAATCAATGGTTGTGATTTCAACCACTAACTTCCTCACTATTATAAAGGCATACGTTTACATGTTCAAATTTTTACTTTTACTTGATCATATTTAAAATCTACTATAGTTGCTAGCCGATTGCCAAGTCTAAGTAATTAACAAAGATTAAAGTTTTGTTAAAGAGTAGAGAGTTTATCGTTATTAATTTCTTATTTTTTACTGTGTTCATGCTTCCGTTCCTTACTTTTGATTGGAAGTTATTAGGTTCTTTAAAGCATGTTTTCATAACGTTTCAGATACTATTTTTCATGCTTATACTTATTTCCTTATGAATAGACAATATCTTACTAAGATGGACAGGGGAATTCATAAGGGACGATGCAGGATGGACGACCGTACAATTTCTGCATGCCAATTGGATCAAAACTTTTCATGAAAATACAAAATTGTTTCGGTAATGAATTATTAAAACTTATGTTCAGACTTGACTTTTATTAAAAGTTTGCTTTGATATTTCTTCTGTGGAAACTTGATTTTCATTAAAATTTTGTGTTGATATAATTGTTATTTGAAAGGAGTGGACCAAGTTAGGTTTAGTCATGTTTTTAAGGTTGATGATTCTCCTCCTACTGTTCAAGAGGATTGTGATGTTCAGATTCATTTAAAGGGCAATTTTCCATAACTTTAAATGAAATTACTTTGTTACATAGGTTTAATTTTAAAATGTAACTTATATTCCATTTAAGGTTTACTTTGTAATATAGGTTGCATTATTTGAAATTAAGGTTTTCTTTCATATATATTGCAACAAGGGGTTTATTTTAGGAATTGGAATCTAGTTAATGCAATTAGTTAGTGACACGATTTTACAGGTACACCCGTTTCTCAACCATAAAACTGTCAATTTATAGTATTTATATAGTTAATATGGAATCAACACAAGTGTGTTCATTTCCCAACATTCTTATGATATTCTTCCTGTATTTCTGTTTATTCTTCTTTTATTTTTGTTATCATGGTTTGAGAGAAATAGGTTGGGAGAAAGCGATTCCTATTGTTGTTCTCTTTTTCTTCTTGTTAGCTTTGCTTCTGCGTCTTTCTTCCACAGTGAAGAACAGAGAGGAATTTCAGAACGTTGCGACTATTGTTGCCTGCCAGTTTGAATATTCTCAACGAGTTTGAAGAATTTTCCAGCCTGTTTGAAGAAGGAGAATAGCTACCCGTTAGTTTGAAGAAGTGCCATAGTTCTACCACCAGTTTGGAGAAGAGTCACTGTCGCATTGGAAGAGGGCGTGGCTGAAAATTATAGGATTGGAATTTCCTTACATTTTTTATTTACTCTGGATTTTGCTGAAGAGTATTTATAATATTTGGAGTTTATTTAAAGTTTCATTGAAATCTGAAAATTCACTTGGAGTTATTGAAAATTATAGGATTGGAATTTCTTTACATTTTTTATTTACTCTGGATTTTGCTGAAGAGTATTTATAAAATTTGGATTTTATTTAAAGTTTCATTGAAATATAAAAATTCACTTGGAGTTATATATAAAAAAATTGTGGCATTAGAAAAATGTCTAGTTCTTGCTCAATTCAAGCACCAACTCTAGTTGGTTCCAATTATGATTTTTGGAGTGAGAAGGTGAAAGCCATTTTGTAAGGTCAGGGATGTTGGGATTGTGTTGAAACAGGGTTCATAGAACCTGATGAAAATGTTGTTGCAGCTATGACTATTGTACAAAGAAAAACATTAGAAGAACTTAAGAAAAAAGAAGGAAAAGCCAAATCATATATTTTAGTTTCATTAGATGATTCTATATTTCCTAAAATTATTGGTGCCAAGACTCCTAAAGAAGCATGGGATATTCTTAAGTTAGCTTATAAGGGTAATGTTAAAGTGAAAACTGTGAGACTTCAAAATCTTAGAACTCAATTTGAAACCCTCAAGACAAGTGAATCAGAAAGTCTTGATCAATTTATGACTAAAGTGAAGGGTATTATTAATCGACTTAGGATTAATGGCGAAAAAGAAAGTCTTGATCATTTTATGAATAAAGTGAAGGGTATTATTAATTGACTTAGGATTAATGGCGAAAAAAAAACCACAGACCAAAGAGTTGTTGAAAAAGTTCTTATAAGTTTACCTAAGAAATTTGAAATGGTAGTTACTGCTCTTCTTGAGTCAAAAGATCTAACTAATTTTTCTATAGAAGAACTGACTGGTTCATTGTTATCTCATGAAGCAAGGATGACCTTAGATCTTGTTACTTTAGAACATGCATTTCACACTAAAGTGTCCATGGACAGAGGAAAAGGCAGAGGTTTTCATGGACGTGGTAGAGGACATTCTCAAACAAGAGATAAACCTGAACAAACAAAAGACCATTCAGAGCAGTCAAGATCATATTCACAAGATCGTGGTGAGAGATGGACAAGTAAATAAGTAATCCAATGTCATTATTGTAAAAATTGGGGTCATCATATATCTGAATGTCGTAAGTTTTAGTTTAGAAATAAAACTAATGTCACAAAAAGTGAAACATCTAATACTATGTCAAGTATCTCAGCAAATTCTTGACATATATGTTTGGTTGCTAGATAGTGGATGTAGAAATCATATGACTCGTCACAATGATTTACTTTCTAATCTTGATTCATCTCTTATTACTACAATTAGTTTGGGTGATGATCATTCGATCAAAGCATCAGGAAAAGGTGTTGTGCCAGTTCTAACAAAGCAGGGTGAAGTGAAAAATATTCCTGATATTTACTGTGTACCAAATATCAAACACAATTTGTTGAGTATAGGGAAATTAATGGTGCATGGTTATGATGTCAATTTCCACAACAAAATTTTCACAATTCTTAATCAAACTAAAAGACTTGTTGCAAAAATCCCTATGACAAAGAAGAGAGTGTTTCCCTTAGAAATGAGAACTCGAAAGATGTATGCATGTAATATTTCTAATGTGACTAAAACTGAGTTATGGCATTATCGTTATGGTCATTTACTATTCAAAAGTATGAGATTGTTACAAAGACAGTCTATGGTGATAGGATTTCCTCCTTCGATTAATGAGATTCCTTCTTGTGAAAGTTGCATAGTAGGAAAACACTAGTGAGATAGTTTTCCATCATCCTCTTATAGAGACAAAGAGTGCTTAGAGTTATTTCACACAAACTTATGTGGACCTATGCAAAATCAGTCGATTGGTGGAAGTTTTTAATTTTCTGACATTTATTGACGATTGTAGGAGGAAAGTTTGGGTTTATTTTCTCAAACACAAATCTGAGACTTTCACTCGATTCAAAGAATTCAAGGCTAAAGCAAAGGAACAAAGTGGTAGATTTGTCAAAGTTTTGAGATCTGATGGAGGAGGGTGAATATGACTGAAGAGAGTTTGTTGATTTTTGTAAACATCATGGTATTAAAAAGAAAACGACTACGAGATATACTCCACAACAAAATGGAGTGGTAGAAAGAAAGAAAGTTTACTTATAGCAAGAAAAATTTCCAAAGATTACTGGATGAAGAAGTTGCATGTTCAATTTACATACTTAACAGATCACCAACTTCCAGTGTTCAAGGTCAAGTACCTGAAGAAAATTGGAGTGGATCTAAGATAAATGTTTCTCATTTCAAAAATTTTGGTTGTGTTGCTTTTTCTCATGTTCCTGGAGAGCTAAGAAATAAGCTTGATGATAGAAGTGAGAAGTACATTTTTATTGGCTATAGTGAACACTCGAAAGCATACAGATTATACAATCATATTACTAAGAAATTTCTAGTAAGTAGAGATGTTAAGTTTATGGAAGATAAATCATGGGATGAAATGGAAAACAATACTTCTCACAATCCTTCTCGAGTTAGATGAACATCAAGAACCTACAAAAAAAGATGAACATCAAGAATCAATAACACATCTTCCAAGATTGCAAGTTCAAAATGAAAGTAGTTCTTCGTCTCATAATGACTCTTCATCTCATAGTGATTCAGATTCTGACCATAATCATCAAAGAATGAGAATTTTGTGTGATATATATGACCAAGATGATAATGTAGTACAATTTGCATTTTTCTCATCTCAACCTACTTGTTTTGATGAAGATGCAAAGCAAAAAGTATGAGTAGATGCAATGAATAATGAAATAGAAGCTATTGAAAGAAACAATACATGGGATTTAGTTGATCTACCTACAGATAAAAATGTCATAAGTGTCAAATGGGTTTATAAAACTAAACTAAATGAAAAAGGTGAGATTGAGAAACATAAATCAAGGTTAGTTGCCAAAGGTTTTTCACAACAACCTCGCATTGATTATGGTGAAACTTTCACACCTGTAGCAATATTAGATACTCTTCGATTTGTTTTGGCCATTGTAGCACAAAATAAGTGGCCTATTTATCAAATGGATGTTAAGTCTACCTTCTTGAATGGAGTGTTAAATGAAGAAGTGTATGTTGATCAACCACCTGGATTTGAAGTTAAAACACAAGAGCACAGAGTGTACAAATTAAAGAAAGCCTTGTACAGTTTGAAGCAAGCTCCACGAGATTGGTATAGTAGGATTGATCATTATTTACTCAGAGATGGTTTCAGTAGGAGAAAAAATGAACCTACTTTGTATATCAAGGTAAATTAGGAGGGTAATATTCTCATCCTATGTATTTATGTTGACGACATGATCTACACAAGAAACATGATGTTAGATGCATTTAGATTAGCCATGAAAAATGAGTTTGAAATGACAGATCTTGGATTAATGAAGTATTTCTTAGGCATTGAAGTAGACCAATCTGATCATGGTATATTTATTAGTCAACAAAAATATGCTACTGATGTTTTGAAAAAATTTAAGATGGAAAAGTGTAAGCCTGCTGACACTCCTATTGCTCTTGGCACTAAATTAAGCAAGAAAGATTTGGGATCAGTAATAAGTTCGAGATTGTATAAACAACTTGTTGGTAGTCTTATGTATCTTACTACTACAAGACCTCACATAACATATGAAGCAAGTTACATTTCTAGGTTTATGGAATCTCCTAAGTATTCTCATTGGAAAGTTTGTAAGAGGATCTTAAGATACATTGTAGGTACAACCACTTATGGTTTGTGGTACACAACTTCAGAGACAGTATGCTTACAGGTTATATCGATAGTGATTATGCAGGAAGTATTGATGACAGAAAAAACACTTTAGGCTATGCTTTTCTTTTTGGAAAGAATCTGATTTCATGGACATATAAGAAGCAACCTATAGTTTCTATCTCTTCTGTGGAAGTGGAATATGTAGTGGCAACAACAACAACATGCCATGTAGTTTGGATTAAAAGGATTTTGATGGATTTTGGATATACGACAAAAGAACCTATTTTGACTTTTTGTGACAATAACTCAGCCATTTCCTTCTCGAAGAATAATGTGTTTCATCAGAAAAGAAAACACATCGATACTCGATTTCACTTCATTCGTGAACTCGTAAAAAATGGTGACATTTTTCTCAAATTTTGTGGTTCTAAAGCTCAACTAGCTGATATCTTCACTAAACCTTTGGGAAGAGACATTTTTCAATTTCAACGTCAAAGTTTAGGCATTATTAATAATGTAATCCTCGAGATTAAGAAGGAATGTTAGGAATTGTAATCTCATTAATGTAATTAGTTAGTGAAATGGTTTTACAGTTACACCGGTTTCTCAACCATAAAATTGTCAATTTATAATATCTATACAGTTAATATGGAATCAACACAAGTGCGTTCATTTCCCAACATTCTTTTGATATTCTTCTTGTATTTCTGTTTATTCTTCTTTTATTTTTGTTAACAGTTTATATGGACATTTTTACACTCACGATTATGGCCTCAGAATTGTTAATGCTCTTTTTCAAAAACCCTTGGACAATGTTAATGAAGAGTGGCAAACAGACAAATCTTATCTCTCAATTATTATATTTCTCAGCTATTTTATTAAAACAGTTTTATCTTTGAGTTAACTAAGGCTGCAAAATAAGCTCTCTTTCAATTATTTTATTGAAACAGTTTTATGTTTGAGTTAACTAAGGCTGAAAAATAAGCTCTCTTTCAATTATTTAATTGAAACAGTTTTATCTTTGAGTTCACTAAGGCTGCAAAATAATCTCTCTTTCTTTTTGGTTAGTGAAAAGAATTATGTAACTCTTTAGACACACTTAAAAAAAACCTTAATTATAAAAGTTTCCCTCATGCTCCCACCACTGGGTTTCTATCTTTATCTCGATCTGCAGGTGGCGGTTGTGCCTATCCCAGGTTTATTAGGCGGGGAGTTGTTTCGTTTTTACTCAGTTGTCTGTTCCTTACAAATAGCCCCAACTACTGCAGCAACAACATCACCAGCAACACTCTCTTTTCAACCGGCCGGGATGTAGCTACGTGAAGGGAAGGAAGGTGAAAGTGAAGGTCCAGTGGCTGGAAGGTCGCCTTTCCACTCTAGCTCGAAGGCCGCCTTACCTGGACTCTGTGTTGGTTATCGTTTTTCACTCATTTGAACCCGGTATCCCAGCCAGTCTTAGGTAAGCTCTTGTCCTGGTTTTTTGACGTTTTGTTTGGGAATTATTTAAAAGTTAATTTTGGATTTTTAAAAACGATTCACATATATGTAATATACATTTTAGGGTTTAGTTGGAACCGATCTTGTAAATAATATATTTTTAGGGTTTAGTTGGAAGGGGTTAGTTTTATCCTATTGAAATTGATTGTAGATGATTCTATTATTCTAAAAATAGGCATTTTATTTATATTAATTTTTTTTTTTTTAATATTTTAATTTAAAATATAGAATGGTTTAAAATAATTTTTATTTTTATTTTTAAAGAAATGGTTAAAATTATTATATAACTGTTCAAAATATTAAACTATTTTATAATAATAATTAGTAAAATCACTTTTTTTATATTATTAAAAGTGATTGATATAAATTGATAGAGATTATTAATTTGGAAAAGTGGAAAATGATGCCTATAACTTATATCAACCATTTTTACTAATGTGGTTCTTCTAAAATATGAAGAAAGAGAGTTATTTTTTGTTAATGCTTAATCAGTTTTGTATGGATAAGATTAAATATTGATGGAATATTTTCAGTTGTCCCAATAAATCAATGGTTGTGATTTCAACCACTAACTTACTCACTATTATAAAGACATCAATTTACATGTTTATTTTTTTACTTTTACTTGATCATATTTAAAAGTTACTATGGTAGCTAGTTGATTGTCACGTCTGAGTGATTAACAAAGATTAAGGTTTTGTTACAGAGTGGAGAGATACCATATGCAATGATGCGTTTCATTTTATAGCCCAACCTAAACCTTTCTGCGTTCACCAGCCACTAGTTTATGGCTGTCCTAATGTAGCTTCTTAATAGATTAAAAACGGATACATTGGTTTAGATCGGACATGATGACTATAATGACTACAATAAAGACATCTTGTATTGTTTTCCATTTTCAATTCGTCCATAAAAGATTTCAGGTAAATTACGATCGCAGATCTAATACGATTTAGTGAGGCCATCCATTTTATTTTTGTGATATCGAAATGGAAGGGCAAGGGGAAAGATCATCAGAACGACAGAGTAGAAGTAGAAGTGCAAATTGTCCAAGAAGATCAAATTGTCCAAGAAGTAGTGTAACCTAATCAGATGACCACGTCTTTGATAATCACACAGAAGAAATTTGTCTTGAGACAGAAGATATTGTAGTAGAGGATGCATTGCATTTTGTTCCCCGGAATCAGCTGGCTTCAGAAGAAGATATTCAGAATCAGCTGGCTACAGAAGAAGATATTGAGACAAACAGTGACGAGGATGAGATAGCAGAAATTCTAGCTACTTATTTTCCTCATCTCAACACAGAAGAAGAAATTGAGACAAAGATAAACATTGAGGATGAGATAGTAAAAATTCTAGCTTCTCATTCTCCCCATCTGACTATAGAAGATTGGCAATCTACAGAAGAATTATTACGCGGGCGTGAGGAGTTAGCTGAAGGGATATATGATCTTATTAAAGCCTCTGTAGAAACTTGTCGCCAACTATGAGTTCTTAAGGAGAGAGACAAAAGATACACAACAACCTATCATAACAGAGAACCCTGTCCAGATATTGTAGTAGAGGATGCCTTGCGTCTTGATCATGAGAATCAGTTGGCTATAGAAGAAGCTAAACAAATTCAAGCTACTCATGTTCCTGAGTCGGCTACAGAATAAGGGGCTCAACAATCTATAGAAGAATTATTACGTCATCAGCAGGAGTTAGAGACAAGTCTACATGCTCTTATTGATACCTCGCGAGAAACTGATCCTAAGCTACTAGTTATTGGGAGAGAATCAAAAGATTTCGCGAGGCAACAACCAATCGTAATAGAGACTTTTGTACAACATTGCCTACCATAAGGATTTAGGAGCATCATATAAATAATAATAACAGTGTCACTTCATCCTACCCAATTTTCCATATTGATTTTGAATTGGGTCAGCAGGCATCTCAAGCTGAGTGGGGCCATGTCTACTATCCCACTTGCATTTTCATATGGATGGATATTGGCAATACTTGTCCACGAGTTTCGAATACGCACATAATTTTACTGAAATGTGTTTTCTATAAGGATGGGTGATTTCGGATACACCATAATACTCCATTGCTTCAATTCTTGGATGCGGGCTTGATCTAGTTGTATACCCTCTAAGATGACCACAAATCCTAGATAGGGAACTGAAGTCTCACCAAAATAGGACTTCTTCGCTTTGACTTGTAACTTGTGTTCTTGGAGAATTTGGATCACTTGTTGGACATGTTGCATGTGAGTGTCCCATGTCCAGCTAAAGATGAGAATTTCATCTAAGAAGATGACCACAAATCAACCCAAATGTTCCCTAAATATGTCATTGATGAGCCTCATGAAAGTGGTTGGGGAGTTAGTGAGGCCGAAAGGCATTACTTTCCACTCAAAAAGACCAAACTTGGTCTTGAACGTTGTTTTCCAAACATCATCTGGATTCATTTGTACTTAATGGTATCCAGCTGTCAAATCCAATTTAGTAAACCACTTAACTCCTTGAAGGGTGTCGAGTAGCTCCTCAATCTGGGGCAGGGGGTAATGATTTTTTATTATGGCTTTGTTCAAGTCTCGTAATCAGTGAAAAGGTGGATTTCTGAGGTATCTCTTTTGGGAATGACAAATGTGGCAGAAGCACAAGGAGAAGATGAAGGTTGTATGTGGGCATAGTTGATGAGGTCGATCAATTGTATTTCCATTTCCTCTATTTCTGTTGGGGCCAACAGATAAGTAGGGGCGTTAGGTAAAGGAGATCCGGGGATGAGATGAATGGAATGGTGAATGTGTCGGGAGGGCGGGAGTCCCTCTGGAGGTTGAAATACCTCTATAAACTCATGGACAAGGGGAGTCATTGTTTCAAGAGCAGAGTGAGTGGTATTGTTTGGTGTTATTGGGTCCACCAAATAGAGAGAGACACATTGGTTTAAGTGTACATGTGGGATTTGTTTGGGTTTTGTCGCATTTAAGATATAAGTGTGGCCTTCTTTGGCAATTTTGTACTAGCGGGATTTGGCCATATAGATAGAATTTTTTGGGGTTTGGTATGGGATACCTAGCAACAAATCTGCACAATCCAAGGGGGAGACATCACATTGAATGGCCTATAGAAAAAGTGACTAGACAGTGCTTAGAAACTAAGAGATGAGGGCCATCGTTCTCGACCCATCCAAGTTGATAGGGTTGTGGATGTGGAGTAGTAACCAGATTAAGGTAGTTGACAAGGTCTTCAAGGACCAAATTCTTTTGGCTTCCATTGTCCATAATCAGTAAATCCATGGCGTTTTTAATTTGGCAGTTATGGGTGAAGAGGGTCTAGGTGGATGAGTTTGAATCTTCATGGGTCATTAGAATAAGTGAGGGATCTACTTCTGTGAGATTGTCGAGAGGAACTTCTTCGGTATCTTCTACTTGGGAGGGTGCAATGAGATAAGTGAGTAGGTTTTTGTCAGTATTTATATTTTGGAGGATCCAACAATCGGATGAATTGTCTGAAGTAGTTTTGTGGAATGAGCACTAGGGTGTCCTTGTATTTGTATTGGGTGTGAGGTTTTGAGCCCGAGGAGGTGGAAATCAGGCTAACGGATGGGAGTTGGGTGGTTGAGAGGCGAAGAGTTTGGTGTAAGGGTGGTACTAAGGAATACGACCTCTAGAAGAGACTTTCCTTTATATAGATAAAGATATCTGAAATGTTGTGTCTAAAGTTGGATTTTCAAACAACTCTACTTCTCGACAGAACTGAATTAATAAACCAACAAAAAAATTTAATATGAGTACCTATTCCAAATCTGAAATATGAAGTAAGAGTCACATCTTGCAGAAGAAGTATATGTAGCCTTGCACTCCTTTTGAAGGGAGTTGTTGAAGTTGGTGCCATTTGATCCACAAGAATTGCACATACCCGGGTGGGTAGAAGTGATTTCTCAAAGCTTCAAAAATTTGAGCCCAAGTTCTGATGGGTTTGGAAGTAGAGGATTTTGGAGCATCCCCAATCTCTATCACAAATGTGGTCTTCTCTTGCTCTATATCCCACCAAGTTTGTGTGAGTCCTTCTAATTGCAAGGCGACAATCTGGAGCTTTCTTTCCTCGGTAAGGATTGGACATGTATTGAAATAGGTTGAGAGGCTACGGATCCAAGAATACACAATTTCTCCATTGGTTTGACTGACAAATTTGGGTAGTTGGCTTCAAGTGTCCAACCGAAAGGGGTCTCGATTGTTTTTTTGTTGCATTATGAGCAACTCATTGAGGACGGAGGCAGGATCTTGGACGAGATTTGACATGTTGGAATCTGAGTCGATTGCCAAAGGATCTTTGTGCGGAGGAATTGTGAGGCCAACTGAATATCAAAGGCGCCACTAGTTTGTAATGCTGAAAAATGGGTCAGGCTCTATTTTGGGAACAAAGGACTGAAAACACTGAAGAAACAAAGATGAACTAGTCTAGAGGGAGATATTTGTATTGTTTTAGATATGTGGAACTCCTCTTTGTTGAAATGGATATCTGAGTGCCATTGGGGCTATGAGATCTATTGATATTCTTGAATGAATATGTAAACCATGGAATGGGAAAAATCTGGACTATTTCATGGAAAACCCAAAAAACAAATTCCCTCAATCTTCAAGATCGAAATAGTTTCCATGGATCTTGAAGCTCTGATACCAATTTATATTCCTAAGAAGGAAATATATAGGGTAAGGTGACCACAGAATCCATAGTATGACTTCTGACCCAAAACTCCTAACAGACGCAAATTGGAATAGGGGCGCATGATTGCTTTGGGTTACCAAGCAATGGATATCCAAAGTCAGGATAATCTCAAAGTGGCCAAGATGGTTTGGATATCTGAGTGTGATTCCTAGGGATCACTGGGAGAGGCTCAATGCATCCATAAAAGAGGGAGCACTCACTTCATCCCCACAAAGGAGAAACCAACAAGGGCGCAAACCCCAGGTTGGTGCGCCCTCCCTTCTGCCTAGGAAAATATTTTTTTCCCTAAGAGAGTTGCTATATAATGGAATAAGATGGATCTCAGAGGTGGAAGCAATGCGAGAGGGGTCACCAGGATGCAAAAATTAAGGAAGGCGCACTCGTTATTTCTCAGAAACCTCAAAAATAAAATTGCAACAAATGTAAATTGCAAACTCAGAAAATAAAAGAAATGAGACATGTATCTTCAGAATAACAGGTAAGAATGATTTATTAGAGTCCTCACTTCACCTTATATACTAAGGGAAACATTTATTTACATATTCTTAATTGATCATCAAAAGGTGAAAATGTGTGGTGCCTAGGTGATTGACTTATGCGCCTGAGGTGGGTGTTCCCCTAGGTGGCCTCGTTGGCCCACTAAATTTTAAAAACCATGATCCTAGAACAAGACAAACAAATCTAGCCTTCTCAAATATTATCCATTGCCATGGGTTTCCTAAACCTCTTCCAGATCCTCCCAATTTCACTATGAAATTTTACACCAAAGACACAAGAGACTATGTCATTGTTGCAATAATGTCACCAATATCTAGTGAATTATGTTTCTAATTTTATATCTACTTATGGTTAAAAATAATTATTCATGAGTCACATCATAAGGAAACTTAGATTCTTGCATCTATGTGTCCTTTTAGTGTAGTGAAGTTCAAGTTTCATTCTTGTAATTAGAAAAGTATTACATCTTCTATGGCTTAAAATCCACAAATATTTAGTAGCAAAGAAATCTTAGAGAACTTTAGACAGAAATACCTACTTGGAACCACAAATGAAACTAATAACTCAAAGAAAACAAAGCATTCTTATATCAAACCATCAATAACTATAGTGAAAAGGGGAGAGTAGACAAATTAGGTAATGACACATGATTCGAGCAAAATAGAATAGATCACACAATCCCCATCCTATATATTGAATAGATATACACCACAAATTCAAGTTAGGGGACTCGGAAACTACAAAAATGTCAAGCATGCACTTGTTAATGGTGAAAATTATCAAGTTGTTCTCTCAGTTTAAGGATATTTAAATTGCTAATGTATTCCCCCTAAAAACACATGACAAGTCAATGGACACCTTCATGGGGTAATAAAAGGGATCCCTTTCTTATCCAACCTAGGAACGAGCTACTCAACTTATTACATGGAGCATGACAAATCCCACACTAAGATGTACCATTAATTAGTTCCTTCTTGTGAAAAAAAATATTTTTTTTCATCCCAAGAGAGATTGAAAAGAGATAGAAGCTTGAAGCAACATTGACATAAATATCGACTCAAAAACATGACACTAAAACCCAATGCATGCCTCAATTTTGATGGTTAGTTTTCTGAATCCTTTAGTTGAAGAAAAGTTCTCGAAAATTTTGATTGGAGCCTTGTTAATTTTTTGATCAAAGGTTTAAAACAGATGGACCAAGTATAGGAACCAAAAGCTATCACTCTCTAGTGCTACAAACAAGATTTCATGTCCGTTTTTTAATTCATTATCATTCTCATGTTTTGTTAGAAATGATGTTTATTGAATTCACTCCACCTTATTTCTTAATTCCAATGTATGTACAAGTCCCATATATCCATTGATATTTACACCAAATTCATCAAGAAGAAAACAAGTAGATGCATGTATTATTACATCAATAGGGTTGTCGATTCACCCCTCATGAGAGTTCTTTAATATAGAAAAGTAGTAGGCCTCCTAATGACAATTCTAAGACTTCTTCTTCTTCATGTAATTGTTTTCTTCTTGAGAATGAGGCTTCCACATCCAATGAAGAATTTAACATGCACATAGAGTGCCTCGCTACCCATATTAACCATTAAATCAACAAAAATACAACCTTTCATCATGGTTGACATATAATCATGGTATTCAATATACTTGTCATGGTTGACATATCATTTTTTATCACATTTGCATATGCTAATGTTGCATCATATTTACATATGTGAATTTTTCATAGAGTTAAAAAATTATCCAAGTAGAGGTGGAGATGGCTCTCAGCATGCATTGAGGAAACTTTGTAATCCTAGGTCACATTAAATGAAATAGTTTTATTAGTTACATAAATATAAAAAGTTACCTCGATATCAAAATGACATATAGTTGTGATTCTTAAACTGTCTTTTCGATGCTCTCTCTTAACTATGTTCAAGTGAATGACACCATTAATATCAAATAATGTTGTTTATGATGATATCATATTAATGTATTTTATCAATACAAAAATTAAATGCAAATATTGTTCTTATGTATTTTTTTGTGAAATCATCTTTCCAAATGATGACAAAATGTCTTTTCTTGACTAGTGGGAGGGTTTGTTCAACATCAATCATGTTTTTATCCAATGCATTTTGAAATAATATGAATTTCGTATATTTGTATTGACAAACAATGGTCATGGTGTTGATGACATAATGTGTTGTAATGCAATGAACATATAATGTTGTCCTGTGATGCAAATATCATGTTGTCTTAATGTGATGCAAATATCTTGTCATCTCAATGTGACACAAATATCCTGTCATCGAAATGCGACGAACATAGATTTTTCATCACAATGTGACAAACATATCCTTGTTGTCACATTATGATGAACATGACCTCCTCTTCATAATGTGATGAAAATATGATTTCATCACAATGAGACACAAATATCATGTGATTGCAATGTGACGACCATACCCTTGTCATCGCAATATGACAAACATAGACTTGTTGTCATATTCTCATGAACATGTCCTCCTTGTCAAAATGTGACACAAATATCTTGTTGTTGAAATGTGATGCAAATATCATGTAATCGCAATATGATGAAAATATCCTATTGTCACAATGTGACAAAAATATCATGCCATCGCAATGCGATGACCATAGCCTTCTCGTCGCAATGCGATGAACATAACATCATCCAAAATAAAAACATACTAGTGTTGCAATGTGATGAACATAGTAGAATCACAATATTACAAACATTGTAGCATCACATTGTTTTGATCATAGCCATGTCATTACAATGTGACGAACATAGCTTCGTCATCAAAATGTGACGAACATGCCTTTTCATCATACTCTACGAAACATATCCTTGTTGTTGTAACATTAGGAAGATAGCCTCATCATCACAATGTGACACAAATGTCTTTTCCCCGCAATGTGATGCAAATATATTGTCATCACAATCTGATGAACATACCCTTCTTGTCACATTGTGTTAAACATAGCCTTGTCATTGCAATGTGATGAACAAATCTTCGTTGTTGCAATGTGATGAACATATTCTTATCATTTCATCGTGGAAAATAAAGCCTTATCATCGCACTACGAATAACGTATGCTTATCATCGCACTATGAAGACAATATCCTTGTTGTTGCAATGTGATGAGCATAGCCTCATTGTCCCAATGTGATCCAAACATCTTATCCTTGCAGTGTGATGCAAATATCTTATCGTCACAGTGTGATGAACATAGCCTTGTTGTTGCTATGTGTAGAACATACCCTTGTCATTGCTATGTTCTTAACATACCCTTTTCATCGCAATGTCACAATTATAGACTTGTTGTCCTAATGTTATGAACATAGCCTTGTTGTTTCTATGTGTAGAACATAGCCATGTCATTGCTATGTTCTTAACATACCCTTTTCATCGCAATGTCAAAATTATAGAATTGTCATCCCAATGTGATGAACATAGCCTTAATTGACAACAACAACTTGGAGGAAGTGAATTCATACAAATATCTTGGAATTCATATTCACCACAAGCTCAAATAAAATTATAGCATTGAAAAAATGATTATTGGGGGATGGAAAAATTATTATGGGCTTGAAAACAATTGTAATTCACCCGATATTTGGATTTGAGATAAGAAGAAACTCCTCTTTGAGACTCTCGTTACACCTATTATTCTTTCTAGATGTGAATTCTAGGGCTGTAGTATCTCTCGTGAATCGTGGATAAAGATAGAGCAAATAGAAAAGAATTGTATAACCTATAATCTCAAAATTAAAGGAAATGCACCCTATCCCATCCTCCTCTTAAAAACAATCATCTCTCTCATTGAGAGAACAACTATGACTAGATACCTAATGTATAAGAACATGTTAAACAACATGGAAGACAATATAATTCCTAAAATTGCTTCAAAATCGAGTCGTAACCACCCTCGACTCAAGCAAGCATGGCTTAAAGATGCCAAATTTTGGCTAAACTATTGGGTAATCATGGAAGAAACCATATTGCAAGATAAAGATACTATTAAAAATATCATCAAATCAAAATTTAAGGAGAAAATGTGGTGTGATAAAGAGTTATAGGAAAAAAAAATGTTAAGGTATTATAAGAATGTAATCAACCCTAATCTAGAAGATCCAAATTATYTRTTTGTTTTGATGAGTGTAAAGAAAAAATAAGCATTTCTAAGACAAGAAAAAACTCACATGAGTTCCATAGTGAAAATGTGATGCAACCCCACTCCCCTCCTGGGGGTTTTGCGACCTCCCAATCTAGGAGATTTCAATGTGATCAGTTGGATTGACTCTTCAGACCTTTTCTAAATGCCAATTGACTACACAGGTCCCCTTTCAGCTTTTGGATGTAGGTCCTGTGATACCCGCGACCTCTTGTTGCGTTCTTTTGAAATGTCGAGTTTCAGGCACTAGCTCCTTTTCATTTAGACCTTTCTTACATATGACCTCGGGCTATGACCTCATGTAAACACGTGATTACGGGTGCGACCAAGAGTGGTTTGAGACCAACCCCTTTTCTCCCCACAATTCACCAACAATTGCCATGTGTCCCTTTGCCAATACTGTGGTTTCAATTGCGGCACACTCTCAAATTTTTAACATCTGAGTACGTTTTGGCCCCGCAATCAAGCGTTATTGTTTATCTTCAATGTCGGGCATTGCCTCTTGATAAATTACTACAATCTATCTCTTTCTTTACTTCCTCGTGCACTCCGAGATCTCTTCGATCTATCGATGCGTGCTCTTTTTCCAATCAATGTCTATGATTGATTTCTCCTTTCGAGCTTCGTGAGTTTCAACTCACAACTCTTACTCCCTCCATTGTGGCTATATTCCAAATGGAAGATCTTCTCACACCTATCCCTAGAAAACAGACGGCTCAGATGAACATCGACTCTTTGACCTTCGGGAGTTCTTGTTCAACAACTCCTCTTTCTTCCGGAGTGATTTCTCCGAAATGGTAGATTGTTTGCCATGTGTTCTCCTCAAGTCTATGGCTCTTCCTCTGCTTCAGGACTTTTTCCCTTTCAACCATATCAACGGTCCTTTGACCCCCTTCTCGATCAATGATCGAGATCTCCTTCGGGGTTTCGGCGTTTTCCCACTATGTTTTCCCCTGAAGTTCTAGATCCGGTGTCGCGTGTCCACCTTCACATCGACAACTCTCATGTGCTTCAGGACTTCGGCCTTCGAAATTCTCAAATATCAACTTCTCCATGCTCTACTTCACCTGGAGATTTTTACCTGTAGTAAACGATCTAACGACACATGTCCCCCCCGCAAATTGATGACTCCCGATTGCTTTGGCTATCCGGGCTTTGACAATCTCAAGTTCTCCTCCTTTTCTTTCTCCCATAGTGCTTTCACCCAAAGAATGCGATTCATCGACACATGTCCTTCTGGATCTGAAATCTCGGTGCAAGAGCTCATGGACAAGAGTCCATGAATTTTTCATCCAAGGGAGTATGATGCAGGAGCATCACTAGTAAAGCACAATCGTGGAAAATAGCTTGGCGCATTAGTGCATATTTTGAAATATGTTGAATTTCAAATATCAATGTATTAATGTATTGTCTAACAAAAATTTTAGAGTAGTGAACATATTTAAATGATCGGAGGTTGAACCATCACATGAGATCAATGGGGAATGTATTTTGTTTAATGCGAAAGATCGCAGTACAGATCTGGAGCTTGCACTCTTATCTGTCTGACTCGATATTTATTGTAATAAATGTTAAGTAGTTGATAGCATTTAATTCCGATAGGATAGTGTAGAATAGTTGGAGAAAAGAAATCAAGAGAGTCCCTTTGTATAAAGCTTTGTAATATTTCCCAATAGAAGGGTTGTCGCTGATAGAAGATAGTTAATCAGTCGTTGTTGAATCTAATGTATAGATTTCCATTGTAAGCTAAGATCTCAGAGAGACGGAGAAATATTGTATGAATATATGTAAGTTCCAGTCGAATGAATGTAACAGAGGAGCATATTGTCCCAAATGTGTGTTGTTATGTGTCTATCTGAATGAGTGAATGGTAGACTCTCTGTTATTTTTCAATACTCTATTATTTCTTATTCTTGTATCCATGACTGCATTTGCTTTGTTGAATGCATGAGTCGTTGTGAGGAATAGATAAGTTACAATTGTTTCTCTTCATTGAGAGAATGCAAGGTGTACATAGCATCCACAAGGAATGTGTGGCTAAGTCTGTTTCGACTAGAAAGCTCAAAAGAGATAACGAGAACTTATTGTATGCAAGGCGTGCATCGATGTCCACAAGGAGTGCGTGACAGGGTTTTTAGACTTGAAAGCTCACGAGGAATAGTGTGATCCCAGTCACAGGAGAACAATCACGAGGAGTGTGAAGCCATCCACAAGGAAAAGTTTAATATTGGATGAAAATATGTTGCAAGGTGTGCACAGATCGACATTTTGACTAAGCGTCGAAGGAATTGCTCATAGGAAACCAAGGAAGTCAAAGCTCAGGAGGGAGAATGATAGAAATATTCAAGGGAAGAAGTCTTCAACATCTTCACTGAAAGATAGTGGACAAGGTTCGTCCTCAAAGGAGATGAGCGATTCCAGATCGTCAGATTTGGGAGATCTACGAGGAGGTTAGTAGTAGAGTGTTTTGATATTTCGAAGTTCGGAAATTTTGGAAGACTTGACGAAAGAAGAGTCGCGAAGTCCGAAGTCGCGATTCAATCTTGACCATTGATCAGAGGAGAGCACGTGGCATTAGATCAAGGAGTTCGGGAATCGGAAGTTCGGAGGTTGTGGTAGAAGACTAGATTTTCTGAGGTCGCGAAGTCTAAACCATAGTGGGGTCGACGAATCTGAGGACTCGCATGGCAGGAGTTCGAAAACTCGGAGAGGAGCTTTTCGGGAAAAAGAGAGAGAAGGATTCAGGACACCCCCGAAGTCCAAACTGTGAAGAGATAGACCCACTGTCATAGCCATGGTCACTTGTAGGGTAAACCTATGTGTGTGGGTAGACTTGTTTCGGGTGCCCATAGGGACCTAAGGTGTCGCTCTGACTCAGTATTTCAAAGGCTTCAAGACCGGGAGGTCGAGCAACCCTTTTGGAGGGAAAGAGGCTTGCACCAATAGTGAGACACCATTTGATTATCATTCATTGATGTATAATGTTAACAAATGTGATACAACCCACCGATGATGATAATGGGTGTCAAGGTACCATGGTACAATCTAACAAGTATGAATAAATGACCTGATGTCAAACACTTGGTAGAATCTATCGAGGAGGGGACATTGATGTATCCACATTGTCGATAGTGATGGAAGCTTCCATTGATGAGTGTAAGCCCCAAGGTACCAAATAGGACTCAATATCCCTATCCCATAGAAATATGTACTAAATTTGATAGGAAGAGATCCACTAGAAGGAAGGAATTAACGCATCCTTCATCATCCAGCACAAGGGGTAGAAAAAGGCCAAAGATTTGGAAGGAATCAGATGAACAGATTGTATGGACCACACCGGGGTATGACTTAGAATATGGAATAGTGCATGACTTATACTCTTTGAATAGTATCCAATAATGGATACTACTGACAAAGAAGATGAATCCACCAATGGGTTCAAATCGAAACCAAGGTAGCACAAGAATCCCTATGTGGGATGATTATTGTTTACGCTGAATACAAGGGAAACTCGCTCAGTCAACAACCAATGATGGTTTTTCATCTACTAAGCACAAGGTCACCTATCAATGATGAAAATAGGCTAAGGGTGAAACTCTAGGTTATAATCTTAGAGAAATGTGTCATAGCCAATTAGAGGAGACGCACCAACAAGAAGTCAATGTGGACCTTCTACACTATCATGAGTAAAGGACAACGATACTTGCGATGATGAGATGGACTTGATTGACTCAGGAAGGATGATATGCAAGGTTAGAGACTAAGTATTTAATGGTCGACTCAGGATGGAACTTCCCTTGAAAAAAATCACGACACATTATATGACTTAGGGAGCATGGATTCTAAAATGGAATACATTTGTGACATAGGAGGCATCAACAAATGCTCCATATGGTTGGAAGAATAACCAACTGGGGCATATTATACTAAAAAACGAGAAAAGTCTCTTAAATCCATATTAAACCCAAAATGATGATATATTGACTCAATATTGTTCTTCGTTCAAGGGAGACAATACTACTGCCAACAAAAGAGATAGATGTTTCCCCCTTCTTTTTGGATTTTTTAATTTTTTGGTCTTTTTCATATTTTAAAAGCCTGAAAAAAGAATAAAAGAATGTTATAGTACAGTGGATGACACAAGTATCCTGAGAAAGTAAACTAGTTTCACTACACAAGGAACGTACCTATGCTCAATGTAAGGAAAGCATTTGCATGATAAGGACACTCGGGGAATGTTTCTTATAGGATTAAGGTGTTAGGTCACAAATGAATAAATTACAAGGTTGGCAACGGATAGGAATGCATCGGAAATCTGTCCAAAAATGGCGTGCTAAAGCTGACATTAGGCTTAAAAGAATGAGAAGTCGATATAGAATGCATTTACAAATCAACCAAAGTTTTGAAGTCCTCGATGGTGAGTTAGCCAAAAAAAACATTTGAGGAGAAGTTATGAGGTTTCAATACAAAGACACAAAAAACATTTGAGGAGAAGTTATGAGGTTTCAATACAAAGACACGACAACATGAAAAATTTGGAATAATATTTCTTATTGTATGTGCAACATAAAAAATTATAATGTTTTTAATTAATATATTATATATGTATATATTAAATATTTTTGTAAATTGTTTTAGTAGTTTAAAATAGTGATGAAATGTTTAGTTTAAAATAGTGATGAAATGTTTTTTCAAACAACATGAAGAATAATTAGTAAAAGTGTTAATCCATTTTTATTTTTTAAAATGAAAATTATATTAATTTTAAATAATAATTTTGAATGTTTTAAATTAATTTTATATAATAACATACAAATCAAAATATTTAGTATTTTAGTATTTTTTTATAATTCACTAATCAAAATCTTTTGATTAAATTTTCTCTTTTTTCTTTTCTTTAATTTTTAGTATAGGTTGATTAGATTACCACAATCATATTACAAAAAAAATTAGTATAGGTTGATTAGATTACCACAATCATATTACAAAAATGGTTGATATAAGTTAATTAATTAGTTAAGAAAAGTGAAAAATGAATAAGACTTATATTAACATTTTTTAATTAGTTAAGAAAAGTGAAAAATGAAGGAGACTTATATAAACTTTTATATCAACTTTTTTGTAATGTGGTTGTGCAGTCTATTAGGAACGGATACGTCGGTTTAGATCGGACACCATGACTATAATGACTACTATAAAGGCCACTATAATGACTATTGTTTTCCATTTTCAATTAGTCGATAAAAGATTTCAGGTTAATTAGATCGCCAATCAAATACGATTTAGTGGGGTCATTCATTTTATTTTTCTGATATCGAAATGGGGTGGCAAGGGGAAAGACGATCAGAACGACAGAGTAGAAGTAGAAGTAGAAGTCAAAGAAGATAAAAAAACCTCTTCCTTACTATCCAACAGTAGTGTAACCCAATCAGACAACCACGTCTTTGATAATCACACGGAAGAAATTGGTCTTGAGACAGAAGATATCGTAGTAGAGGATGCATTGCATTTTGTTCCCCAGAATCAGCTGGCTTCAGAAGAAGATATTCAGACTCAGCTGGCTACAGAAGAAGATATTGAGACAGACAGTGATGAGGATGAGATAGCAGAAATTCTAGCTACTTATTTTCCTCATCTGAAAACAGAAGAAGAAATTGAGACAGAGATAAACATTGAGGATGACATAGTAGAAATTCTAGCTTCTCATTATCCCCATCTGACTACAGAAGATCGGCAATCTGCAGAAGAATTATTACATCGGCGTGAGAAATTAGCGGAAGGGTTATACGATCTTATTGAAGCCTCTGTAGAAACTGGTCGCCAGCTACAAGTTCTTACGGAGAGAGGCAGATGATACCCAACAACCTATCATAGCAGATAACCCCGTCCAGATATTGTAGTAGAGGATGCCTTGCCTCCTGATCATGAGAATCATCTGTCTATAGAAGAAGCTGAACAAATTCAAGCTACTAATTAAAAAAAACATACACTTAAAAATTAATAATGTTTTCATTGTAAAAAAATTTAAAGTAATTTAGTTTGCATAAATTTTGGGGCATTCATTTATGTCCATTCCAACCTTTCTTGTGTTACATAAATGATCAAATATTCAAATTAACTTGTTTTACAATGAAATATGTCTCTTGATTTCAAGATGGTAATTGCACCTTTTTATTTCCATTGTTACAATTTAAATTATAAATTTATGATAGAATTTTGGGAATAACATAGGGTTTACAATTTTGTAAACGATATACTGGCTGGTTCAAGGAAATGGGCATTTAACATGAGTGTATTAAATGTAGGGCAATACTGATCAACCTTATATCACAATTTGGTAAAATCATAAGGTTTACATTTTTGACAATGGCGCAGTGCTTACAACATTCATAACATCAATATGCAGCCACCTCGCATGCTCTTTTCCCTAAAACGTTTCAATTTTTACAAATTTGAATCTTTTAGTGAATCCAAGTTATGGACTTCAAAATCAACTGTTGGCAACACAAGACGTCGAAGGATGGGAGGCTTCTAGCATGTCAGGCATCATCAAACACAGTACGTATCTAGCATCCTTGATTTTTCTAGCATTATAGATGCCCCTTTAAGTCATCCTATGGATGGATCGACCTTTCCCACAACTTCATTGGTATCTAATTCCTCTTTCTTATTAAATCCCAAATCCCAAAAGATTCATTCGATGAGAGTTTTAAGAGATTCTAGATACACCCCCAGAGAAATAGTAATATATATTTATGTGCAAGAGGCCAAACAATTCATGGTTCAACCATTTAGTAGGAAATTCAAGGATAAAACAACCACTAGTTATGAACCAATGACATTTCACTATTATACTGCTTTTTCACTTATGTGATCTCTAACTTGGTACATGGGTTATAATATAGACATTAATGTGTCTTAATATTGAGGGAAAGATGTATTTTATTGCAGCTCATATTTTTTTGATTGTTTATGCTTCATCCATGCAAAAAAATGTTTATTTGTGTATTTTTGTAAGTTGGGTGAGTTCATAAAGGGAGTGATTTTGATATTATGAGGAAAATTCTTCTTATAACCACTTAACAAGTAAAATATCATCAAAAGGTATCTAAAAGTACATTGATGATGTCAAGTCAAAAAATGAATTTTGTAATAAAACCTCCTTATTTATATAAGGATAAACATTTCTAAATAAGTTTCATAAACCGCATTGAAACCAATTTGAAGACTTATGACAACTCTAAATAAATCATTTAATCTCATAATAAAGAAATGATATTTCATTTGAAAGGTATCAAAGTACCATACAATATGGAAACTCTAAATTTATGTTCTAGTACCCAATAACAACACCTTCTAAATTGTGAACCTTTACTAGAAAATTGTCAACTGTCACCTCAAACTAGTCATGATCTTGTGAAAGTTCATTCCCAACGTCATTATCTACCCCAATTTTATCTTTAGGTTCGATTCAAAATGCAATATTACGATTAAAGAGATATATATAAATTTGGTCCGGTAAGAGCCATGCAACTTGTGAACTTCATAGAATGGGCATATGAACTTATAATTGAAAAAATTTAAGGATATTGAAATTGCTAATGTATTCTCCCTAGAAATACATCACAAGTGCATGGACACCTTCATGGGATAATAAAAGGGAGACCTTTCCTATATAACCTAGGAAGGAGCTACTCAACTTGTTACATGGAGCATGACAATTTCCACAATAAGAAGTACAATTAATTAGTTCCTCCTTCACAAAAAAAAACGTTGTTTCACCCGAAAAGAGACTAAAAAGAAATAGAAGCTTGATGCAACATTGACATAAATATCGACTCAAAAACATGACAGTAAAACCCAATGCATACCTCAATTTTGATGGTTAGTTTTCTGAATCCTTTAGTTGAAGAAAAGTGCTCAAAATTTTTTATTGGACCCTTGTTCATTTTGTATAGGAACACACCCTGTAATTATAAAGAGGAGGAAGGAATTCTAGAAAAGGATTTTCCAGGTATGAGATTCTACTGAGAGAATGAAGGGATATAGGGAAGCTTACTAAAAATTTTCATCATCATCTTGCACCTTGATTCTTTCTCTCCTCATCCATTACCACAATTGTGAATTTATACCATCCTTGAGAGGTTTAGGAGGTTTAATTCCATTTGGTATGGGATTATGGAGGTTGGGAAGGAGCCCAACCAAAAACCACACCTAAAAATGTGGAATTATTTTATTTTTCACATTTTTAAGGCAATTTGTGGGTTGCAAACTAGAAAGTTGTAGACGTTGATGTGTTGCACAAAGGAAACCCATAGATATAAGAAAAATTCATGTTTTTTAGGTGACTTTGATGAGGGAAGTTGATATTTTTATTATCAATATAAGGAAAAAGGGTTGGGTCATGTCACAAATCCATAGATGTGAAAATTTGTGCTATAACAGATGCCCCCTAATGTGTGAGGTAAGAAGGGAAAGTGATGGTCGAAATAAATTATAAATATTAAAGTCTAGGATGTAATGAATGAATCTATGAAGGTTCTAGAAAAAACTCACCAAAAAATAGAAACCGTCAGCCAAAATCAAGTAAGAGTATTCTCTATCTCAAGTCGGTCATACCCTTGGTCAGGATTCATGTAAGCATGGATCCATTTCATATATGAAAGTATGACTAATGTCCATGGAAACGAGAAATACATAGTGGACATACGTGATATATATGAAGTAGAAAACATGGCCATAAGGAATACACAATGGATCCTTCTGAAAGGAGATCATAGCCATGAATAGATACACAATGGAGATATGTCCCAAAATAAAAAATAGAGGATATATGGGACTAATGGTGTTAACAAATTGATCCTCTCCAAGTACCAATGTCTGTGGGGTGTTACAATATATGTCGGGTAGGAGCACAAAATATGTTATGCTTGTACTTCACCCAAAATATTCAAAACAATTTGTCATGGTACAAGTCTACACTATGTGAATAGATGTAGTGGGGTTGAACATAGTGAGATAGAGTTTAATTATCGGTCATTGATGTATATTGTTAACACATGCGAGACAACCAACCGATGATGATAATGGGTGTCAAGGTACCATGGTACAATATAACAAGTGTGAATAAATGACCTGATGTCGAACATTTGGTAGAATCTATCGAGGAGGGGACATTAATGTATTCCCACTGTCGATGGCAAGGAAACCTGCCACTGATAATTGTAATCCCAAAGGTACCAAATAGGACTCTAGATCCCTATCCCAGAGTAATATGTGTTGAGGTGGATATGAAGAGATCCACTATAAGGAAGGAATTAAGTCATCCACTGTCATCCAACACGAGGGGACGCAAAAGGTCAAAGATTTGGAAGGACTTAGATGAAGAGATTGTAAGGACTAGGCCAAGGTATGAATATGCAGATGGAATAGTGCATGACATATACACTATGAATAGTATCCAATAATGGAGACTACTCACAAAGAAGAGGAATCCCCCAAAGGGGGCAAATGGAAAGCAAGGTAGCACACAAATTCCTATGTGTGATGAGTATTGTTTACGTTGAACACAAGGGAAATTGCTAACCAATAATGGTTTGTCATCTGTTGAGAACAAGGTCACCTATCAATGATGAAAATAGGCCAAGGGTGAAACTCTAGGTTATACTCTTAAAGAAATGTGTGAGATTTGATGAGAGGAGACCCACCAATAAGAAGTAAATGTGGACCCTCTATACTAGCATAAGTAAACGAAAAATATACTTGTGATGACGAGATGGACTTGACTAACTCGGGAAGGATGATATACAAAGTCAAACACTAACTATATAATGGTAGAATGAGGATGAAACTTTCCTTGAAAAAAAACACGACACATTATATGGCTTAGGGAGCATGGATTATAAAATGGGATACATTTGTGACACAAGAGGCATCAAGAAACACTAAATATGGTTAGAATAATAACCAATGAAGGGAGATTATACTAAAAAATAAGAAAAAATATCCTAAAGCCATACTAGACCAAAAATGATGAGATATTGACTCAAGATTGTGCTTTGTTCAAGGGAAACAATACTACTTCCAAAAAGAGAGATAGATACTTCCCCCCTTATTTCCGGTATTTTAATTTTTTTGGTCTGTTTCATATTATTAAAGCCTCAAAAAGAATAAAATAATGTTATAGTACAGTGGATGACACAAGTGTCTTGAGAAAGTAAGTGTCTTGAGAAAGTAAACTAGTTCCACAACGCAAGGAACATACCTATGCTCAATGTAAGGAAATCATGTGAGGATAAGGACACTCACATAATGTTTCATTTAATGTTAGGGTGTCGAGTCACAAAGGAATAGATTGCAAGTCTCGGAAGTGATACAAATGCATAAGCAATTGGTCCAAAAATGGCATGGTGAAACCAAAATTAGGCCTAAATGCACAAGAATTCGATATGCAATGCAATTACAAATCAACCAAAGTTTTGAAGTCCTCGAAGGTGATTTGTGGAGAAAATGTTTGAGGAGAAGTTATGAGGTTTCAACAAAAAGACATGGTGGCACTAAAGAGGGCTTTTGAGCCTAAGGAGAAACTACACCATAGGTGTAAAAATTCCAAGGACATACTAACTAAGACATCCATGGAGAGGTAATATCTACCATCCTTAACAAACATTTTTAAACAACTCAAAATGTATGATGCCAATGACAAATGGGTTTTACCCTATGTCAAATATGTGTTTGGTACAGATAGATGCATTATGAAAGCAGGATGGGGCATACACTATATACGAGTAAGGAATACAATACATGTTGAAGAGTCAAAATAAATGTTGTTGTAAGAATCATATAATGGGGGATTCCCATAGGTAATGGAAAGAAAAATATTGAGTAAGATGAATGAGATTCAAAAGAAAAGTCATGGCAAGACTAAATAAGACTCCCAAGCCTAAAAACATCTTACAGCATCATCGTCGAAATGAAAAATGGGTTCTAAACTAGGGCACCCATGGAAGGTAGGTTCTACCATCCATGAGATAACATTATAAGAAAAAATAAAGGATTATGTGACAAGTTAATGGGACCGACCCTAAGTTTAAGCAACAATGGTGACTAATATTGGAGGTGTGTGGCACCTACTCTAAATGCAATTAAAGTACCAACAAGTACCCACAATATATCTTTATAAACCTCCAAAAAAAACCCACAACACTACAACAACGCTTGAAATTATTTTCGTTTATGGAAAAAATAAAAAACAATGAAAGTACCAACAAGTACCCACAATATATCTTTATAAACCTCCCAAACAAGCCACAACACTACAACAAAGCTTGACATTAGTTTGGTTTATGGAAAAAATAAAAAAACAATGGAAAGTGGGTTTAAAAATTGTATAAATAAACAATTTCTATCATTTCACCATTTCATTTTCACCACTTGAGCTAAAATTAACCCAAAATTGAAAAAACCCTTAAAACTTTGTTTGGAGATTGTGAGCGCTTGGAGCAATGAAATAAATAACCGTCTAGACCAAGTAGCTTTTGATCTCATTCTTTTCGTTTTCATCGTTTCAATTTTCATGAAAAAAAGAGGGTGGACCCTCTCTTTTTCTTTAGGAGTGACTGGTGGATTTACGTTCTTAGTGGAAACACGAGGCATGGATATGTGAGACTATTATCAAAGGGATCTGCAGATGCGCAAAACTACTTTGAAGAAATAAAAGACTAAGTCTCTTTCCTCTGGATTTTGGGAAGGATGTTTGTACAAATAAATTGAGGGCATTCAATTTTCCCGTAGAGGTGAAGTATAGAAGTTCACAATCAATGGAGGAGGTAGTTGGACCATTAATTAGGTGGAAAGGTGTACACCTATTGACAATGGGCATATTTAATGATCTTTTAATCTTAAATTTTAATTTTATGGTTATCATTTGAAGATGCTAGCATATTTTTAGTATTCCTTCCAAATCAATGAACGAGATCTCATGATCACAACTTTCTAGTATTTTTAAAAGCTTCTGTTAATCTGCTTACTTTTTAACATTTACTTAATATGATTAAGAAATTACTGTGTGACCATCTAATTCCCACATTCAAATGATTAACAAACTTAATTGAAATTACAAATTTACTCCACTATTAACTTTTTATCATTTTACAGTGTTAGATTTACATTTGTGCCACATTTACTTAGGGAAGTCTCATAATTACAATTGTTTAAAAAGATTATCTAGATTTGGATTGTAATGCAAAGCTGCAAATTTTTTTTATTACAAGAGCCTATGGCAGGTGTCATAACTATGACATCATGCATTTAGGTTGTGGTATCCAGAGCCCCATTCGCTTCCTCTACCTATTAACAATGGATTCGTTCTACCTATCGATCTATTCTCATTGGTTCACTTTTCGATCCATCCATTGCATAGATAAATAAGCAATGTGTGAAGACGCAGAGGACTTGAGAATGCATTCTCATAGGAAGGCTTCTTGCGCACCAAACCTGAGATCCATCCACTGCATAGACAGATAGCAATGTGTGATGATAGGACCACCATAAGTGAGATCCATCCATTACATAGACAGATATAAATGTGGGAGGATGCACACGACCTGAGAATGCGTTCTCATAAGAAGGTTGCTTACAGGTTTAGAATACCTTTTAGATTTTGAAATTTAGATTTTTCGTTTTAAAAGTTTGGATTGGATATATATTTATAATCAATTATTAGTTTTACAGGAACATGGATTTTCATAGGCAACCAGAAACATTTACCTAACCCAATGGAAATGCGCAAAGGGATTTTTATATGTTTTTTTCACATACCCATGTTATCCCTAGAAGGAGGATGGATTCAAGTCTCTAATTAGATACTAGGTCAGGTGTAGAAAACTCAACTATTGTATTATTTCTTTAGATTTGATCAAAATTTATTGAGGAAAATTTAAGATAAGATTTTAATTGACAATTTCAGATTAGCAATTACCTTCCGATGGATGGTTATTCTCTTTCCTTCGGCAGGGAATCACTTCTAAGACTATGTGAAAGCTATTCTCTAAGGATGCATCAACTATTCTGTGAGGACGCATCACATATGTTTGTGCACTATCGAATGTTGTTTCTGAGTGCATTGGGTGGTGTTTCAATGGTTTTCATATGAATAAAGAAAGTTTGGGTGCATGAGCGTTGATAGATACTAAATTTTTACTATTTTTTTAAATAGTTAAAGTAAGTGTCCATCAATCCAGTTCTAACTTTTTATTAGTTCTGTGAACAGTTAAAGTAGGTTTATATTATTCAGGTTTTATGGAGCCCCGCAACTTAGTGTAGGCGGTTGCTTCATGGATCTGGTTGAGGCTTTCAATTTATCAATTAGGTTTTATTTTTAATTAATTAGGAGATCCATGTCTCAATTAGGCTTTTAGTGTATTAATTAAGTTTTTTTTAATTAAACTTGAAATTTTTAGCTAGGATTTTACTAAGCTGTGGGTTTTTAATGGTCAGGAAATTTTACTATATCTTTCTGCATTCTCCAATAGCGAGTTAGCGGTTGTGTTAGTGACTACATCAGTGAATATTGCAAGGATGACACAGAAAAAAGAGGCTTACAAGTGTCTATCAAGAAAATCACCAACCTAATCTTAAAGGTGATATTATACACCATAGTTCTAGCGGTTGTGCTACTGACTACATCAGTGAATATTTCAAGGATGACACAGAGAAAAGAGGCTTACAAGTGTCTATCAAGAAAATCACCAATCTAAGATTAAAGGTGATATTATACACCATAGTTCTCATTGTGTGGTCAAACTCTTTACATTAAGCTTCATTGTCTCAAATTCAACATGGTGTTGAGTGTTTGAGACCTACTATGTTTCCATCTCAAATTCAACATGGTGTTGAGTGTCTGATACCTACTATGTTTGAATCTTTGGCTGAGTACCACCATGCTTTCATGCATGAAGTTTCAATGGTATTGTATTTTGTTTTTGTTAGGTAATGATAGGAATCTTCTTATTGGAATGAATTATTTAATTAGTTTTTTAATTAAAAATTCAATCTTATGGTTTACAATTAAAGATGCTGGTATATTTTTCATCTTGCACTCAAATCAATGAATGAGATTCAATGTTCCTAACTTTTTTGCATTTATGAATGCAGTTTTTTCCTTGTTTACTTTTTCACATTTATTTAATATGATTAAATAATTACTTCCTTACCCATTTATTAACATATTTAATAATTAATATGTACAATATGTATAAAAAGCATCATTACCACATTCCAATAATTAGTAGAGATTATCTCTACTAATAGGAGTGACCAAGTTTTTTTTTTTTTTTTTAATGGATGTGAAGGGTTTCCAAGCATGGCATGTCTTTCAGTTAATGCAATTGTGATTAAGGTGGATGCATGATGGAGGCCATGTTCAATCTTCATCTGAATAATTAACTGTATATGAGCATTTCAATCCTTTATGCTCAAGAGGATTCTATGGCGTTTCAATTAACAGTCTTCTTTTGAAAGCTTCATGCTTGAAGATACTACGTGGCCTTTCGCTATCATTTTTATTGCAATTGTGGTTAAGGTGATGCATGATGGAGGCCAGGTTCAATATTCATCTGAATAACTAACTGTATAGGAGCATTTCAATCCTTTCTGCTCAAGAGGGTTCTCTGGTGCTTCAATTAACAGTCTTCATTTGAAAGCTTCATGCTTGGAGATAGTACGTGTGTTATAGGATAAATCTGTGAGTGCGGACACAAACCGATCTCCCTAGATCCACCTGGATCTAGAACAAAACATGACAGAATAATACACTTTCCCTAGATCTAGCCTATCGAATGAACTAAGAGGTAAGGATTATGGACATACCTTATGAACGCTTTCCTCAGATCTTTGTTGTTCCAAGATTTGCTCCAATGCTCTCATCCCGTCCAGATCACAACAGAACAAACCAATCGAAGTAAAGGTAGATTAATATATTCAATAGCTATTCTATACATATGATCAAGGAGTTATGTAATAAAGTGACATCATCTTTATGGAAAAGGGACATATTGTTGTATTAAACTAATTGAAAGTGAAACTTACAACCTGAGCCATAGGTCTCCTTTCGATGGCTTCTAGCTCTGACACACACACTTGCTCATGCATGAAGAAAATCAACCACTTGTGATGACCTTGCTATTGTCTCTTGTTGTTGTAGCATCAGTCC
>JZKD02S1768723.1:149657-249773 GCA_000966675.3 Picea glauca | reverse complement strand
GAGACTAGGAGGTATAATTACAACTAATGGCCTAAAGCCAAAATAAATAAAATAACATTACTAATATAATATGCCCCAATTAAGGGGTAATGAGCCAATATTAGGGCTTAACAAATAAGCTCCACTAGGTAGGGTACAGGAGGGGGATAAGTGTCTAGGCCTAAGGGATAAGCTAGAGGGATTACCTCTAAGCAAATAATATTTTATTATTATTTCCTAAAGGCTAAGATGGACATGATCGGTGTTGTCCTAAGTTCCTGGGAAAGGGAACAAGTGCTAAGTGGAACTCATGCAGCTGGAGGAAGATAGGTGTCAACTTGGGTGCATGCAATTATAGCTAGTAAATACAACTCATTGAGGGTTCTCTTCGCATTGTGGTGTTTCTCCCCATCCTTTCATCTAGATGAGTCTCAAGTTTCGTCACGACCCTTACGATTTATGGAAGTCTATCACCCTTCCCGATTCATCCAGGTATTCACGTTGTGAGCCATCCTCTTCATCGTCGACCTCTGCATAATTTGTGCACCTATGAAACCTGTAAACTCGTGAAGATGAACCGTGTTTTCTTGTGAAGCACAATGCACCAGTAATTTTCCACAACCATGTTTTTCCTTAATGGTTTGTTGTTGCCATCACCTGAGCTATACCAAGCCTTGTTGTTTCCATCACCCTTATTGGAGTTGAATTAGAAGCTCCACTGAAGAAGCAGGTTGTCAGGACTATGGTTTGAAGAGGTGGGTTGTCAGGCCCGTGGACAGAAGAGGTAGGTTGTCAGGCCTACAAGAAACTCTCTCTAAGTGAGAGAGGTTGTTGAGGAAGTGATTTCCTAGAGGGAGCCCAACTGCAGCTATAATTCTCAGATAATTCTTGTACAACCTGTTGTTGAAGCCTTGGAAGGGAAGTGGGGCATCCAAAGGAATGCTGATCAGAGAAGGGGCACACTTCATGGGGTGGGACAAGCATGTGGGGAATGAGAGGTTGTAGGATGTAGTGCGAGTTGGACCTGGGAGATAATTCTTTGTGTTGACCTGTGTGACTTTCTTGTTTCCCTTGCCAAGCCTAGGAATCCCTTTCCCCATGGAGTTTAGTCCTAGCTTGGGGGTGACCCACTGCTGAGCGTGATGAGAATCTTTGTCTAAAACTGAGAGGCTCGTGGAAGGTTTTCACAGAGTTGGTGGTCATATATTGAAAGATAAGTACTAAATCTTTGTTGATTGGATATTGTGTAATTGTACATGTTTTATAACTTGATGAGTGATGCCTAGATATATCATATATGTTGTATGTGTAGTATTATTGTTGTTTCTGCATTAATCTGTGTATGGTTAGAATAAGGCATTTGTATGCATATATTGTCATAATGTTTTAATTATTATTTCTGCATGAATAAGTGGCATGAACAAAATGATGTAACTGTTAATTTGTGTTAGATATGAATGGATATAAATTCGTAAATTTGTATCAGATCTAAGAATGAAGTTCAGAAGTGGTGTTACCCAGCCTATTGGTGGATGGGGACATTAAAAAATGGTATCAGATCCATGGTTTCAACACTGAACCTGGATGGGCCATGTTAGTGGAATTTGAAGAAAAAGTTTTGGAAAAGAATTGTTGTCAAAATGGAAAAAATTCAAGTTCAGAGCCCATAGTTTCTACCTGGAATCTGGATGGGCCATGAACGAGAAATTCAGAGTAAAAAGTCCAAGGAATTTTGATGTACATAGTACCATAAGGGAATTGAAAGAAAACTTGGACTGTGATCGGAAACACAGGGGGTGTAACAAGTTTAAGAAATGACAACATCCATGGTGTTGGGTCATAGGATCTATTCAGGAGAAGGAGGATCCTTCACAACCATAAGATCCGAAGAAAGGTGCAAGAGGGTTAACCTGAAAGTCCTTCGGAATTCATGACTTCCAAAACATTTACGGGTCATAAGAGAAAAAGGGACCGAAGCTCGAAGTTCCGAAGTCCCGAAGAAGATATACACAAAAGATCCAAGTTGTAAAAGTATTGACCATTGGGTCGGCCGAAGACATACCAGAGTTGTCAGAGCTATGTGAAAGTGGTTGTGAGTCATAGATATCATGGCAGTTCATAACTTCAGAGTTTGGCATTTGGGAGAATTGGAGTGTGCTGGTGAAAAAATCATCGAAACCCAAAGTCCTGAAGAAAAAGAGAAGAAGTGGTGTGGGAGGATAACGTCGCCAGTGGTGACGTGGACCTTTCCTAGAAATGCCACATGCCACCACCTTAGCTGTTTAAAACTATACTGTGTGGAACCCAAAAGGTTAATAAGTTCGAGAGTTCAACGTTCACAGGATTTGAGGGTGAAAGGTGTAAAATCTTCCGAAGTCCCAGAGTTTTGAAGTCTCGAGACTATCGAAACCTCTAAGTGACATGACTTTTTGATGTCACTCAAAATGATGTGGAAACATGGGATGTGTGCCATGTGTCAGTGAGTTAAGCACCTTTGGATGATTTAAATTCTCGATACAACATGACACATGTCACGTGTCTGCTTCTAATATTTCTCCATGTGGGCCTTCTATCAAGCATGGATGTTGGGGCCCTGATGGTCACAATGGAAGCATGGCACCAAATTGTGAAGTCTAGAGACTTGACACTCTGAAAGAAATGGTTCATAAGGGAATGGAAGGAAGAATTTTTTGAAGTTTTGTAGCGCCGAGGTGACGTGATGTAATGATGTCATTGGGGGTGACATTGAAGAGTTCGAAGATTAGCGGTTCAGGAGTGTTGGGGGTGTGCAGATGTGAAATCTTTTGAAGTCCCGAATCACCGAAATTTTGAATTCATGGAGCCCTGAAGCCTGAATTTCCATAGTGGGTATCAACCATTGGATGTTGAGTAGTCGTGGACCATTGATCCACCCTACTTCACGAGTTTGTCAATTTGAAACTCCGAGAGATTTGTTGGAAAGTGATTTGGAAATGCCGAATTCGATGTCCCTGAAGCTCCAATCCACCGTATATACGAGAAAGGAATGTGGACCATGGATCCACCATTCTACACGGGTTCGACAGTTCAATGTTTAGTGATGTGGTGAGGTGTGGAAAAGGGGGAAATCTCTAAATCTCGGGAGCCCAATATTTTCAAGGCTACGAATAAGCACCCAAACCATTAGTGTTGGATCATAGTCGTAGTCACAATTGAACCAAGGGCTGGAGAAAAGGGGTTATCACCCATAATATGTTGCAGAACCAAGCTGGTCTTAGAGATAGAAGCATGAGGGGCTCTTGACTGACCCAGACCCGCTGAAAATGGAATTTGATATTGTTTTTGTTGAATCAGATTGGTTTATTCTCGAAATTTTTTAATGTCTACTAACATGAAAAAACATTTGGTTGACTACACATTTTGTAGAGTTAACAATCGACAGATCCAAACTGAGTTGTTCCACAGTGTAGAGAAATGAAGGAGGCACAAGATGTTTTCAGTTCAAAGAATGAAGCTAGAGGAATGGATATCCATTTGGGAGTTGAAGGATTGAACTCCAATGGGAATGGAGAAGAGATAGGTAAAAAAGAGAACATGATGAAAATCATTAAAAAGTTGCAGAAAGATGCCCAAGTTCACCGAGCAGATAACAAAAAGATCACGAAATTCAGGGAGCAACAGGGAGAATTCAATGTGAAGTTGATGTAGAGCCTTGAAAGAATAGAAAATAAATTGGAGAAGCAGAGTGGCTCAAGAAAATAAGGAAGTCAAAAAATAATAAAGAGTGATAGCAGACATCACCAACACTCCTCGAGGCATTCCAACAAGAGAGCACACAACAACTCAAGTTTGTCCCTTGTTAGGAAGCATAAGAGGTATGGAGGGGATGAGCTATGAGGAGAAATGAAAAAAATCAAACCTCCTATGTTTGATGGAGAGAACAAGAAGGATGAATATGCAGAGACATGGTTGTTCGGCATGAGAAATTATTTTCAATTACATAATTATTCTTCTCATGCAGAAGAAATAATTTCCATCTATCGACTCAAAGGTAAGGCATCCATGTGGTGGGATCAACTTGTGCAGGTGCAACACATTAAAGAGAAAAATGTTACCTAGAGGGAATTCAATAATTATTTCAAAAAGAAATACTTTACTAAGAGATACTATGATAAGAAAATGAAAGAGTTCTTTGAACTCATGCTTGGGAGTATGACAATAGATGAATATGAAAGAAGGTTTTTATAATTGTTGAGTATGTCTCTTTCATCAAGGATGAGATAGTCAATATTCAGAGGTATTTGATTCATTTTCCACCATTTATCAGTGACAAAATACAATATGATGATCCCAAAACATTGGAGGATACCATAAGGCGAGTTAAGTGCCTATATGTTCAGCAAAAAGTAAGGCCAACTTTCCAAAAAGCTTGGGAAGACAAGAAGAAATTCAATATGGATCAGAGGAAGAAGGGAATTAAGCCACCATTCTTCTGAAATAATACTCAGGGACATACAAATTCTAGAGAACCCAAAATGATCGAGAAAGGTGGTCAAAGGCCAAGCAGGTCACCTATTTAATGTTGGGGTTGTAAAGGTGATCATATGTTTAGAGATTGTCCTCACAGAAGTGACAAAGTGAGAACTGTTCACAATGTTCAATGAGATGAAACAGTGGGGGACATGGGTAGAAATGTACCCAGTCTCTATGCAACCCTGGACAACAAGCAAGGATAGTATCAATCACATATGATTGAAGTGGAAGGTATGATAAACAACCAAACCATTACTATTTTAATTGATTCAGGAGCTATTCATAGTTATATAAATCCTAAGATGGTGAAAAAATTTCATTTCCTAAGAAGAAATCATTGAAAATGTTGGTTGGTGCAACTGGCTACTGGAGCCAAAAGAAAAGTCAGTGAGATGGTTAAGTCGTGTCTTATGGAAATGAAAGGATTGAGCACAAGGAAATATTTGAACATCTTTCCTTTAGGTTCTTATGAATGCCTAATTGTTATGAATTGGATAGACCAACACCATGCCATCTTAGACCATCGTAACAAGGCATTCACTTTCTTAGATGAGGAAGGAAATCATAGAACAGTCTAAGGAATTCCTAGGGCAGTTGCTATTAGAGAAATTTTAGCAATGCAACTAAAGAAATACTATAGGAAAGGTTGTCAAATATTTGCAACTCATATGGAAGAAGCACCTAAGGACAAGGTGCCAAATCTGGAGGACCATGCAATCTTGGAAGATTTTGAAGATGTGTTCAAGGAGGTACCAACACTATCCTCAAAGAGAGATTGATTTCTCTATAAATTTAATGCTTGGAGAAGCTCCAATGTCAAAGACTCCTTACAGAATGAGTACACCAGAGAAGAAGGATTTGTAAATGTAGCTTGAATAACTTATGAAGAAGAGGTATATATGCCCAAGTGTGTCACTTTGGGGTGCCCTGGTATTGTTTATGAAGAAGAAATATGGGACATTGATATTATGCATCGATTTTCAACAATTGAATAAAGTGACTATAAAGAATAAGGATTGATGATCTGTTTGATCAATTGAAGGATGAAAACATATTTTCAAAGATAGATCCTAGGTCAGCATACCATCAGGTGAGGATTAAATAGGAGACATCAACAAGACCATCTTTAGAACAAGGTATGGTCATTATGAGTTCAGAGTGATTCCATTTGGGTTATCAATTGCACCCGTTGTTTTTATGTTCTTAATTAATGGTGTTTTCCAAGAATATTTAGACAAGTTTGGCATTGTCTTTTTGGACGACATCCTTGTATATTCCAAGTCAGAAGAATACCATGAGAATCATTTGAGGATGGTGTTGCAAGTGCTAAGGGATGATCAGTTGTATGCCAAATTGAGCAAGTGCTCATTTTATCAAAACAAAATTCACTACTTGGGACATATCATTTCAAAGGATGGGATAGCAGTGGACCCTGAAAAGATAGAAGCCATTAGAGAATGGTAAACACCTAAGAATGTGATAGAATCCAAATCCTTTATGGATCTAGCTGGTTACTATAAAAGGTTAATTTCATGGTTTTCAAGAATATCTCACCCCATCACTTCCTTGCAAAGGAAGGGGAATAAATTTCAATGGACTGAAGAATGTGAAAGAAGCTTCCAACAATTGAAGCAGTTGTTAACCAGTGCTCCAATTCTAAATATTGTAGATCCAAATGAAGACTTCATTGTATGCACATATGCATGTAAAGAAGGACTGGGTGGAGTCCTCACTCAAAAGAGGTTTGTTGTTTGTTATGAATCAAGGAAGTTGAAGGAGAAAGAAAGGCTCTATGACACTCATGATTTGGAGTTGGAAGCCATAGTGCATTCTTTGAAGAAGTGGAGGCACTACCTCATGGGAAAGAGGTTTGAGCTAAGTACAGACCACAATGGTCTAAAATATTTATTTGATCAACCAACTCTAAATTCTAGGAAAAACAGATGGTTAGAGTTTCTCAATGAATATGACTTTGATACAAAGTGTATAAAGGGGAAAGAGAACAAAGTGGTTGATGCATTAAGTAGAAGAGTGCATGAGTTTCATGCTACAACCATTATCATGTACCAATCATATTTGAAAGACAGATTTGTAGAGGCTGCACATATTTGCAATACATGGAATTGGTAACAAAATTGCAACAAGTAAAATGTAGCAGAAGATTGAGGACTATGAATTGGGAATTGATGGAATCCTCCTGTACAGAAACAGAGTTTATGTAACCAAGTCTTCTGAATTGAGGAGTGTGATTTTAAAATAAATGCACAATGTACCTTATGTAGGACACCCAGGATATCAGAAAACAATTTCAGCAATCAAAAGACAATATTATTGGCGAGGCATGAAGAGGGAGATTGTTGATTTTATTGCCAAATGTTTGGAATGTCAAAGGGTAAGGTATGAGAATAGACGCTCAGCTAGTTTATTGTAGCCATTACCCATTCTTGAGTGGAAATGGGAAGTTGTAAAAATGGATTTCATCACAGGGTTTCCCAAAACAAGCAAGCATCATGATGCAATCATGGTGGTGGTGGACAAGCTTACTAAAGTTGTCCATTTCATTCTTATGAAGAATAATCATAAGGAAACTAATGTTGTTGATATTTATATGAGGGAATTATCATTCTTGCATGGCATACCCAAGACAATTGTGTCTGACAGAGACCCAACGTTTACATCAAATTTATGGAAGGGGTTATTTAAGGCGTTCAGAGAAAATCTGAACTTCAACATAACATATCATCCTGAGTTGGATGGGAAAACAAAAAGGGTGAACCAAGTGATAGAGGACATGATAAGGATGTATGTGATGGATAAACCATATAAATGGGAAGATTATCTACACTTAGAAGAATTTGCCTACAACAATGGGTATCAAGCATCACTGAATATGAGCTCGTTTGAAGCACTTTATGGTAGAAAGTGAAACACCCCAGTAAGTTGGGACAACCCAGTTGATAGGGCAGTGGTTGGGCCAGAGTTTCTCAAGGAAATGGAAGAGAAAATGCTGAAGATTAAGAAGAATTTGAAGGCTTTCCAAGACAGGAAGAAAATTTATGTTGATAAGAACAAAACTCGTAGGGAATTTAAAGTAGGGGATCATGTATTCCTGAGAGTGAAGGCCAATAGAAGCTCTCTAAAATTGGGAAATTGTTCAAAGTTGGCAACTCGATTTTGTGGCCCGTTTGAAATACTAGAGAGGATTGGTCCAATAGAATATAGGCTTGTATTACCTACATGCATGTCTATACATAACATATTTCATGTCCCATTTATTAAGAAATATGTACCTGATGCTAATCATGTTATTGATTGGAATGTGATTCAGGTGGAGCAGGAAACCACTTTTCAGGTGCATCTAATGCTTATACTGGACCAGAAAAGAAAACAACTCTCGAATTGAGCCATAGGGCTTGTAAAAGTCTAGTGGACTTGGTACGGTCCTGAGGATGCAACATGGGAGCATGACGATGCTATGCGGGCATAATACCTACATATTTTTTAAGATTTTGAAAATCTTGTTGTTGTTGTGTAAGTAAGTTGCACTGAGGACAGTGCAAAAATAAGGGGAAGGGATTGTAACAACTCAAGGTCAAGCCCCTGTTGAATAGTAATTATGTTTATAGGCTAGTGGGCCAAGTGTTTATAAGATGAAGACTTATATGTTTATTAGGCCAGAGAGTCTACATGCTTAAGTCCATGAGCCTAATTTTTGTATATGTAAATGCACATATCATTAATGAAATTACACTGCTGCATGTAGATTGATCAGAAAGAAAGACTTATGGGGGACTAATATCCACTAGAGAGGGTAAGGGAGGGGGATAAGTGTTTATGCTTAGGGGATAACCTAGAGGGCTTACCTCTAAGGGAACAATATTTTATTATTATTTTGCAAAGGATAAGGTGGACATGATCGGTGTTGTCCTAAGTTCCTAGGAAAGGAAATGAGTGCTAAGTGGAACTCATGTAGCTACAGGAAGATAGGTGTCAACCTGGGTGCATGCATTTAATGTTGGGAAAGCCAGCTCGTTGGAGGTTTTCTTCTCATTCTATCATTTCTCTCGATCCTTGTGTCTGGATGAGTCTCGAGTTTCCTCGTGACCCTTACGATTCTCTAGAAGTCTGTCACCCTTCCTGATTCATCCAGGGATTCACATTGTGAACCATCCTCTTCATCGTCGCCCTATGCATCATTCGCACTCCTCTGAAACTAGTAAACCTATGAAGTTGGCCTGTTTTTTCCTGTGAAGCACAGTGTACCTGTACTTTTCCATATCTATGTTGTGCCTTAACGATCAGTTGTTTCTTCCATCACCTGAGCTATACCGAGCCTTGTTTTTTTCATCACCCTTACTGGAGTTGACTTAGAAGTTGGACTGAAGAAGCATATTGTCATGCCTATGGTTTGAAGAGGTAGGTTGTCATGCCCATGGATTGAAGAAGAAGGTTTCCAAGCTTGCAAGAAACTTTCTCTAGGTGAGAGAGGTTGCTCGGGAAGTGATTTCCCAGAGGGAGCCCAGCCACAGCTATACTGCTCAGAAAATTCTTGTCTCACCTATTGTTGAAGCCCTTGAAGGGAAGTGGGGAAGTCGAAGGACTATTGAGTAGAGAAGGGGCACACTTTTTGGGGTGGGACAAGGAAATGAGAGGTTGTAGGTTGTTAGTGTGAGTTGGCCCTCGGAGATAATCCTTCCTGTTGATGTGTGTGACTTTCTTGTTTCCCTTTCCAAGCCTAGGAATCCCTTTCTTGGTGGATTTTAGTCACATCTCGGGGGTGACCCACTGATGAGCATGATGAGTAGCGTGGTATAAGGATGGGAGGTTCGTAGAAGGTCTGCACACCATTGGTGATCATCTACTGAAAGATAAGTATCAAATTATTGTTGATTGGATGTTGTGTAATTGTACATGGTTTATAACTTGATGAGTAATGTCTAGATATATCATATATGTTGTATGTGTAGGATTATTGTTATTTCCACATTAATCTTTGTTTGTTTAGAATATGTCATCTCTATGCATATATTTTCAGAATGTTTTAATGATTATATACGCATGAATAAGTGGCATGAACAAAATGTTGTAACTGTTAATTTGCATTAGATATGCATGCATATAAATTCATACATTGGTATCAGAGCTAAGAATGAAGTTCACAAGTAGAATTTCCCGACCTGTTGGTGGCTAGGGACATTATATAGCTAAATTGGTACATGGGGCTATAATATAGAGAGTAATGTGTCTTATTAGTGAGGGAAAGATGTATTTTATTGCAGCTCATACTTGTTTTGATTGTTTATGCTTCATCCATTCAACAAAATGTTTATTTTTTTCCTTTGTAAGTTGTGTGAGTTCATAAAGGGATTGAGCTTGATGTTATGAGAAAAATCCCTCTTACAATAACCCAACAATAAAATCATCTTCAAAAGGTATAAAAAATTATATTGATTATATCAAGTCAAAAATTGAATTTCGTCGTGAAACCTACTTGTTTATCTACCCATAAATCAGTTTGGAGGCTTGTGACAACTCTAAGTAAGTCATTCAATCTCAGAATAGAGAAAAAATATTTCATTGGAAAGGTATCAAGGTAATATACAACATGGAAACTCTAAATCTATGTTCTAGTACCCAACACGACACTTTTTAAATTGTGAACCTCTACTAGCAAATTGTCACATGAAACTAGTCATGATCTTGTAAAAGTTCATTCTTAACAATTAGGGGTAAAAACTAGTCTTATGATATATGTTTGGAAATGTATCTAATATCCCAAAGTCATTATCTACCCCAATTTTATCTTCATGTTTGATTCAAAATGCAATATTACCATTGAATATATATATAAACTTGGTCCCGTAAAAGTCATGCAACTTGAAAACTTCGTAGAATGGCCATACGAACTTATAATTTAGGAAAAAGGGGATTTTTGGAAATATTGTTACTAGAATTAGAAGGTAATATAAAAATATAGAAGAAATCCTTTTATATTTTGTGCAATAGCGGGTTCATGTGGAGCCCACCTACTAACTAGTAAAAGGGGTCAACATTGGAATTTTTGCAAACTATGTTCACATCTAATGAAATATAACACAAAGATGATAAATGTGTTCTTGATAATATATAAAGGTTTAGAAACTCAAACATCATCAAGTATTTGCTCCCTAAATTCCAAAACACCGTGAGCCTAGAGCATGCCAAACAAGGCTAGACTTCTCAAATATTATCCATTTCCATTGGGTTCCTAAACCTCTTTGAGATCCTCTCAATTTCACTATGAAATTTTACACCAAAGACACAAGATACCATGTCATTGTCGTAAGAATGTTATCAATCTCAAGTGAATTATGTTTTGAATTTGATATCTACTTATGGTTAAAAATACTTATTCATGAGTCACATCATAAGGAAACTTAGATGCTTGCATCTATGTATGATTTTATTGTAGTGAAGTTCAAGTTTCATTCATGTAATTAGAAAAGTATCTCTATGGATTAAAATCCACCAGTATTTAGTAGAAAAGAGATCTTAGAAAATTTTAGACTGAAATCCCTACTTGGAACCACAAATGCAACTAATATCTCAAAAAAAACAAGGCATGCTTATATCAAACCATTAATAACTATAGTGAAAAAAGGAGAGTATACAACTTAGGTAATTACACATGATTCCAACAAAATATAACAAAGAACATAATCCTCCTTGTCTATATTTAATGGATATACACCACAAAATCAAGTTAGGGGAGTGAGAAACTACAAAAATGTCAAGAATGCACTTGTTAATGGTAAAAATTATCAAGTTGTTCTCTCATTTTAAGGATATTGAAATTGCTAATCTAATCCCCTAAAAATACATAAGAAGTGCATGAACACCTTCATGGGGTAATAAAAGGGATCCCTTGCCTATCCAACCTAGAAAGGAGCTACTCAACTTGTTGCATAAAGCACCACAAAACCCACACTAAGAAGTACCATTAATTATTTCATGCTTGTCAACAAAAATAGGTTGTTGCACCCCAAGAGAGACTGAAAAGAGATAGCGAGTTGATGCAGCATTGACATAAATATCAACTCAAAAACATGAGACTAAAACCCAATGCATGCCTCAATTTTGATGGTTAGTTTTCTTAATCCTTTAGTTGATGAAAAGTGCTGGAAAATTTTGATTGAAGCCTTGTTCATTTTTAGATCAAAGGTTTAAAAGAGATGGACCAATCATAGGAACCAAAGGTTATCATTCTCTAGTGTTACAAACAATATTTTATTTCCTTTTTTTAATTCATTATCATGCTCATGTTTTGTTAAAAATGATGTTTATTGAGTTCATTGCACCTCATTTCTTAATTCCAATGTATGTACATGATTTGAATGGCGGAGGTAGATTCAAAAGGGCGTACTTAAAATCATTTTTTGGAGAGTGCACTCAATTATAGAGACTCAATTCAAGTGAGTGTGCATATATTCTATGGAGGGAACACACATTTTTCTAACACGCACTGCTTACAAAAACACCCATACAACAAAATAAAAAAAAAACGTGATTAATGGATAGGGGAGGGTGCACTAGTTTTACCAATGCAAAATAAAAATAAAACATAAAAGATAACATGATGAATGGATAGGGGAGGGAACACTAGTTTTACCAATGTGCACTGGCTCCAAAAACCTCCAAGCAACAAGAAAAAACGTGATCAATGGATAGGGTGCACCAGTTCCTTTGGTGCCCAACAATTGTACTCACTCACACACAATAGAAAATATTCACACCCATAAAAACAGAGAAAAGAGATTCGGAAAAGTATCATCATTCAAACTAGAAAGACCACAACAATTACAATTATTTTATCCATCGCCTTGCTTACATAAGATGGCAAATGCTTTATTACAGTTAAGGGACTACGAAGATTGACATAGATCAACAAACTAGCATATAATTAATTATATTTATCGCCTTGCTTGTTGCAGACTACTAATCATGCAGACTATTGATCATCTTGTTTTAGTGTTGTGGACTATTGATCCTCTTCTCTTAGTTGTCTAAGGAATGTTGACTCCTTCATGTTGTTCCAATTCCTCCTTGTTTAGATCGGGAAGCGTCCCTGCTTCTGCCACCAACTGAGGGAATTTTTTGTTGAATTGTCTCAAGAGTCATCCACTTGGCCTGCACTATAGTTTGGCACTATTTATCAACCAGGTATGGAGCAGTATGTTGCTTGGAATGATTCAGTGTTACTTGCAAGGCAACTGTAACTGGACTGTGTTGATAAATTATGAATGTTGTTATGGCGAACCCGTTGATCTTGGTGTTGTTGTGGTGCTCCCGATGGATCCAAAATGAGAGGCATCATTGTGGGCTCCAAATACTAAAATACACAACAAACCTCGAAAGGTGAGAAGCGATTTGAAGAGTGTGTGGCCCTATTGTAAGGGTTCCATTTCTGCAAAGCCTACATCAAGATGTAGAATTATTTGGTGTAGTGGTGTTAATTGAATTTGGCGGGGAACAGGGTTTCAGAGTGGTAAGTCACCGAGTGACCTCCCTGTATACGCATTTCTCCAATAGTAAACTGAAATGCAATCTAGGGTAAGGGATAGTGATATTTAATTGTGGCTTGGGTGAGGGTGTGCTAAACAGTAACTAAAGGAGGTTTTATAGTGTATTGGGTAATCGATCAAGATGATGGGGCATTGGGTAATGATGTGTAACAACCCCAACCACCCACAGGACAGAGCATGCTACCTTCAAACTCACCCTTGGATTTATTTCTCTCACGATACCTTTTTAAAATTTAAGGATGTATACAAGAAAAGGATTTAACGACATGCACAACAGTAGTCAGCAAGCATGCATAGTCTAATGATTCAATTAAATGATAATTAAATATACAGTGGAAAAACATTCATATACATGTAAATGATACCATAACAGAGAGCACTTATCTTTATGGAAGATGACACCAATTGGATGCATACCAAGGATGTTCCACCCAATCGTAAACACCACTGCTCCAAATATCAACAACAGTGTCACCCCCGATCGAGGGCTATGAATCCACAAGGATGGTTCCAGAGTGTACTTGGGTTCCCAAAACAGTCAGCTCTCAAGCTCTCAGAGGTTTCCCAACACCCAAAACAATCCAAGTACCCAACTCTCTTCTACCCAACATGTATCGCCCCAAGAGAATGGACCTCCACCCTTCTCTACCACACAGTCCCTCAGAGAGTCCCTCTCCTTTTATTTTGGGGCCTCCATCACAACTGGTCCAAAATCTCAATGCTGGAACTCTTAGGACTCATAGTTGTGAGCAAAACAGGGCACAGGCCAACGCATCTCAGACGTGCAGGCCCCAGGTCATGGATGGATTGCACCAGTGACCATTATAACCAACTATCTCATGGCTAATTCTTCAACAGTTTGGTTCTCTTTCCCAAGCCAAGACATAGATGAGGATGGATCAATGCATGGGTAAGAGAGTGCATGGAAATGTGTGAGAGAAATGAAGGAAAATATAGGAAATCAACAAACAAGCCATCATTCAAACCCCCCATCAGACCCGAGGCAGGTTCAAGTAACTTCATGGGGAATCAAGAACCTCCTGGCCCTCCCCAAGAATCTCACATAACCGATCCCCTCCCTTAGGAAGAAATGGTAATTAACATAGGAATGCACACTTACCTCCTCAAGCCCCCTCTCTTGTGGAATCATAGCCCTCTATAACTCTAGTCCTTGTCCGTCTAGTAGCCATCGATGTGTTTATTATTAATAATGATCAAAACATTACATTTCTTGGCTACATTGGTCATTTAATAATTGTTTTGGCATTGTGGCCTCTTAGCATTGTGACAATACATTATTTAAAATGGGGGTTCAGAACTTGGGGTGTTACATCCCCTCCCCCTTATTTTGGGACTATTCTTAGTGCATATACAAAATAAAGATCGAAATCTCAAATTTATTCAAAAAGTTGCAGGTACTTTGCCTGCATGGAATCTTAATGCTCCCAGGTAGCATCTTCAGGACCGTAGGGGGTCCACTGAACTTTTACAAGCTCTATAACTCGATTCCAGAGAATTTTGACTTTTTTGTCCAGTACCTGCACTGACTGAACCTGAAAATATCCCTTTGTCTCTACCTAAATCAGGTGCCAATGAATAACATGGTTAGGATCATGTACATATTTATTTAGTAAAGAGACATGAAACACATTATCCACATTCATGGAAGCATACAATGAAAGCATGTATGCAACTGGCCCTATTCTATCCAATATTTCAAATGGACCATGGAATCTGGTTGCCATCTTTGTACAACTACCCAATTTCAAATATCTTTTCTTGGGCTTCACTTTCAAAAGTACATGCTCCCCTACTTTAAATTCTCTAGTTGTCATGTTCTTTTTTGCATAAACTTTCTGTCTATCCTGAGATGCCTTTAAATTATACTTGATCTTAACCACCTGGTCTTCCATGTCCTTGAGCAACTTCGGCCCAAGTACCACTCTATCTACTGGGTTGTCCCAGCTTACTGGAGTATCGCATTTCCTACCATACAAGGCTTCAAATGGGATCATTCTTAATGAAGCTTGATACCCATTATTATATGCAAACTCAACCAAGTGTAAGTAATCTTCCCACTTAGATGGATTATCCATCACATACATTCTCAGCATGTCTTCAATTATCCGATTGAATCTCTCTGTTTTCCCATTTGTCTAGGGATGATATGTTGTGCTAAAGTTTAGATTTGTGCCAAATCATTTAAACAATCCCCTCCAGAAATTGGAGGTAAACTTTGTATCTCTGTCCAAGACAATTTTCCTAGGTATCCCATGCAACCTAACAATTTCTTTCATGAAAATTTTTGCAATATTGGTCGTTATATGCATTGTCTTCACAGGCACAAAATCAACATCCTTTGTTAATTTTTCAACCACCACCATGATTGAATCATGTTTCTTATTCATTATGGCTAATCCCATGATGAAATCCATGGCGATCACTTCCCATTTCTTCTCTGGGATTGGCAATGGCTGCAAGAAACCTGCTAGGTGCCTATGCTCAACCTTCACCTTCTGACATTCCATACATCGAGTGATGTAATCAACAACATCCTTCTTAATTCCCGACCAAAATAACTGGCTTTTTACTGTTGTAATTTTTTTCTGGTAACCGGGATGTCCAACATAAGGAACATCATGCATTTCCTTTAGTACCAAATTCCTCAGTTCTCCATAACTAGGAACATAGATTCTATTTTTATGCATGTGTAATCTGTCTTCCTTTATCTCATACTCCTTTATTTTTTGTTGTACATCTCCTTGTTGTAAGTTTTGATTTACCTGTAGGTAATGCTGGTCTGTAACAAGACCATCTAAAACTATGTTCTTCAAGTCTGATTGATGCATACTGACAACAGTAGCATGCATGATATGCACTCTTCTACTAAGTGCATCGACAAATTTATTCTCCTTTCCCTTGATATGAATGATATCAAATTCATATTCACTTAAACATTCCAGTCATCTTGTTTGTCTGGCATTCAAGGTTGACTATTCAAAAAGATACTTCAAGACAATGTGGTCTGTCCTTAATTTGAATTTCTTCCCCATGAGACAATGCCTACACATCCTCAAGGCATGAACAATGGAAGTGAGTTCCAAGTCATGAGTTGCATAGTTCCTCTCATGTTCCTTAAGATTTCTAGACTCATATCCAATGACATGTCCATTTTGCATGAGGAATCCCCCAATTTCTTCCTTACATGCATCTAAACATACCACAAAACTTTCATTTGGGTCAACAATCTTTAAAACATGTGCACTAGTAAGTAATTCCTTCAACAGATTAAAATTATTTTCACACTTGAGTGTCCATTCAAATTTAGTTCCCTTCTTTTGAAAATAAGTGATGGGATGAGAAATCTTAGAGAACCCTACTATGAACCTTCTATAGTATCCAACTAATCCCATAAAAGATCTGACGTCTAACACATTTCTAGGTGTTGGCCATCCTCTAATGGATTCGATATTCTCTAGATCTATTTCTATGCCTTGCTCTAAAATAATGTGTCCCAAGTAATGGATCTACTTTTGATAAAAAGAACACTTACTCAACTTGGCATACAACTGATGTTCTCTCAATACTTGCAATACCAGTCTTAAGTGATGTTCATGGTCTTCTTTAAACTTAGAATAGATAAGTATGTGATCCAGGAATACTATGATAAACTTCATAGATGATTTTAGGGGCTAAATTTCTCTCATGGGCTAATTTTCCATGGTTTTTCCAAAAAAGAGATTCGCCCAAATTCTATAGGATAAAATTATTTTACCTTAAAAATCGCCAAAATTTTATAAAAAATATATAAAATCCTTAGAAATTTGAATATTTTTACAAAAATATCGCCAAACATTTATAGTTGGCATATGAAGGATTAGTAAGATTCGCCAAGGTTTCTACATTTTAAAATAAATTTCCATCATTAAAATCATCCCTGATAAACTTATCCAAATAATTTTTGAATATGTCGTTCATTAAGCACATGAATATAGTTGGTGCATTGGTCAGTCTGAATGGCACCACTACAAATTCATAATGCCCATACTTGGTCCTAAAGGTTATCTTATGAATGTCTTCTTCCTTGATTATTACCTGATGGTATCATGCCCTTAGGTCAATCTTTGAGAATATCTTTGCTCCTCTTAGTTTATCAAAGAGGTCATCAATTCGGGGTAGAGGATACTTGTTCTTTATAGTGTACTTCTTCATTTGTCAGAAGTCAATCCACAACCTCAAGGTTCCATCCTTCTTTTTGAAAAAAAGTACTAGTGCTCCCCAAGGTGAAACACTTGGACATATGTATCCTTTCTTCAAAAATTCCTCCAAGTGCATTTGTAATTATTTTAAATCTGGTGTTCTCATTCTGTAAGGTGTTTTTGACACCGGGGCAGCTCTTGGCACTAAATCAATTGAGAAATATATCTCCCTTCTTGGTGGCAATCCGGGTATTTCTTGGAATACATCTTCAAATTCCCGCAATACCTAGAAATCTTCAAGGCTTGGCCCCTTTGTATTATCTGGATCTTCCACATGAGTTGCATACAATTGACATCCTTTCCTAAAACATATTTTCAGCTGTAAGGATGAAATCTCCCTTATAGAGATGGGTCTTGGAGCTCCTTTCACAGTGCTTTGTTTTCCATTTCCATCAAGACATGTAAATGTCTTGTTATGACAATCTAGGACAACATGATTCTTTTCCAACCAATCCATTCCAATCAGAATATCATAAGACCCCAATGGTATGATATTTAGATCAATACTAGTATTCAGACCATTAAGACTTATGGAACAACTTTTGACCATATCATGGATTCTTCTTTTGGTCCTAGTGGCTAACTGAACAAAACTTTCTTTTACAGGTTTAATTTTCTCCAAATGTAATCTATCCACTATCTTAGGATAGATGTAACAATGAATTTATCCTAAATCAATCAAAATAGAAATAGGAATATTTATGATCTTACCTTCCACCTCGATCATATTGGATCGGTACTCTGATTTTCGATCATTTAAAGTTCCATAGATTCTTCCCATATATTTGACTATTGTAGCCTCTTGGATGTTGTGCATAGTCTTCAATTTGTCCCTTCTATGTGGGAAATCCTTGTACAAGTGATCTTCCTTGCATACCCAGCATTGGATTGGTGTTCTTCCCCTTTTTTCCAAGGAATATTATTTCTGGAAATCTCCCTTATCATACTGATCTTGATGATTTATATTAGGCTCATTCCTATTGAAGGGAGGTTTGAATCCTTTCCTCCTCTGATTGGACTTTTCATTCTTCTTGTCCTTCCAATATCTTTGCAGAGATTCTCTTCCCTAGCCTTCCGCATACATGTATTTAGGCTTCCTGATGGCTTCAGTCAAGATCTTGGGTTCATCATACTTCATATTTTCTATATAAAAGGATGGCAATCCACTTAGAAATCTATGCATTTTCACTCTCTCATCACCAATTAACCTGACATAGTTTAACAATCCCAGGAACTTCTTCTTGTATTCTACCATAGTCATGCTTCCCAACCTGAGTTCAAAGAACTCCTACATTTTATTTTCATACAAATTCTCTAAGAGGTACTCCTTCTGGAAGTACTTCTTGAACTCCTTCCAAGTGATCCTACTTTCATTAACATGTTCCACTTGCTTCAGTTGGTCCCACCACATTGTAGCTTTTCTATGTAATTGGTAGGTGGCAATATTGGCTTCCAGGTTCAACGAATAGTTATGCAACTGAAAATATCTCCTGAGACCAAGAAACCATGCTTCAACATCATCTTCCCTTTCTCTTTAACCCTCAAAGGAAGGTGGCTTGAGCTTCCTCATCTCTCCTTGCAAAATGTTAGCACCGCCATTTTTATTTCCATTTAGAGTTGGTTTCAAGTCACGTTATGATCCATGCACCCAAACATGTGAAGTTAGGTATGTAACACCATGAGTTTGAAATTAGAAAATGGTCAGTTGGCCCTTGGAAATGAGAAAGGGTGTTAGAGTCGGAAACTGTATACATGGTACGAGCATGTCTTTTCTCAAAAGGTTGAATCTCATTAAGAAGCCAGTTTCTACGTACCTCGGTCGAGTCAAGTGGTTAATAAAGGTCACATCAGCAAGTGAAACAGTTATTATCAGTTCATAATGAAGGCCAAGGGAATGAAAAATCGCAGCGTTCATATTATACATGCACAACAAATAGTATCACCTGCATTCCACACGTGGGGATTTTCCATGAACAACCTGAAATTCAGCTTGAAACATCTCGTCACCATAAATTCATTGGATTCCAACATGTTTTCCTCTCTTGGTCAATTTTTTATAAATCTCAGATGCTCGACGTGCCCTCCAGTCATAGAACTAGGCCTAAGCTATTTTTTCATTTCCCCCTTGCCAATCCATTTGGTTCAGAACCACTCCTCAGTGCATTCGTTCAAAATGTTGTGTGCAGAGTATACCTAGGTCGCACCATGGTAGCTTCTTAGAGAACATGAAAGGGTGCTCGTAGTGGCTGAACTGCGAGGTTCAAACCTCAAAAAGATTGGAATTATTTCGCACCCGTGGAGACTACTCCCAAAGACGTGGAAGAAACCATTCTTTCACCTACAGAAGAGACCAGATTAAGTCACAGAACAATCGAAACATAGAAATTCATATAGGAGAGGGAGATGGAGAGAGCCTCCTCCTACAAATAGAATATTCCTCAGAGGAGGGGCAGGCCGAGAAATAACGAGGAGATCATGAAGGATAAAATTCCAGAAGGACCGTGTATCAGATTGGTAGCTGAAGAACTACTCAGACGCGTCATCCATCTAGAACCTCCCACGAATGTAGGAACAAAGAAAGGAAATTAGAAGCCACAGGAGCAAGTGAGGGAACCCCATCTCAGCATATGAAGCAATAAACGATGGCTATTGTCGAGCTTTATCAAGAGAACAAGGAATTAAGGAGACAACTAGCGACAAGGACCATGGAAGCATTAGTTGCACAGAGTCATGAGGAAAATGTGGCATGGATGAAAAGGTAGCTTAGAGAGGTGCATAACTTTATTATCCAGATGCGAGTGGCGCAAAGGTTGGCAGAAGAAAAGTGCACAGATCATCCCAGAGAATGCGAAGCAACCGAAAAGGAAATTTGTGTGGCTCTTGGTAATGGACCAAAAGACAAAGTTTAACGGGAAACATTTTCTTCATGGTATTTTTGAGGTGATATGCATCCTCTAAAGGATCTTTCCATTTTGATAATGGTCGTGAGAATTGAATAGTTGTTTTTTGTGCATAGTTCCCCAACAAATAGGCCCATAACAGAAGATGAAACCAGTAGTGCAAACAAAAAGTTTTGACAGACACCTGTTCACTAGGATACCCGATCAAGAAATAAAGTGACACATTTTTCCCACCTCCAATTTTGACCGACGATCAGACCTCGTGGAAAACCTGAAGAAAGTCATTAGTGGACATGCATGATTATTGCCTACTTTGGGATAGTAACATGCAAAGAGTCTTTGACGGATTTGGCGCATTTTTTCTAGTTTAGGGTTAACAGTTAGAAAGTAGTGTAGCCCAAGCGGTGCCATCGTTTATATATTTCATATTTTTTATGTAAGATAGGTTGGTTGGAAAATTGAGTAAACGACTGCTATTGTATGTAATCTGATTTTTTTGATCGAAATTTAATGCAAAGGCCATGTGATTTGATGAAAAGATTCTACTTGTGATAGTTGGATGCATTGTGTCTCTTTCTTTGCGTATGTGTTTCATGTTACCTTTTATTTCATATCTTATACTATTTATTTCAGAACGAATTTTCGAACCTGCGCATTCATTGTACAACGCCCCTTCTTCATGCCACTTAGACAAAATGTTTTCTTCTCAAGCTAACTCTAAATTCGTCCACAACGATGCTCTTGAGTTACTTCCTGTGTTTTTCTCCCACCACACTGAAGGTTGTTTCTCGCCTAGCCTTCTCCTCTTGAATACAATCATTGAGTCATTTGTTTTGTCTCTTCCTCAGATCGACCCCATAGCCCAAGTTTTACTTTTCTGGGCCAATATAATGAGAAACCATTTTACCATAGGTGTCAAATCTAGCCATTGTTTTCAAATTCATATCCTGTGCGAAGATCGTGCCATTTATGAGAGAGCCCTCTCCAAATCTGAAAGGCTAGTTTCAGGTCTCAAAGTTGGTTGAAAAATTTACCTTCGTCATCTGTTTATCAACCAAATAGATTTTCGGAGTGCTAACATTTCTGGCACCATTGTCGGGGATGAAGTTGAAAATATTTTCCCTAGGAAAATGACAAATGTTGCAGTTTGGACCCTGAGGGTAATAGAGGGATAAACACCCATACCGAATGAAACATTTACCCTAGCAACTCCAGTCCAAACAAACTAGTAGCCCCAAGTAGAACTAGTTTGGAAAACACTATTTTCAACCTGAACAATTTCCAAGCCATGGTGACAAATAATATCCCCCAAAATCCAAATCCCCCTAGGGCTATGGCTACCAGATTCTCTCCCCTCATCCTGCCAGCCTAGTTACATGACTTGCCTCAGAATTATAGCTAAAAAATCAGACTCTACGATGTTGAGGGAAATGTTTCCGCCGAGAAACACCTAGACTAGTTTAACAACTTTGTTGACCTAGAGGAGGTAGACTACGCGAATGAAAAAATGATGCATTTTGCACACAACCTTTCGGGATACGTAAGAAAGTGGTTCAAATCCCTCCCGCCTGCAAGCTTTTGGGACTTCGTAGCATTCGAAAGATCCTTCCTAAATAAGTGGGGGGATCAAAAAAACCCTTTGCAAATGATAACACAATAGAATAACATGAATAAAGCACCGGAGGAAACGCTGTAGGAATTTTGGGCTCACTTTTTGAAGGTATACAACTCCATCCCTGTTGAAGTAAAGCCCCCTCTCGGTGTTGCACAGTTGGAGTACGCAGATTCCTTCGACAATGACTTTTCTCTGCTGCGGATAGAAATACGATGAGTGAGTCTGGATGCCATAATGAGTAACGTTGTCGAGGTTGAAGTGAACATGATTGCGTCGGGAAAAATCAAACCGAAGTTCAATCAGGTCAAAAAAATACCCCAGGGACATGCACAGTCGTCAACGTCACAGTCCTCAGATGACAAATTCAACATCATGATCAAGACCATGGAAAATTTGATGGAGAGAGTGTTTGTAGGAAATAGGCCTGTTACACGAGAACAAAAGGACCCACAACCCAGAAATTAGAATCTTTGGAGGGGTCAGATTGCTCAATTCAAGGAGCGGGACCTAGGTTACTAGAAGAAGATACCTCCTTTCCAGAACAACTACACAGAAAAGGATTTCGACCAGTCTTTCGATGACTAGATGCATTGTTGTGATGTCAAAATCCCTCATGTGTTCTTGATGAAGAGCGAACACAATCGATGTATGAGCCAAAACGAAGACTTCACGCTAGAAACTGACGATGGTATGATACTGGAAACAGATGATGCATTGTCTTGGGAGACAGAATAATTCAAGAAATTTTATCAAAATGATATCATGCAGTTCCAAAAGAAGTACAACCTCCGGAGTAAATATGTAACTATCGAGCCGAGACAAACAAACTCTGTAAATAAGCTTACAATGGACACACCTTCCATGAGCCGACTGAGACCAGACAGCATAGCCAAGGATGCATTCGATAAGGAGAAGTCAAAGGAAGAAGTCCCCAAAAAGGACCTAGAGACAGGCCGGGAGACGAGAGGAAAATAGGTAGAAAAAATCGGCTCCCCTTTCAATTTTGAACATGAAATGGCCAAAATCAAAATATCTATCCCATTCAATGAGCTGATTAGAAAGGGTGAGTATCAGGAACAAATAATTAAAATGAGGAAAACGGGAGGGCCCCCCAATACTCTGAACATTCGATATGACCACCCCGCCATCTTGTTTGGTCTGCACATCGAAGAGACAAGCAATGATGAAGATCTCCCCCCTTTCTATGTCATTCTGAAGATCCATGATCTAAACTTGCATAATGCCATGCTTGATTCTAGAGCATCACACAATCTTATGCTGAACGTGGTCATGGACGAGCTGGGTTTAGAAGTCACTAGACCATACAAGGACCTTTTCTCCTTCAATTTGAGGAAAGTCAAATGTTTGCATCTTATCAAAGACCTAATTGTATCATTGGCTCAAATCCCCATCAAGAGCATGGTCATGGACATAGTCGTCACAGACATACCCCCAAAGTTTGGCATGCTGCTTTTGAGATCGTGGGCTGCGAAGTTGAATGGAACGTTGCATATGGATATGACTTATGCCACTATCCCTTTTTTTGGCCATGATAGAAAGTTGTATAGAGAAGTGTTGCTAAAATACATAGTAAGCAGTAAGACACAGCCCCACAATCATCCTATATATTTCGTTGACACTGAAGTGGATTCATCTATATTCTACAATGAATTTAGCTTTATATAAGAAGGATCGACGAACACTGTGACATCTGACGAGAAAACCGCCAAGAAACCATATAGTGGGCCGACCCAGAATACCACGTGGAAAATGGGGTGTGGAACATGAGTTTTGATGACATTGTTATCGGAGAAGGAGTTGGGTCTGGTATATGGGTGATCCCCCCTAAAGCAAGAACAAAGTTGTGTTCATACAAGCTCGCGTTTGAATGCACCAACAACATGGTCGAGTATGAAGCACTAATCTTGGGATTACAAGTTTTGAAAGAGCTAGGCGTGTGGAGGATAGAAATGTGTAGAGATTATGAGTTAATCATAAATCAGGTGAAGGGTGTGTATCATACCAAGCACCCCAGGATATGAGCATACATAAATCTATCTTTGGACCTTCTCGAAGAATTTTCGGAGTATGGCCTAACTGTTATCCCGATATAATAGAATGATATCGCCGACGCGTTGGCCACCTCGTCCTCATTTTTAAATATTCCCATTCTTCCATATAAAATATATGAAATTGAGGTCAAGCACAGGCCTGTAGTACCCAACAACATCAAACACTGGCATGTGTTTGACGACGACAAACAGGTGGAAAGGTTCCTCCTCATGAGCGATGAGTTTGCTAACATAAACATCAAAGGGGAATACTGCGGTGATGAAGATGAGGGCGCAGATGCGCGCAGTGACGATGACCCTTTCCAGAACCAGATCACGGGAAGGGATATAATACAACTGATAAAAAATAGTATTCCAAAGGGTTTGGTGCCGCTATAAAAGTTGTTTAACGAAAATGATGTGGCTAAGAACCCCAAGATCACCGCAAGAATGAAAGACGTGGAAGACTGCAACATCGAGACTGAGGTAGAGCCGAAGATGGTAAAATTATCAGAAAAACTCAGTATGGAGGTCAAGGAGGATTACATAAAACTCATGAAAGATTTATCAGACATCTTTGTGTGGAGCTACAATGATCTGAAATTGTATGACATGAAGGTGATCCAACATGTTATCCCTCTCAAGGAACATCAGAAACGTTTCAGACAGGAGCTGAGACGGATAAATCCGATGTTGTTTCCGCTGATTGAGAAAGAGGTAAAGAATCTTTTCGATGTCAAAAATATTTTTTCCTTAAGATTCTCGAAGTGGGTAGCTAAATTAGTACCTATGAGAAAGAAAAGCGGTGAAATTAGACTGTGCGTAGACTTCCAAAATTTGAATAAGGTGTCTCTCAAAAACCACTACCCCCTTCCCAAAATTAACTTCATCTTGCGAAAGGTATTGGGATATTAGAATATGTCCATGTTGGATGGTTTCTCAGGATATAACCAAATCATGGTCCACCCGGACGACAGAGAGAATACGACCTTCACCATTCTGTGGGGAACGTTCATGTACGCTAAGATGTCCTTTGGCCTGATGAACGTTGGTGCCACCTTTTAGAGAGCAATGGACATCGCGTTTACTAATGAGAAGTAAAAATTCATCTTGATTTATCTTAACGACATCATAGTGTATTCTACCTCCGACAAACAGCATCTTGATCACCTGAAGAGGGTTTTCTAGAAGTGCAGACAATTCGACATATCATTGAACCCAAAGAAATCTCATTTCGCAGTGGACGAAGGAAATATTTTGGGGCACATAATTTCCAAAGAAGGTATTAAAATAGACCCCAGCAGGGTTGAAGGGATTTTGAATATTGGCACTCTGCATAGTAAAAAGGAGGTACAATCTTTCCTGGGTAAGGAGAACTTTTTGAGGAGATTTATCCCAAACCTGGCAGAAATCATAAAACATATAACTTGTATGCTTAGGAAATGAAACAATATTAAGTGGAACCTAGAGGAAAATAAGTCCTTCGAAGATATAAAAGTGGCTCTATCTAAAGCCCGTGTGCTAGCCAGCCCGGTCCTTACGAAGGATTTCCTCCTTTTTTCATTTTCCTCAGAACACACTATTGTTGGAGTACTATTGCAGAAGGACGAACAAGACTTCGATAAACCCATAGCCTACTTCATCTGGACACTGTGCAACACTCCCCTAAAGTATGACATTATGGAAAAGTAGGCATATGCCTTAGTAAAATCTTTGAAGGAATTCAAGACATACATATTGCACTCCCATGTCATCGCCTGTGTGCCCAACAGTTCAGTAAAGGACATCCTGATTCAGCCTGACCTAGAAGGAAGGAGAGGGAGGTGGATAGAATCCATGTTATAATATGATCTTGAGATCAATCTAACAAAGTTGGTCTAGGGTCAGGGCCTCGCAAAGTTGATGGCGCAGTTGGACTACGTCGTTGTAGGTATGAACTTCATTGAAGACCTATCGGAGTGTCCTCAAGAATAAAGCGTTGTGTAGATGCCTCAATGTTTCATTCATTCATCATGGTATGAAGAAATCATATATGTATTGGCAAATCTCCAGGCCCCTCCAGGTGTGAGTAAGACTAAGGAAAGATTCCTCAAACTTAAAGCTGTTAAGTTCTGCATTTTGGATAATTCACTGTATTGGAAAGATCCCAGAGGAATATTGTTAATCTATTTGCTAGAAGACAAGGCGACACAAGCCATACAAGAATTTCACAGAGGCGACTGCGGAGGGCACCACTATTGGAAGACCACTACGCACAAGATCTTGAGGGTGGGTGATTACTGGCTGAGAATTTTTGTTGACGTATATAAAGAGGTCTCCAGTTTCCACGAGTGCCATATTTTCGATGGGAGGAGAAAGCTATAGCCCTTGTTGTTAAAGCCAATCTTAGTCAAAGTGCCTTTCATGCAGTGGGGCCTAGATTTCAGAAGAGAGATAAACCCACCATCCTTCGCGCAGCATAAATGGATTCTCACAACCACCGATTATTTTACAAAGTGGATTGAGGTAGTCCCCACAAAGCAAGCCACCGACGCGGTCATCATACAGTTCCTGGAGACAAACATCTTGTCAAGGTTCGGGTGTCTTGTTAAGATCATAACAGATAATGTGGCCACATTCAAGTCTAAATAACCTTGGTGCATTCCACAACATATTGTCCACAAGGAAATGGGTTAGTAGAATCCTTGAATAAGATCCTGACCAGGATCATCAAAAGGCTCTTGCAAGACAACAAGAGAGCCTGGCATACGAAGCTTATCTACATGCTATGGGAAGATCAGATTACCACCAAAAAATCCATACCAACGTTACCTTTTTAAATCGTTTATGGTGCAGATGAGATCTTCCCTATTGCGTTGGGACCCCCCATCAAGAAATTGTTGCAAGAGAAGGAGGTCGATCCAAATGATGTGTAGAGGAGGATAAACTAGTTGATTCACACACAACAGGCGAGGGAGTAGGCATATAATTGATCTCAACTCCATCAAGAGAGGATAAAGAAAGCTTTTGACAAGCATTCCAAACAAGAATATTTTTAGGTGGGAGATTTGGTTCTGAGATGGGATGCGATAAATGAAGATAAAGGAAAGCACGGGAAGTTCGATCACCTTTGGATAGGGTTGTACAAAATCAGTGTGTACTTCAGGGACAATGCTTATTTCCTGAAAGGAGTGGATGGAGAGTGTCTTGGTTGGTGGCCTGTAAAAAACAGGTTCCTCAAATGTTACCTGATGAAGTAAAATTCATTTAAGTCATTTGTCATTGTAAATAATCGTTTTATTTTTTCATCGAGCTAGTAGGTCAATAGAGAATTGAAGCCCGAAGTGAAGGCCCTAAGTTTCTACTGAAGTCCTAGAAGCTGTGTCAATGAGTCTAGTTTGTTTTCTATCTATCATTTATATTGTGTAGTTTCTAGATATCGAATAAAACCCAATGGTCAGGCACTTGGTCTACTATTATTTTCTACCTCACAGGGAGGATAGTATCCTCGTTGGAGCCAGTTATTAGCGCCGCCATTTTTCTTTCCATTTAGAGTCAGTTTCGAGTCACGTTATGATCCATGCACCAAAACATGTGAATTTAGGTACGTAACACCGTGAGGTTGAAGTCATCAAATTGTCGGTTGGCCCTTGGAAATGGTAAAGGGTGTCAGAGTCGGAAACTGTATACGTGGTACAAGCATGTCTTTTCCCAAAAGGTCGAATCCTGTTAAGAAGCCAGTTTCTATGTACCCCGGTCAATTCAAGTTCTTAATAAAGGTCACGTCGGCAAGTGAAATAGTTATTAGCAGTTCATCATGAAGGTCGAGGGAATGAAAAATTACAACGTTCATATCATACATGCACAACAAACCGTATCACCTCCATTCCACATGCAGGGATTTGCCATGAACAACCTGAAATTCAACTTGAAACATCTCGTCGCTATAAATTCATTGGCTTCTAGAATGTTTTCCTCTCTTATCTGATTCGTTATAAATCTCAGATGCTCGGCATGCCCTCCATTCATAGAACCAGGCCTAATCTCTTTTTGCAGTTCCCCCTTGCCAATCAAATTGGTTCATAACCACTCCCCGGTGCATTTGTTCAAAACGTTGCGTGCAGAGTATACCTTGTTCGCACCATAGCATCTTCTCAGATCATTGTAAAGGGCGCGCAAAGTAGTTGAACTACAAGGTATGAGCCTCCAAGAGATTGGAATTCTTTCGCACCTGTGGCAACCATTCTCAAAGACATGGAAGAAACCATTCTTTCACCTACAAAAGAGACCAGATTAAGTCATATAACAGATAAAAACAGAGAAATCCATATAGGAGAGGGAGATGGAAAGAGACTCCTCCTCCAAATAGAAGCATCCTTAGAGGAGGGGAAGGCCAAGAAAGAATGAGGAGATCATGAAGGATAAAATTCCCAAAGGACTACGCATGGGATTGGCAGCTGAACCTTTCAAGAAATAGAGTCACGAACGCAGGAATAGAGAAAGGAAAGAGGATGTCATGGGAGCAAGTGATGGAACTCCATCTCAATAGCTAAAGTAAGCAAAGATGGATATTGTCGAGATTTATCAGGAGAACATGGAATTAGGGAAACAACTAGTGAAAAGGATCATGGAAGAATCACATGCACAAAGTCATGGAGGAAATGTGGCATGGATGAAAAGGCAACTTACAGAGGTGAAAAAAATTATTATCTAGCTCCGAGAGGCGTAAACTTTGGAAGAAGAAAGGCACATGAATCATACCAAAGAATGTGAAGCGACCGAAAAGGAAATATGTGTGGCTCTTTCCAGCGCACCAAAAGAGAAAGTTTAACGGGCGACATTTTCTTCACAGTAGTTTTGAAGTGATATGTGTCATTTAAAGAATATTTATGTTTTGATAACGGTCACAAGAATCAAACAGTTGTTTGGTGTGCATAGCTCCCAAGAAAATAGGCACATAAAAGAAGATGAAACCAATAGTGCAGACAACAAGTTCTGATAGACACATGTTCACTAGGATACCCGATCAAGAAATACAGTGACACATTTTTCCCACTTCATATTCTGACCAACGATCAGACCCCATGGAAAACCTGAGTATAGTTGTTAGTGGACAGGTGTGATTATTGCCTACTTTGGGATAGTACCATACAAAGAGTCTCTAGCGCATGTGGTGTGTTTTTTCTAGTTTAGGGTTAACAGTTAGAAAGAAGGGCAACCTAAGTGGTGCCCGTGTTTATATATTTCATCTTTTCGATGTAAGCCAGGTTGGTTGGCAAATTCAGTAAACAACTACTATTGTATGTAATCTGGTTTTTTTGACTGAAATTTAATGCAAAGGTCCTGTGATTTGATGAAAAGATTCCAGTTGTGATAGTTAGATTTATTGTGTCTCTTTCTTTTCATATCTGTTTCCTGTTACCACTTATTTCATATCTTATACTGTCTATTTCAGAACAAATTTTTGAACCTGTGGATTCGTTGTACATCGCTCCTTGTTCATGCCACTTAGACAAAACGTCAAGCTAACTCTGAATTCATCCACAACAAGGCTCTTCAGTTACTTCCTTTGTTTTTATCTTGCCACACTTTACGATTTACACTAAAGGTTTTTACTCACCTAGCCTTCTCCTCTTGAATCCAGTCACCAAGTCATTTGTTTTGTCTCTTCCTCAAATTGACCCCATAGCCCATGTTTTACTTTTTTGTGCCAATATAACCAGAAACCATTTTACCATAGGTGTCAAATCTAGCCATTGTTTTCAAAGTCATATCCTACGTAGAGATCGCGCCATTTCTAAGAGAGCCCGCTCTAGATCTGAAAGGCTAGTTTTGGGTATCAAATATGGTTGAAAAATTTACCTTCGTCGTCTGTTTATCAGCCAAATAGATTTATGGAGTGCTAACATAAACTATATACTTTTTTTTTCCTTCTTTGGTGTCTGATAGGAGAAACCTCTGGACTGCTTACGTGATCTTCCAATGCATAAAACTTTATTTCTGAGTAAGGAGGTGAGTGGTGTCCATGAGCTATGTTATCACTTCTGGAATAACCAACTCTTCCACGATCATCCCTTCTTTCATGGAACCTGCCTTCTTCCTCTTGTTTTGAGTTTGATCCCTTCTTCATTTGTCTCTGCAATTGATTTAATCTCTGCAACACTCGAGGATTTATCTAAATTTTCTCTCTCATCAGTCTCTCGTTGTCTACTTTGTAGCTCTGCACTTCCATCTTCAGGATTCTTACTGTTTCTATTAATGTTTCCTTCTCTCCTTTTCCCTTGCATCCATTGGACTCTAAATATGAATTATAAAATCTAGTATTCTGGACTTTGGCCTCCTTATCATGACTAAAGGCTCCCTCGCCTTCTTCCATTTCCTCAATACACATCCTAAGTTGATGTGTTTGAACCCCTTAATTATGCAAAATGTGCAAGAGACCATTTTGTTAGAATTATGCATATGGTAAACAAAATTTACAAACCATGCTATAGGTCTCTTTTTTTTTTTTTTCCATGGAGATCATATCCCCATTCTCCAAAAATAACAGTGTCTCATTATCCTTGGTCGACACAGAATCTCATCCTACGCAGGCACTCCTTCAAACCACCTTCTTAGGTGACCATGACTAGAAACCACGACTAAATTATTCCTTATCACTTTTCTATCTCGAAGAAAACCAATTCGGCCCTTATCCCTCCTTACCTTAGCTCTCAATCTGCATAGGATGATGGCCATGACCCTGTGCTTAGCTGAAAAAGTTCTTGTCCAGAGCTTCAGGATTTCACAACTTTCATCCAAGACCAGATCAATGATCCTCATCTTCTCTCACAACCAAGAATCGAGATCCACTTCGGGACTCCGCGCTTTGGCAGCCTCAACCTTAATCGCTTGCCTCCTCCTAGAACACCTTTAACCAGAGTTCATGATCTGTGGACGGGTGTCCTCCCACAGATCAGAGTTTGTGAATCGCTTCATCTTTTTGGGATTCACAAGTTTCAAGCTTTCCTCCTACACTTTCTCCCAGAGTGTTTTCACCCAAAGTCGACAATCCTTCATCGTGTGTCTTCTGGAATCAACGGTCAATATGTACTCTGGACTTTGGCAGTTTGTGACCCAATGAAACATGTCACATATTTCCCCACTGGAGTGCCCATTCTCTGGACTAGACGATATGTCACCATGTGTTGAAATAATAGAAGCGGACATGTGGCCCAATCAGTTGGGTGATGTAACGACCCTAATTGGATACATGCTTAAAGATTATAAAGTAAAATTAATTAAAAGAAATTAATTATGGTTAACTGAGTAATAATTCAAATTACAGATCACATTTAATGACCCGTGAAATAAAATTAATAGATCAATGAAAAATGATATAAAATGGTCGTGTATGCAGAGAGGGATAGCCATGGATCCCGAGGAGATAAAACATTAACTCATGACGAAGGATGGAGGAGGCAGGGTGGTTGGAGGAGTAACTGCTTGAGTCGGCCGGGAGGAATAAGGGAGGAGAAGAGGGGGATGTGCGCACCATTCGGCGGGGATGGATGTTGCGGACTGTATTTGTTGAGCCAACTGTATTGGCGGTGACTATGGTATTTTTCCGTGAGCAGAGAACCTCTGGACGGTGATGTTTGGCCGTGAGCAGAGAGTCTCTGGACGGTGGTGTGTTTCTTTGAGCAGCGAGTTTCTGTGCACTGCTGTATTTTGTGGACTTTTGGACTTTCTAGGAGCACAGAGTTTTGAGGCTATGGCTTTTGATCAGGGGAGGCACTGAGTTGCTGGAGGTTTTGGGCACGGAGGGCCAGGATATCCGTAGATATCCTGGAGCTAGGTCGTTTTCCTAGTTGGCAAGGTGGACAGTAGTTTTGGGCAGCTATTTTCCTATTTGTGGCAGGATTGATATGTGTAGCACGGAGCAGAAAGGCAACAACAAGGCACAGTGGCAACAACAATTAGCATGAGAACCAGGTACTTTGTTAAGTTACGTATTTATTTCTTTCTGTCATGAATTCAATATTTATTGATAAATCTAAGAAACTGAAGTTGTTGTTATGAAAATCACTATTATGCTAAGAAGTTACTGTTTCAGATTACTTTCATAAAATGTTTAGGAAACTTAAATGATGTTTAGAATTATATGGGCATTACAGGTGACACGTGTCACGTTCTAAATCACTCTTCAATACTCCATATGCTCAAAACTTACTGACATGTGGCACACATCCCATGTGTCCACGTCATCCCAGGAAACACCCACAAGCCACATCACTTCAGGAATTCAAGGATCCACATCACCTCCAGGTGACATCATCGTTCCCCACTACTTCGACTCTTCGGGCTTCGGGACTTCGCGAGTTTCCATGCTAGCACAATTCCAATTCTCCCGAACTCCGCATTCTCGAACTGGGAAATCTGTTTCCATGTGTCCTCCTCGATTAGACGACTAAGATTCACTTCGGGTCTTCACCCGGAGTCCATGGATCTGCACCATGTGTCATCCTTAATTTGACGGTTGAGGTTTACTTTGGTTCTTCAGACTTCGAAAATATAAAACTTCAAACCCCTTGAAGTACACGTGATTATGTTGTGTGTCCTCTTGAATCGGACGATTGAGGCTTACTTCAGGCCTTCACCCGAAATCCACAGATTTATGCCACGTCTCTTCTGGATCAGATGGCCCAGACTCACCTCGGATGATCCAATGCTTGATATTTACTCTGGATGATTTTGCAACTGATATCTATTTCGGATGATCGTATTATATAGATTTACTTAGGCTCTCCATCACTTCGAGCATCAGGAGTTTCAAATCTCAACTAAAAACATCTCAAACAAGTTTCTCTGAAGTTAGTGATCTGGTGAGACATACCTCTTGGTGATCGACGATTAGGATCTACTTCGGTTATACAAAGTTTTGATTTTTTGTCCCTAACATGTCACATTATTACATTCCTTTCAATTTGACAGGGCACACATCGACGGTTTGGAGTAACTTGTTTTTTTCCCCGCAATTCTCCTAATGCTGACAAGTAACCCCTTGGGGAAACTGTGGTTTAGATTGTGGGACCACCTTGGGAAATTATCTCTCATGCAACTTGGTTCCCCACAATGCCTCTTGTATGTTGATCTCACTCTCCAATGGGATCTGAGGGTTGTGACCTTAGCCCTTGCTTCATTTTCATCAGACGACCCATGTTCACCTGTCCTCCGATCCAATGATCCCAGATCTCTCTTGATCCTATAGTGGCGATCACTCTCGAATTCGAAGGGGATGGTCACGATCCTTTGAACCCCTTACATGAGTCTCTGACATTCTATCTCCTCTGTAGATTCTACAACGCAATTCCTCCTAATATTTTCAACTCCACGGTCTGAATTCAATCTCGACCCCGAGACTCTGACCAACAGAACCATCCCATACCGACCCAATGTTTCAACCAAAATATCTGATACCATTTTGTAACATCCCCAACCACCCACAGGCTATGGCATGCTACCTTCAAGCTCACCCTTGGACTTATTTTTCTTATGATACCTTCTTAAAATTTAAGGATGCATAAAAGAAAAGGCTTTAACGACATGCACAACAATATTCAACAAGCTCGCATAGTCTAAATATTCAATTAAACGATAATTAAATGTACAATGGAAAAAAACTCATATACATGTAAATGATACCATAACAAATAGAACTTATCTTTATGGAAGATGACACCAACTGGTTGTAGACCAAGGACGTTCCACCCAACCATAGACACCACTGCTCCAAATCTGAACATTAGTGTCACCCCTGAGTCAGGGCTATGAATCCACAAGGATGGTTCTAGAGTGTACTTGTGTTCCCAAACCAGTCAACTCTCAAGCTCTCACAGGTTTCCCAACACTCACAATAATCCAAGTACCTAGCTATCTTATACCCATCCTATATCGCCCCAAGAGAATGGACCTCCACCCTTCTCTACCACATAGTCCCTCGGGCAGTCCCTCTCCTTTTATTTTTGGGCCTCCATCACAGATGGTCCAGAATCTCAATGCTAGAACTCTCAGGACTCACAATTGTGAGAAAACCAGGGCACAGGCCAATGCATCTCATACATGAAAGCCCCATTTCATGGTTGGATTGCACCAACGACCATTACAGCCAACTATCTCGTGGATAATTCTTCAACAATTCAGTTCCCTTTCCCAAGGCAAGATGTGGATGAGGATGGATCAATGGATGGGTAAGTGAGTTCATGGTAGTGCATGAGGGAAATGAAGGAACCTGCAGGAAATCAGTGAACAAGCCATCAGTCGAATCCCCCATCAGACCCGAGGTGGGTTTAAGTAACTTCATGGGGAATCTATAACCTCCTAGACTTCCCCAAGAAGCTCATGTAACCAATACCCCCCCTTAGGAAAAAAAGTTAATTAACATAGGAATACACACTTATCCCCTCAATCCCCCTCTCTTGTGGAATCATAGCCCCCTATAAATCTATTCCTTGTCCATCTAGCATCCAACACTGTTTTTATTATTAATAATGATCATAACATTACATTTCTTAGGCACATTGGCCTTTTAATAATTGTTTGGGCACCTTGGCCTCTCAACATTGTAACAATACATTATTTAAAATGGGGGTTTAGAACCTAGGGTGTTACATGATGCGTCATAAATGAGATCTATGAATTGACGAAGGGATCGAGAGGGTGGGAGACTTGTGGGAGAATGAGAGACATTGGAAAATTTCAAGAGGAGAGGGAGTATGAGTGGAGGTGTTAGATGCGGGAGGTTCTCGGGCTGAACAGGGGGGGGGGGGAACATAGAGAAATGTCTCTATGGTGAATGATGTGGTTAGTTTCTTCTTTTCTAGGAAGCGGCGGGGAAGAATTATGAGGCACTGAAGTAAACACATAGGTGCATCCTTCATGTTGAATATTGTACTGATGGGATTTGGTGTGGTACACATCTTTTCGGTCTTATTGGTATGGGATACCCAACAAGAAGTCAACACAATCTAAAGGGGATACATTGCAGAACAATGTGTCATGGAAGGGGCTAATGGAAAAAGTTAGTTCGTAGCACTGGGCGATAGTAATGTGGGCTCCTCCCTTTTGAACCCAGGAAAGTTGAGAGGGACCCAAGTGGGGAGTGGTGGGAAGTTGCAGATGTTGGATTAGGTATTGGGATACTATGTTTTTTTGGTTGCCATTGTTCAGAATGAGAGTTGTGAGTTTATGTTTAATTTTCCAGTTATGAGTATAGAAGGGAATGCTAGTACAACCTGGTTTGAGTGTAGTCATGATAATGAGGGATGGGTTGGCTTCAGTGAGGTTGGTGAGAGAGATGACTTCTAGTTGTTCAGGAAAATCAATGGGTGTGAACTATGCAACCAAGATTTGATGGGGGCGACTAATTTTTACGAATTGACAATTGGCAGAGTTCTCTGAGTTGGTCTTTTGAAATATACAACAAGTCATCATTGTGCATGTTGACGAGGAAGAAGGGTAAGGTTGATGCTAAGAACAATGCGGGTTGGAATATTGGGTTCAATTTGTAGGATATCAGGTTTGATGGGATACCTTACATTCTATGGCCAAGGCCCATAAGAACACCTTTTCCAGAGAGGAACTGTCAAAAATATCTACCTCCCACCGGAGAGGTAACAAAAGACCAGAATTAAACTTAATTATTAATACTTCATCTGGCTCGCGGATATGGATCTCGATGCACAACTTGAAAAATTCGTCGATGCATCCTTGAACTCATTGAGTGGCAAGTTGGCAAAGTTTCAACCACTTGGCGAGAATATTCTAAGATATCCTGGAGGGTAGAAGCATTCCCGCAATGCAGGATAGAACGCATCTGAAGAATCAATACTTCCATTTGTTGGAGACGGCGGTGTACCAAGTTCCACGATCAATTCATAACTTTCCAATTGTGTGTCCCACCTATTTTGTGCTATTCCTTTGAGTTTGAGGCTAGTTATCTACAATTTGGTGGATTCTACCATCTCACGTGAAGTCTTGAAGTATGTGGAGAGTGTTATCACCTTCTAATTTGTATTAATTTTTCCCAAAGAGTCTTGTCCTTGTGTTATTTTTCCACTCAGATTTTCAAAATTTTCACCAGCTCCATCAAGCTCCCATCACCCAAATCCTTCACTCAACTGATCATCCAAAATAGTCATGTCCCCCATTAGTAAAAAAATTGGTGAATATCTCAAACCTATACCTAGCCTTAACTCTTATCTAAATCCCTTGGTTTCATCACTTCATTTATTTTTACCCTTATTTTCATTTTCTCGTTGAAAATAAAAAATATTCCTTTTATTAAGTACCCTTATCATATCCATAAAGTCATGTGTTAAGCCTCATAATCCCAAAGTCCTTAGAAAATAGAAAAAGGGTTTGTTATTATTAATATAAATGTTTTTATATTAAAATATTTATATTAATATTTAATCCAATATTTAATTTATGGAATCACATCAAATCATGGGCATGAATCTCAATTTATAATGTGGAAAAGTCAATAGTTGGATGGAGGGTGCACATACATATCAGGGATTGAAGTAGCGAGGAGGTTAATTATGTGAATGTGAAGGCGGGCGAGGGAAAACTACCATGGTTTCTTTGGTGGACACGTGTTTTTATGTGGAGCATATCGGGGGTAAAAGAAGTTTCGATTAAACCACTCTATCCCAAGACCGATGTAATAAATGCACCATTTATCATATGCTTAATGTGAAGCATTTTTCCAGGAATGCATTTCAACAACAATTATGGAATTTCTAATAAATGTAATTCCTCCTCATGGTGAAAAGGCTCTACGGAGGTAAGATTTAAGTTTTACAAATTAAAGAAATTAATGTTTATTTCCATGCAAAATATTTAAATGGGAAGATGCACGTGAATGAAGACTTGGATAATTCTTTATCCAAAGATTTACAGAAGTAAAAGAATAAGATAAAAGGTATTTTACCGAAGACAAATTAAAGAAATCAATGTTTATTTCCATGCAAAATATTTAAATGGGAAGATGCACGTGAACGAAGACTTGGATAATTCTTTATCCAAATATTTACAGAAGTAAAAGAAGAATATAAAAGGTATTTTACCAAAGACGGTAAACTTGAAGAAACAATAAATGTTTTTTCATGATGAAACGGTAAATTGGAAAAAAATTACACAGTAAATGATTTTCATAGGGAAATAGTAACAGTAAATGTTTTTTACAGTGAAATGGTGAATTAGGCCAAACAAGACATGGTTTTAAAGAACCACGGGCATGAATTAAATTATGGAAATTTAATTCTACAGGATAGAAAATATTTGGGAATTATTTTTATTTCAAATATATTATTCCCAAATGTTTAATGACAATATGGATAATGCAATTATATTTGAAAGAGTATGAGTGAAATTTCAAAGAGAAGAGGAAGGAGCTGGAGCGTCAGAGGAATCTTCAGGGATCATGAAATTTTTTTTCTAAAAACTATCATTTGTAATGGAATCTGCAGGGATCATGAAATGTTTTTTCTAAAAACTATCATTTGTAATCATTGTAGAAGGTATAACGTTTCATTTCAGTTATTGTAACTGGTTGCACACTGAAGGAACTTGAATTGTATAATTATTAGAGGTTTTGAGTGTATTAGGGATTGGCAGAAGTGAAATGGCACAGTTTTGGTTGTTCTGAACTCCATTGTAATTTTTTGGGACTGAATTGAATACATATGAAGAATCTTTGAAGTCTCTATGAAAAGATTCTAATGGTGGTGATATGAACTTTGTCTCCTTTCATTGTATGTATTTCCTTTGATTCTTTATTTCCATTTGTAGTGTCTTATGTTTGAATTGGATAGTTAAAGCCCAAAATTCATCTTTTGATGCTCTCGGCTGAAACAATTTAAACTGTGTGTTTCTTCCTAACTAATTTAGAACTCATTTTATTAATGCTCTCATGCAGTTACTTGTTTTTCCCCTTTCCTCTTACATTCTGCAAAGTTCAATTTACAACTCAAATTAATTTCCTCATTTACCCTTTATCCTCTTGAGAGTTCTATTTTCCAGTCAATGTTTTCATTCAATTTCAGAATTTTGACTCAATAGCCCTAACTGTCCCTCCTCTTCTTGGCCAGAAAATTTATAAAAAAAACCCAAAACAAACCAAATCTAGCCATCGATTTCCAAAGAAATATCAAGTGACACGAGAGAGACCTCTATGAGTTGAGAAGGCTAGTGCCCAGCTTTGAAGCTGGTTGAAACAATTACCTCTATCGTTTGTCTATTCAACCAGACAAAATTTACAGAGTCCTAACATTCTGGCACCGTTGTCAGGGACGAAATTAAATTTTTTTCCCTAGGAAAGAACGACATGGTTGAGTTCTAAGTTCTGAGAGAAGTAACACTTGGGAACATATTGGCTATATTCCTACTCTGGTGACTCCACACATCAAAAAATCAGTTTCAAGGAGATTCCACTGGTAGAAGAATCCAAAAATTAAAATTTTAAATGGTGACTCCACTCTCAATATAGAATCCATCTTCCAAAACATTATTAGAGACTCCAATCAAGATTCAAATGTAATTCAGAGACTCCACTGTAAAATGAGATCCCTTGACAGAGGTATGAAAAGACATTATGGAAGAAAACAAGTACTTAAAATTAGATTTTTTCCAAGGCATTTTATTGCTTTTTATAAGTTGCCTCTGCTCCTTCCTTGAACATGCCAAACAATTTTTTCTTTACCTGCTGCATTCTAATGATGATCATGAGAATATTGCAATTGTATATCCTCCTCTTAAATTTGTACATGCATATCCTCACTGTATCACTGATTTTGATAAAAAAAAATCCATATGGACCATGTGATGATCATAACCAAGTTGATGAGCCTCATGAAACTAGGGTTGACATTTCATCTCCTGCACTTGATCCAACACCCTCCAAGACTCAGCATAGATACAAACCCTTAAATTTACCCTACATCCTTCACGATTTTCCTTAAAACCACTATGAGTACCTACCTATGTTTGATGGGGAACCTAATACCATCTCAGCTGAAAAACACATCCAATGGTTTGATCATTTTATAGATTTGTTTTTGATTGACCATGATGATGTTTGTATGAGGGCCTTATCTCAATCCTTGAAAGGAGACACGAAATATCGGTTTAAACATTTGCAGCTAGAGACAATTGGCTCATGGGAGTAATTGAATGATGTATTTTTAAAGTTTTGGGGAAGGAAGAAATATTTGGATCTACATATTATAGAGTTCTATGTCTTAAAAAAGCAAAGCAATGAAACTATTTCTATATTCAATAGAAGGTTTTCCAGTATATATTACAATTTTTCCAAAGAAATTCAACCCATTGAAGTTGTTTCCATGCTCCATTATGCAACTACTCTTCATCCATATTTGTCTTTCCTTCTGATGGAAAGAAGACCTAAGTCCTTACAAAAAATGTTTAATGATGCTCAGGACATTCAACACAACATCCAAGCATGTAAACAGATCCAAAATGAGCTGTTGAATGCTCAAGAACATGAAAGTGAATATGAACAGAAAATAGTTGATTGGAATCTTGAGCATAGAATTGACAATATCATAGCTCCTCTTGAAGTTTCCAATGCTAATGATTTTGCAAAAAATTATATTCCACTTGTTGAAAGAAGAGGTGATGATTTGGCTTCTGATCCATCCCATGATAAGTAGGGGGTTGACTTTTTTATGTATTCATTTGTAGATAGTCAAGAAGATGAATTTGCAAATCAATCTGTTGAAGAGCAGGTTGATGTTCCACGTTTGTTCTTGTTGGATGACATCACATATATTTCTTATTTTCCTATATATGATGAATATGATGATGATTATGAGGATGACTTCCTAGAACAACCAACTGCATGTTCTCTGTCAGAAAATGTTCCTTTTCAACAATGTAATGAGAGCAATCAACCTACATATCACAGTTACAAAGAAGAAAGTACTGAATCAGATGAAGTGAATTCTTTACCTTTATGTTTTTCTTCTTTCAAATTGTTGAAAGAAAATTCTAAGATAATCATTGAATAAAATGAATGTGTGTTGATGCCAAATCACACTGGTTCACTGAAAAAAGTTGACAATAAATTGCAACAATATTCTCATGTGTTTGATGACCCTGTTACTTGTTATGTAAAAGGTCTTGTCAATACAAATTTGCAGCCATTGGTTGAAGACGAATCTGAAAATGAGTGTGTTCAACAATCCAAAGAAATTAAAAAATGTGCCTATGACAGTAGTGAAGAAAATGAAGAAGGTTTTGAATCAGGTGAAAGAACCTTTCCATTGAGTTTTTCCTCTTTCGAACTGTTGAACCAAATGTCTATAATGTTTCAAATTAGAAATACTCTAGGCATAATTTTAAATCTGAAGAAAGCAGTGGATTTTCAAATGAAAACTATCTTACATTATGTTTTTCTTCCTTTGAACTATTGAAAGCAAATCATGAGATAACAGAGGAAGAAGGGAAGTTTGATTGCATTCACAGTGGCATTGTTTTACATGAGCAAATTTTTATCATTGAGGAAGACCAACAACCTTCTCATGCATTTAATGATCATGTTGTTGATTACATGGAAGGTTATCTCAGTTCAGTTTTACAGTGTATGCTCAACTACTAGCTTGGAAATAAAGATGATGGTAAATCAACATCATTGTTAGACATGGATTTCTTTCCACCTTGGGTTTCATTTCGGCCAACACTGTCTTATAATTCAAAAGATTGTTATTTCCAGCAGTCTCGGCAGATTTTTTAGCCTCTTGGTGGCAATCATCATGTTAAATCACATGAAAACAAGAATGTAGTGGAAGGGGTGAAACATGATTGTTGTTTTGTGCATATTTTAGAGGATCCATTTGCAATTTTGTTGGAGGCAGTGAACAATCCAAATGTTTTTTATTTTTTTAAATTTGGATTTATGGATGAATTTTTGAATGAATTATCAGTAAGTAGGATTTGGAACAAGCTTGTGCAAAGTAAGAAAACAGTGGATAAAATGCTTGCATGGTTGCATGGGCATTTTAATTTCACTTGATTGAGTATTCATTTCAGCAGTTTTAGAGTAGATAGGAGTGTGCGAATAATATTGTTGGTCAATCATTTTTTCATTTTGGATTCCCAGTAGTGTGTACAGTCATATTTTATCAATGTATTCAGTGTTCACTATCTAGTTGAGAGCAGTGTGAAGATTTTGGTTTTCAACAGACACTGGTGACAGGTTGGAGCAGGGTACACACACATGTTTTGGGAGAAACCCAATGGATCAGGAATAGGGTCTACTGTTATTTTCTACCTTATAGGGAGGATAGCATCCCCAATAGGAACCTATGTTATCACCTACTAATTTGTATTATTTTTTCCTAAAGCGTCTTGTCCTTGTGCTATTTTTCCACTCAAATTTTCAAAATTTTCACCATCTCCGTTAAGCTCCCATCACCTAAATCCTTCACTCAATTGATAATCCAAAATAGTCATGTCCTCTGTGACTAAAACATTTGGTGAATATCCCAAACCTATACCTAGCCTTAACGCTTATCTAAATCCCTTAGTTTCATCACTTCATTCATTTTTACCCTTATTTTCATATTCAAGTTGAAAATAAAATAATATTTCTTTTATTAAGTACCCTTATCCTATCCACGAAGTCGTGTGTTAAGCCTCATAAGCCCAAAGTCCTTAGAAAATAGAAAAAGGGTCTATTATTATTAATATAAATGTTTTTTATATTAAAATATTTATATTAATATTTAACCCAATATTTAATATATGGAATCATGTGAAATCATGGGCACAAATCTCAATTTATAATGTGGAAAATTCAAAGGTTGGATGGAGGGTGCACATACATATTGGGGATTTAAGTAGCGAGGAGGTTAATTATGTGAAGGAGGGTCGGGGAAAACTACCGTGGTTTCTTTCATGGACACATGTTTTTATGTGGAGCATATTGGGGGTAAAAGCAGTTTGGATTAAACCACTCTAGCCGAAGCCCGATGTAATAAATGCACCATTTATCATACGTTTAATGTGCGACATTTTTCCAAGAGTGCATTTCAGCAACAATTATGGAATTTCTAATAAATGGAATTCCTCCTCATGGTGAAAAGGTTTTACAGAGGTAAGATTTAAGTTTTACAAATTAAAGAAATTAATGTTTGTTTCCATGAAAAATATTTAAATGGGAAGATGCACGTGAACGAAGACTTGGATAATTATTTATCCAAATATTTACAAAAGTAAAAGAAGAAGATAAAAGGTATTTTAGGTAAACTGGAAAAAACACACAGAAAATGTTTTTTCATAGTGAAACGGTAAATTGGAAAAACATTACACGGTAAATGATTTTCACAGGGAAATAGTAATAGTAAATGTTTTTTACAATGAAATGGTGAATTGGGCCAAATAAGACATGGTTTTAAAGAACCATTTCAAATATATTATTCCCAAATGTTTAATGAGAATATGGATAAATGCAATTATATTTGAAAGAGTATGAGTGAAATTTCAAAGAGAACGTAGCAGAGGAAGGAACTGGAGCGTTAGAGGAATCTGTAGGGATCATGAAATGTTTTTTTCTGAAACCTATCATTTGTGATCATTGTAGAAGTCGTAACACTTCATTTCAGTTATTGTAACTGGTTGCACATTGAAGGAACGCAAATTGTATAAGTATTAGAGGTTATGAGTGTATTAGGAGTTAGAAGAAGTGCAAGGGCACAATTCTCATTGTTCTGAACTCCATTGTAATTTTCTGTGACTGAATTGAATACATATGTAGAAGCTTTCAAGTCTCTATGAAAATATTCTAATGGTGGTGTTATGAGCTTTGTCTCCTTTCATAGTATATTTTCCTGTGATTCTTTATTTCTATTTGCATTGTCTTATGTTTGAATTGGATAGTTAAAGCCCAAAATTAATCTCTTAATGCTCTCGGCTGAAACAATTTAAACTATGTGTGTTTCTTCCTATCTAATTAAGAACTCATTTTATTAATGCTCTCATGCAGTTACTTGTTTTTCCCCTTTCCTCTTACACTCTACAAATTTCAGTTTACAACTCATATTCATTGCCTCATTTAGCCTTTATCCTCTAGAGAGTTGTATTGGCTAGTCAATGTTTTCATTCAATTTCAGAATTTTGACTCCATAGCCCTGAGTGTCCCTCTTCTTGGCTAGAACATTTATAAAAAACACCTAAAACAAACCAAATCTAGCCACCAAATTCCAAAGAAATATCAAGTGACATGAGAGAGCCCTCTCTTAGTTGAGAAGGCTAGTCCCCAAATCTGAAGTTGGTTGAAACAGTTACCTCTTTTGTTTGTCTATTTAGCCAGACAAAATTTAAAGAGTGCTAATATAGAGGCTATGTATATAGGAATCAACCATCTCACCATTCATTTTTCCAGATAACTTAGGTAACTCAAAATGGGTGTACAGTTGCATGGTCATTGGAGTTCAGTGGTGTTGAAGTGGAAGTAGTTCATGGAGAGCCATGTCCAATTCTTCAAAGGGATTTGATGTGGTTGCACTAGAATCCTCACAGGAGACTACTCTTCGAGGTGGTATGGTCAACAATAATGGAAGAGAGGAAGTGTATCCTCTTATAAGAAGAGGTGTGAGCTGCCAAAATGAGACCCCGAGGAGGCCGAGCAACTAACCCATAGAAGGGAAAACTTTTTGCACCAATGCAAAGGTGTAGAAGTACCCTAAGAACGGTGATCAAGACACTCTAAACAAGAGCGTGAAGAATGAGTTGAAGATCCAAAAAAAACATTTTGAATATTGTGGATGAAAATCAATCTTCTACTTCTTATCTATGTGTGGAAACTTCCTCAATGCACACGCTCTAACACCTATTGATCTGAATGGCAAAGGCAACTTCAAAAGGGTGCACATAGAATCATTTTTTGGATGGAACACTCAACAATAATGACTCAATTCAAGTGAGGGTGCATCTATTCTATGGAGGGCACACTAAACCCCAATGACCTCACTTCTAGAGAGGTAACACACTTTTTTCTAACACACATTGCTTACAAAAACTTATATACAACAAAATAAAAAAAATGTGATGAATGGATAGGGGAGGGCACACTAGTTTTACCAATGTGCATTGTCTCCAAAAAGGTTCAAGCAACAAACAAAAACGTGATCAATGGATAGGGAACACCATTTTATTTGGTGCACAACAATTGTACTGAATCACACACAAAAGAAAACATTCACACACATGAAAAGAGAGAAAAGAGAAATTTTCCGCAACAATTACTGACATAATCTGACTAGCAATTATTTTAGACATCGACTTGCTTACTTAGACTGTCTAATGATTTATTCCAATTAAGTGACTGACTGACGCTGACATGGATCAACAAACTATCATATAATTAATTATCTTTACCACCTTGCTTGTTGCGGACTATTATCCTCTTCTCTCACCCCCTCGTGTGTGTTCTTTAATATACAAAAGTAGTAATACGCCTCCTGACAAAAATTCTAAGACTTCTTCTTCTTCATGTAATTTTGTTCTTATTGAGAATGAGGTTTCCATATCCAATGAATAATTGAACATGCACATAGAGTGTCTTTCTACCAAGATTAACCATTAAATCAACAAAAATACAACATTGCACTCTAGTAGTGTATTCAATATATTAATCATGATTGACATTTAATTTCTCATCACATTTTCATATGATAATGTTGCATCGTATTTACATATGTGAATTTTTCACAAAGTAAAAAAATCATCCAAGTAGAGGTGGAGATGGATCTGAGAGGTGGAGATGGATCTGAGCATGCATCGAGAAAAAATTGTAATCCTAAGCTCACATTAAATGAAATATTTTTATTAGTTACATAAATATCAAAAGTTACCTAAATATAAAAATGACATATAGTTTTGATTCTTAATCTCTCTTTTTGATGCTCTATCTTAACTATGTTCAAGTGAATGATACCATTTATATAAAATACTATTGTTTATGATGATATCATATTAATGTAGTTTATCAATCCAAAAATTAAATGCAAATCTTGTGCTTATGGATTTTTTTTTGAAATTATCTTTCCAAATGATGAAAATATGTCTTTTCTTGACTAGTGGGAGTGTTTCTCCAACATCAATCTTGTTTTTCTCTAATGCATTTTGAAATTCTATGAATTTCTCACCTTTGTATGTACAAACAATGGTCATGATGTTGATGATAAAATTCATCAACACCAATTTGGTCTTAGTGGACATTAATCATCATCATCAATATCAACCCAATTGGTAAGAAAATAGACTTGAAATGAAGTTGAAGTAACTATCTCCTCATTTCCCACGACCTTCATAAACAAATTAATTAAAATAATAATTATCTTATCTTTAGAATAATAATTTTTTTCTCTACAAAAAAAAATTGGATTATGAATATTTGTATCTTCATAAAAAAAATCGAGTACTATTTGATTAAAGGATGTTTTCCCCATGACCTTGGGTCAAGTCACATCAAAGAAATACCAAATTTAGAAGAAAGAACATACCCTCATCTATATCAATTCATACAAGAAATAACTATTTTTATAAATATATATAGAGAGAGAAATGAGAGGCCTCATACCTTGAATCCTTCGTTAGATGTCGATCCCTACTCTTTCTTCTTGAAGCACTCCTGATCTCTTCCATAACTAATATGCAATATCAATATAATAATAGGTTTCTACAAGGTAGTTATGCATTCAAATATCATAAATCATGTGCATATATTAAAATATACATGAAATACATTATCATATAACATTACAATGAACCAATAAAAGCCTAATAGGAGGGAAATAAAACTCTTTTATTAACAACAATGTGAGAAAGGTAGCTACAACCTTATTCAAAATTCGGTATTGGTTCAGAGCTAATGGCCCTTAGTTCCTCCAAATACCTTCAAGCATCAACTAAGCAGTGAGGCTCTTCCTTAGATAACTCAACAGGGATAAGAACACACCCTATAGTTACAAAGATAAGGAAGGAACAATGTAAAAGTATTTTCCATGTATGGGATGCTACTCAGAGAATGAAGGGATATAGGGAAGCTTGCTAAATTTTTCTAGCATCACCTTGCACCTTGATTCTTCCTCACCTAATGAGCCCAACCAAAAACAACACCCTAAAATGTGGAATTATTTTATTTTTCACATTGTTTTAGGGAATTTGCACGTTGCAAACTATAAAGGTGCAGATCTATATGTGTTGCACAAAGGAAACCCACAAATATAAGAAAAAGTCATTCTTTTTAGGTAAATTTGACGAGGGAAGTTGATATTTTTATTAAAAAGATACGGAAAAGCGTTTGGCCATGTCACAAATGCATAAATATGGAAATATGTTCTATAAAAGATTCCCCCTAATGTGTGAGGTCATAAGGAAAAGTGATGGAAAAAATACATTATAAATCTGAGAGGAGAGGATGCAATGAAAGAATCTATTAAGGTTCCAGAGACAATTGATCCAAAAATAGAAACCACCAGCCAAAATCAAGTAAGAGTGTTCTCTATCCCAAGTCGGTCATACCTATTCTTAGGATTGATGTAAGCATGGCCACCAAATCAAATACACTATGGATCCATGGAATATATTAAAGTATGACTAATTTCCATGGACATGAGCAATACATAGTGGATATATGTGATATATATGAAGTAGAAAGTATGGGCATGAGGAATACACAGTGGATAAATGTGAAGGAAGATCATAGCCATGAATAGATACATAATGGAGCTTTGACTCAAAATAAAAACTAGAGGATATATAGGACCAATAGTGTTAACAAATTGATACTCTTCAATTACCAATGTCTATGGGGTGGTACAATATATGTCAGGTAGGAGAAAAAAATTGCGATGCTCATACTTCACCTGAAGTCTTCAAAACAACCTGTTGTGGTACAAGTGTAAACTATGTGAATAGATGTGGTGGTGTCGAACACAATGAGACATCGTTTGATTATCGGTCATTGATGTATAATGTTAACAAATGCAATACAACCCATCGATGATGATAATGGGTGTCAAGGTACCATGGTACAATCTAACAAGTATGAATAAATAACTTGATGTCGAACACTTGATAGAATCTATTGAGAAGGAGACATTGTTGCATCCACACTGTCGATAGTGAGGGAAACTTGCACTGATGAGTGGAAGCCCCAAGGTACCAAATAGGAATCTATATCCCTATCCCAGAGAAATATGTGTTTAATTTGATAGGAAGAGATCCACTAGAAGGAAGGCATTAATGCATCCTTCATCATCCTGCACAAGGGGTAACAAAAGGCCAAAGATTTGGAAGGACTTGGACGAAAAAATTGTATGGACCACACCGAGGTATGACTCTGAAGATGGAATAGTGCATGACATATACTCTCTGAATAGTATCCAATAATGGATACTATTTACAAATAAGAGGAATCCACCAATGGGGTCAAATGGAAACCAAGGTAGCGCAGGAATCCCTATGTGTGATGATTATTGTTTATTTCGAACACAAGGGAAACTACTTAGTCAGTGACCAATTATTGTTTTTCATATACTGAGCACATGGTCACCTATCAATGATTAAAATAGGCCCAAGGTGAAACTCTAGGTTATACTCTTAGAGCAATGTGTCATAGTCGATGAGAGTAGACCCACCAACAAGAAGTCAATGTGGACCTTCTATACTAGCATGAGTAAAGTAAAAAGATACTTGCGATGATGAGATGGACTAGATTGACTCAGGAAGGATGATATGCAAAGTCAGAGAATAACTATATAATGGTCGACTCAGGATGGGACTTCCCTTGAAAACAATCATGACACATTATATGACTTACAGAGCATGGATTCATTTGTGATACATTTGGGATACATTTATGATATAAGAGGCATCGACAAATTCTCCATATGGTTGGAATAATAAGAAACTGGGGCATATTATAATCAAAAATGAGAAAAAGTATCCTAAATCCATACTAGACCCAAAAAGATGAGATATTAACTCAAGATTGTGCTTTGTTCAAGGGAGACAATATTGTTATCAACAAAAGAGATAGATGCTTCCCCCCTTATTTTTGTTTTTAGTTTTATTTTTTTGGTCTTTTTCATATTTTAAAACCCTAAAAAAGAATAAAAGAATGTTATAGTACAGTGGATGACACAAGTATCGTGAGAAAGTAAACTAGTTCCACAGCACAAGGAACATACATATGCTCAATGTAAGGAAACAATGTGCATGATAAGTACACTCGAGGAATGTTTCCTCTAGGGTTAGGGTGTCGATTCACAAAGGTATAAATTGCAAGGTTGGGAACTGATAGGAATACATAAGAAATCAGTCCAAAAATGGCACGTTGAAACCGACATTAGGCCTAAAAGCACAAGAATTTGATATGCAATGCAATTACAAATCAACCAAATTTTTGAAGTCCTCAACGGTGAGTTAGAAAGAAAACATTTGAGGATAAGTTATGAGGTTTCAATACAAAGACATGGCAGGACTAAAGAGGGATTTTGAGCATACAGAGAAACTATAGTATAGGTGTAAAAATGTTGGTGAGATACTAACTAAGACACACATGGAGAGGTAAGCTCTACCATCTGTAAGAGACATCTTTAAACAACTAGAAAGGTATGATGCCAATGAAAAATGGGGTTTCCCTATGTCAAATATGTGTTCTCTACAGATAGATAAATTATGCAAGCGAGATGGGCCATACACTATATGTGAGCAAGGAATACAATACATGTAGAAGATTCAGAAGAAATTTCGTTGTAAGCAACATATAATGGGGGCATTCCCATAGGTAATGGCCAAAAAAATATTGAGTAAGAATAATGAGGTTCAAGCGCAAAGTCATGGCGGGACTAAATAGGACTCCCAAGCCTAAAAACACTTGGAGCATTAGCTTCGAAATGAAAAATGGGTTCTAAACCAGGGCACCCATGGAAGGTATGCTCTATCATCAATGAGATGACATTCTGAGAAGAAATAAAGGGTTATGTTGCAATTTAATGGGATCGACACTAGGTTAAGGAGACAATGGTGAGTGTTAATGAAAATATAGGAGGTGTGTGAGACCTAGTCTAAATTCTTTCCAAACTCTTGAAAATACTTGGTCAACTAATTAAAGTACCAACAAGTACCCAAAATATATCTTTATAAACTTCCCAAGGAAACCACAACACTACAACAAAGTTTGACATTAGTTTTGTTTATGGAAAAAATAAAAAAAAACTATGGAAAGCGGGTTTAAAAATTGTATAAATAAATAAATTTCTACCATTTCACCATTTATTTTTCACAACTTAAGATAAAATTAACCCAAAATTGGGAAAAGCCTTAAAAAATTGTTTGGATATTGTAAGATCTTGAAGCAATGAAATCACAAACCGTCTAGACCAAGTAGGTTCTCATCCCATTCCTCAAAGTGACCTGCGGATGTCAGTGCTTGGTGGAAACAACAAGTGCAGATATACATGACTATTATCAAAGGGATCTGTAGATTCCCATAGCTACTTTGAAAAAATAAAATACTAACTCTCTTTCCTTTGGATTTTTGGAAGGATGTTTGTAAAAATAAGTTGATCGTTCATTATTTGATGATTTTGATGCCAAACAAGCTATCTCACAATGTGGCATGTACAAAGTTTTCCAAATTGGTGGCATGGAAGTGCAAAAAAGATTTCTAAACCTTATCATTGACTATTGGCATACTGACACAGAAGCATTCATGCTTGGCGGGAAGTCCTTGACCATCACAGTTGAGGACATTTACTTTATCACTGGTTTGTCCCATAGAGGTAATGTGTTGAACTTCACAACTCATGGAGGAGGTGGTTGGACCATTAATGACTACATCAATGAATATTGCAAGGATGAAACAGAGAAAAAAGACTCACAAGTGTCTATCAAGAAAATCACCAACATGAGCTTAAAGGTGATATTATACACCATAGTTCGCATCGTGGGGTAAAACTCTTTACATTAAGCTTCACGATCTCAAATTCAACATGGTGTTGGGTGTTTGATGCATACGATGTTTGGATTTTTGGCTAGAGTATGACCACGCTTTGATGCATGAAGTCTCAACTTACTAACTAAAAGTCGCGGAAGACCAATAAACATGAAGGGTAAACAATATGCTTTTGAAAGATTCATGCTTGGTGATAGTAACTGGCCTTTGGTGTTTTTATAGCCTTTTTACTATGGCGCAATCTAGTCTTTTGATAGCCCTTTTATTCTGGACATGATTTTATTTTTTGAAATCCTAACACTCGACACTGTAGGTTCAATTATGTTCCAATATGAGGTTTCCACAAATGATGAAATAAAAATTTTGATGGATTTCAATAAGCAGATAGTATGTGTCTAAGTTGAGGTTAAGGATTTTGTACATCTTATATTTTCAATATGGTGATCAATGTTATATCCCATTAATCCATGTTTCATTTCCAGTTCCATTTTACTCTTATTCTGACTTAGATATTCTCTTTGAAGCTCCAAAAATCCTAATCCTTTTATTTCAGCAATTTCCCCTAATTTATTGAGCCTCACAATAAGGGTTTGTTTCTTTTCCTATCTGGGATTACTATATGAATGATAATGTGATTACTATGGATTTTCATCAGTAGAGGACTTATTTTCCCTCCTCGTAAAACCCTCCTTCATTCAACAAATCATATGTCTCATTTGATTCGTGTCAAAGGACACAAAGGTTGTAATAGATGGACAGGTTTACCGAACATGAGGACAAATATTGAAATATTACCTGCAATAATGGATAATGCACACAATTACCTCGGACCTTTGGTGTAATGTACCCCAAATTTCTCAATAAAAAAATAATTTGTTAGGCGACATTAACGTCCCTTGAATCTCCAAAATCTTTGCGACATAGAGATAATCCATTATATATCTTATTCCTTTATTGTATGCATAGTTGTTTTACTTCTCTGTCATTATCCATATTAAAGGATGAAGGAGATTTAAATTCCACTTGTCTCTTACTCTTATATTTCATTATAGCATCATTATTGGATTATAAATCTCACACTTATTTGTATTGAAGATTTTTGTGACCGTGACCATCATAGCCCTTTAGAATAACCACTAGGTCTATGTCAAGACATGATATCCACATTACATCACGTAATATACTATGCCATACAAGATATGAGTGCTCTAAAACATGGCCACAAGATCAACACATTGCAGACATAGTGTTGAGCTAGGAGACATAATTCCTAAGCACTAGGATTTAACTTTACGCATAACAATATATGACTTTATCATAGTGTAGTGAAAATGTACCTATACATAACATTGGTAACCCTACTCGACTATTACATACATGGTCTTATCGTTCTAGGGTTAGCTCTAGGATTAAACCTAGCCCAACATTTAAGTGGTTCGAAAACCATTTTATGGTGGATGACACGTCGGGTCTGAGCCTACTCTGTGCTAGCCTATAGCCATTTACTTATGGTCAGCCCATTAAAATTGAGGCATGTTCGATACCCTCCAGAACTGACACTTTGGAGAAAATGCCCAATGTAGGCTCACCATTTCCTCAACTTCACATGGAATAGGTAATGGGTGTGTACCAATCCCTTTTAATCCTTTAGAGAGGACCTAGAGGTAACAATTGTTATTCATAGTTTCCCCTTTAGTCCTATAAAAAAAAATTGTCTCTGCACTGTATACGACTGGTAATTTTGGTAATCTCTGATATGGTGAGAAATGGAAGGACGCATGCACATCTGGGGTTCTCTATGCGCAAGGGTGAGTAAACGTTATGTTTCTTATATTTTCTATGATATGTATTCCGTAAATGTATTCTATTTCAGGTGAAATGTAAAATAATTTAAAGGTTCAATGCAACAGACCTCGTGTTTCTCTTCTTCGTTTGAGGGTTGACAACACATACAGTTGTGCCTCCGTATGCGTTTCTTCCCAAGAATCCCACCGTGTTTTATGGGTCCATTGTAAATTAGGTGAAAAACATTTATATTTAACACTCGGTTTTGAGGGTTATTATGTTTTCCTCTAGGTTGGTTGTTATTCTTCAAGCCTATAGTCATTACGGTCCTTTCCCGGTCATACCATGGCCCGAATCGTTTTATAATTTAAACCCTCTAATCCTTTCTCGTTTTCTTTAACATTGAACAAGGTCGTTACTCCGTGACCCTCTGTCATAAAAGAGATGTTAAAACACTAATCATAAGTTAGTTGGTTATTTAAGTTAACCTAACTGTTATACAGTTACATGACAGTTATGGTCTTTTTTATTATATATGTACATCTATGTACATGATTATTTACAGAAGCATTAATGAATAGAGTATGCCTTTTCTTCCATTGTTTAGTTATCTTCGTTCATCATGTTTTCTTCATTGCTTCTATTATTTCCATTATATTTCTTCTCTTTTCTTCATTATGAATCTAACAATGGTAATAGAGCGGGTCTGAGCCTCATTCCAATGGAGGGCCTAGGAACCCTCGATATGTGGATTGTGACCAGAGCCTCAAGAAGGACTTTTATCAGTAAGACTGCAATCAATAGCCATAATTGAGATCAGATGAGTCATTCAACATCCGAATAAAGATATATCATGTATTGGTTAAGAGATGGCCGTGGGCCGAAAATTCTGATCAGAACCCAGGGATATGGAAATCACTCCCATTTAAAGAAGAGGAATTTCTAAGGAATCAATATGGGAATTGTCGTTGCATAGCAGAAGAAGAAAAGTCAGTAATCACTATTGGAACTACCACTGCATAGAAAAAGAAGAATCACTAATGCAAAATAATAATCACTAATACTGAGTTGAAAAAAATTTCGATTGGAATTTCAGCGCAGGAGAGTGACGAGGGTTTTGTGAAGGGACATTGTAGTGGAGGTAGAGTCGTGTCATTTTAATATTGGATGAAGCCCGTATTGGAGGTAGCTGCAGAGCTGAACAAGGGAGATTTTGTAAAGTAAATATTTTATAAACAAATGGACACACGGAAGTTTGTTTTTGAATAGTATGTTGAAAGCTCCGCTCGTTTTCAGTTTTTTGACTTAAAATATATTTTTCAAAAGAAGAAATTTATTTGTGGAGAAATTAAAGAAAAGAAAAGATTGAGTCCCATTCTGCAAGAAACTGAGGAAAACCCACCTAGCATGGAGAATCAAAGGCATTATTGTCATTAAAAGTTAAGTTATTTGAAGAGAAATGAATTCTATTTTATTTTCAAGATTGAATTTGAATTTATTGGGTATTTATTAAATACCAGAAGTTATAAAAAGTCAGCAGTAATATTTATTTAGTAGTTTGGCTACAATTTAACCCTCATAGTGGAGCAAGTGGAGAGAGTTGATACATAACGACGAGTTTTTTGTTACCTGGCCAACAACAACAACTCATATTCCATCTAAAAAATGAGAATATGTTAATGGAGGGTTATAACTTTATGAAAGATTTTCTAAGAGTTTTTATTGGGGAGTAATAAGTGTATGAAGGATTTTCGAAGAGTTTTTATTTGGGAGTAATAAGTGGATTAAAATTCAATGGATTAAAATCCTTATTTAATTCAAGTGGGATCACATTCATAATATACTCAAAAAAAAATTGTAATGAAGTTATAAGGTGGTTGTAAAGGTGTTATAAGGAGTCCTCTTTGACCCACCTGAAATTGAATAAGGGGGTCTCTCTTAGGATCTTTGTGTGTGTCTTAGGATCTTTGTTTGCGTCATTGGTTATCCTGTAGTTTTTTGGCATTCATGCAATGGGCGATCACTCTGCATGCACAACGGGATACAAAATTGAATTTTGTGGCATCAACATACAAACAAATGGCAAGAATTGAAGAAATATTTACAATATTGCGCACATTAATTAACTCAACTACGGAATCTACAATTGCAATAAACAAGCACACTCTCATCACAGTGATTACTTGTTTGCAAGTAACACACAAGAAGATTGATATGTTCAAACATCAAAACAAGTTGTTGTCTGATGAGTTAAGTTTTATTCGACACCAACAATGTGATTTTAATTACATCAAGGATGAGAATGAAGACGCTCAGTTGACTAGTGATGAAATTCATAAACATCAAGATCAGTTAGATGAAGTCCCTATGTCATAAAAAGTTGTGGATAAATGTATTGTTCGGCCATGGGAAGAATTACGATTTAAACGAAACCAATATGGACTAGGATATGAAAATGATGCTAACAACCTTTTTCATATTCCTAATTATAGCGAACCTGTTTTCTTTGTGAGTGGAGGTTTTTTGAATGATGATAATATGACAAAGCTTGCAGATATTGGTAAGGAACAGGTACAGGATATAGTTGATGATGATGTTTCCAATCGGTCGGATAAAGAACCCATACAGTGCAAACACTGTCACCGGTTTGGCCATGATAAGTCAAACTGTTTTGATCTTCACCCATGAAAATTTTGTGGGAAGACAAATCATCCCTCAATAAGGTGTCAAAAGCGCAAGCGGAAACAAATTCATTTTGAATGGTTAGGGAATTGACATTGGCATTTGGAAGCCAATTTATTGGAGTATTCTTATCACCAGATTTATACACAAGTACAATCGTACTTGATTGGAGATATTTCTACAGTTGATGGACATGAATGTTTTTCAAGATTTGCTAATTTAGGGTATGATTAGGGCCCAGTTGATGTAGTCTTCTGAGTTGAAGATCGAGTCTTTAGACTCCGCCAGAAGACAATTTGATGTGTTGGATTTCTTCTTGGCCATACTTGCGAATGACGGTCAAGGGAATTGGAACCACTTGTCCCTGATAGGGGGGAAATATAGTTGAGTTAGGTTCCAAGTTTGATTTTGATTCAGGTTCCAAGTTTTATTTAGAAGTTTTATTTAGAGCCTGTGAACAGATGATCAAGTATGCAACCTAGTTCTTGGTATGCTGTCTTGTTCCTAAACATATTGTTGTTGATATGGTTTGTGGTCAACTTAAAACCACCAATTGAGAAGAAGACATGAAGTTCCGCTTGTTACATTTTCATATTTTTGAGCCTTGAGCTCTTGTTAGTTTATGGTCAACTTAAAACCATGCCATTTAGTAGAAGAAATCAGCTTCTGCTAGACGTTCAGTTTGTGGTCATCCCGAAACCACCAAATTGGTTTTTGGTCATCCTGAAACCACCAAATGAGTTTCTGGTCAACCTTAAACCACCAATTTAGTAGAATACATCAGCTTCTGCTATTTTTTCAGAGTTCAAAGAGCATATTCAATCAACCCTCTGAATATTCACTTGACACATGTGATTGTCAAGTAGTGGCAGTGTTTCAGGAAAGAACAAACTTATGATTAAGGGGGGATGGTAAAACACTAATCATAAGTTAGTTGGTTAGTTAATTTAACCTAACTGTTATACAGTTACATGACATTTATGGTTTTTTGTATTATATATGTACACCTATGTACATGATTATTTATAGAAGCATTGATGAATAGAGTATGCCTTTTCATCCATTGTTTAGTTATCTTCGTTCATCGTGGTTTCTTGATTGCTTCTATTATTTCCATTATATTTCTACTCTTTTCTTCATTATGAATCTAACAAGAGAATATAATTTAGTTCGTAATATTATATGGGTAGGTCCTAGTTGAAAGTTACTATCAGAATCATTGTTATTATTACACTCTGGAATTCGTCCAAAGATCTCAATACTTACTATGCTGGTATGTTATTACAACTTGACTGTTGTTAAAAATTTGTAGGAAAATTTTGTATTCACATTCTGTGTATATATGGCAATATTAACATGATATTAATCATTTTTTAAAACTAACAACAACATTTGTACATGTACTTGGGTTGTAAAATATTTCTCTGTCAGGAAGAATCATGGTTTGTCCCGTGGACACCTCAATAACATCCTTCACTTGATCTCTTGTCAGATACAATTATTAAACCGTTTATGAAAGAATTTTCCCATGTCAACCACTATGCACTAAAAAAAGAGAGGGTATCCTTGTTTAATAATTTGTTGAATGTATGCAGAACGAAAATCATAGGGTTCAAACACGTTTTTGCACAACTAGACTTTAACCTATGGATTGGGTTCTTACTATAAATTTCTATGCACTAAAACTTTAGTAATTTACCTTTCTGTAATGTTATTTAATTTTAAAGATCCATATATTGTGATTATACTCAGGTCGCATCTTGTGCGCCTCTATGAATGCTTATTAATTTAATAATTCCCTCACTGTGATCGTTACCCCAAATCATAAATTCCACTGTGTGATTTTGGGGAATTAATTGGTAGTTATGTTTAGTCGTTGACCTTGCCTCAGTCATCTCCTTCCATTTATTTGGTCCTCTACACAAGGTTTGGAGATTCCTATTATGTTCTTTCTATTTGATCACTCTATGCACTGTCTATTTCGATGATAATTTGTTTCACTTGTTTTCTTACTGTTGCTTCCTCTATTTTACAAGTGAAAGGTTCTATGCACGGATATATAAAAAAATTAATGATGTGCCCTTTTGGTTTTGCGACGGTACCCATCATTTGGTTTTGGGGCCACTCCTCCTCCTCCTGGATCATGGATAGATTTTCGCACAAGGAACAAAAGGCGATATGGTTTCCGTCGGGACTCAACCTAAGGCTTTTTCCTTGGCTTATTCTATTGTTTGATTTCCATATAATTAAAATGCTATCATAGTTACTAAACCCTCATTTTACTTCCTTTGCAGGTTATGCAAGTCGATGTAATCGGAAGAAGGAAGCCTCTTACCATGAAAGGTATTCTAGTTCCATGTCCTTCCTTGACTAACCTATGCGCACATTAACTTCGGTTACATACAGATTTCGTGTATACTTTCTTAGGGATCTGTTTATAGTAAAAGAGGTTGTGGAGTTTTTGGTCTATAGCACTCCAACTATAATATTTTGAACAATGATCGATTGAATACAATGGTTTCATTTGAAATATACTTTGAATTATACTAAATCACTATATTTTTGTGGTAATAAAGAATGTATTTAGATTGTTATTCCTTCTATATATTATCTGCGGTGTTTTTATATGTACAGATTTGAATAGAAATTCTAAATATATATATTGAATGGCCAATAGGAACATAAAAATAGTTCTAATATTTATTTATGTATTAGCACACAAACACATACACACGCACACACACACACACAAACACATATATATAGTTAAATATCTATGTGCAACCATCACATTTCAAAATAAACAATATTTCTAGTATCATTTAACTATGATAAGCCATAGTAAAACATGGTCATACAGTCCCTTAAGAATTGATTTGACTTATGTATACACATTCAACATATTCCTAACAAATAATAACCATAAATATACCATTGACAAAGGAATACAAGCTGAGATACATATTTGAAACCTAATGTTGGAATACAAATGGAACAACCACGTTCCACCCAACCATAGAATAGAACAACCAAGTTCACTTGTCTTTCTCACCCCTATCCTGACCATGAGTCCATAAGGGAAAAGTAAATGGTCCTCCTTAGCTATCATCACAATCCATAGATCAAAAAAATCATTTTCCTCACACTAACAATGTTCATCACAACAAACAAATTTCTTCTCCCAACATATTAAGCAACGTCCTGCCTCCTCCATATGTTGTTAAAATATGCATCCTTGTGCCTAGGTCTTTCCTTCCCTCCTTGGGTAAATTCGCATCTTTACAAATCCTTGATTTTTAGGGCTGCTAGTGGTCAAATTCCACTTATACCACTTGTAAAAATCATCCTTGAGGTAACTCAAACCTGTTCCCCACTCATGGAGTCGTGGTCAACTATTTTTAACCTGGTTGTTCTATTTTTCTTCCAACATTTAATTTATTAAAAGTTTGTCTTAAAAATTTGTCAAAATAAAAGAGGATACGTGGGCAAGTCACATCTTTGCCCAACATTCATCAAATAATTAATTACAACAATCAAAATTCCAAATTCAGATTTTCCATAAATGGTAAATAATTTCCAAATCCGAATTTTCCAAAAATGAAATTTTATTTCAAAGTTCACTTAGAATTTAATATTCTAAATTTGAGGATATTACATCCTCTCCCCCTTGAGTACAACAGTGTCCTCAGTGTTCATTCCTCTCTCGAAATAGGGTTGGATAAGATTTTAGCAAATCTTCCTCCAATTCCCAAGTGGCATCCTCAAGGCTAAAGTGCTTTCATTGCATGTTTACATGGGCGTTGGCTCTGTTTCGTAGTATTGTTTCTTTCCTGTCTAGAATGTGCAGAGGTTCTACTTGGAACTCGCCTTTTGGTTCCAACTGCACCGTGTTGTAATCAATTATGTGAGTAGGATCATGAATATACTATTTTAGTAAGAAAACATGAAAAACATTATGAACTTTTAAGTTTGAAGGAAGTGCTAGTTAATACGCCACGAGTCCGATTCGAGTTAAAATATCGAAGGGGCCACAAAACCTGGGCACTAACTTTGAAAAATTTCCTAGATTTAGAGAGCTCCTCCTTGCTTTGACTTTCAGATACACATGGTCCCCATTTTGAAATTCTTGGTATCTCATTTTTAAATCCACATAGATTTTATGCTGGTCTTGGGCCTCCTTTAAATTATGTTGTACCCTTTTTACCCTTTTCTCCATTTCTTGGAGCATTTCTGGTCCCATCATAATCCTGTCAACTAGATTATCTAGCTAATCGAGGTTGTGCATTTAATTTTGTATAATGCTTCAAAGGGACTCATCTTGGCTGATTTTTTATAGCCATTATTGTAAGAAAATTCAACTAAGTGTAGGTACTCCTCCCACTTAGTTGGTTTTGTTCTTACACACATTTGTAACATGTATTCCACAATCTGATTTGCTCGTTTAGTTTTCCCATCCATTTTTGGATGGTAGTTTGTGCTAAAATTCAGGCTAGTATCCAATCCTGCAAACAATTCCTTCCAAAATGTTGATGTAAATTTGGCATCTCTATCAGAGATCACCATCTTATGAATTCCATGCAATCTAAAATGTGCATATTTGCTAAGTTTATCAATCACTACCATAATTGAGTCATTTTGTTTTTTATTCTTAGGCAAACCTGTGATGAAGTCCAATGAGATAATCTCTCACTTCCATTCTAGTATAGGTAGAGGTTGTAGCAGAATGGATGGATGTTGATGTTCAACCTTTACCGGTTGGAAATCTAAGCATTTAGATAAATATTTAGTTGTTTTTGTAATGACGCCATCGTTACGACAACAACTGATGCAAGAAATTGCAAGTTTCTTTTTCTTTTTAAAGTAAGATGACAACATTTAAACAACAAAACTTGACGATGAATGCAACGCACGCATATCGGGCCACAGACAACAACGAATCAACACACTATAATATCATGCAACTGGATGAAACATGCGATAATCAATAGACAGATAAAAATGACTACCCACCCGACAAAAGAAAGACAATGCCTACAAGCTAAAGGACAACATCAACAACCTGACACAGTGGCTGTGATGAACAGGAAATAGAAACATCTATGTCACGCAAAACCCAACGCCTTAAGGCATTACAACCCAGTACCAACAACAATTACAATGAACAACGCCCACCTCGGGAAGAACAGACTCCGTCCAGGTTATCATTCGCCTCTATCTATCAAGGCACATAATGAAGCCCTCATCAGGAATCATGCCATCACAAGGTGATATGCGTGAAAGTAACCTTGGCACAACATAACATATCTAGGAAAAAACCCAATAAATATCCAACACGCTAGGAGACCAAATTAACTGACAGAAATACATGAAGACTATACCCATGCACCCAAGCAACTAGTCGACAAGATGCAAGGTGACATCACTCAATAAATTATGCAAGATATTAAATGACTTTGCCATCAACCAAAAACCATTATCTATTAAGCATGATGTCTAAGCCCGAAGGAGTGAACTATTATATAAGTTACTTTGACCGTAAATGTGAACTATTATAAATGTTATTGTTGTCCCAAAATAATATTTCAGTCCATTAATATTCTTTGTCATATACAAAAAGAGCTAATAATGATATTAACACTAATGATATATAATAAAGATATTTCCATCTAAATATATTGCTATTCCTTAATGATATATAATAATGATATATATCATACCATCGTTTTCATATAATAAAGTAATGATATTGTAATGATATAATGATATATAACAGTCATATTGTTGTAATGATATATACAGCAGAATAATACAAGAATAACATTGATTTATATAATATTGTTTTCATACATGACAGTAACCCATTAATGCATTGTTGTCTACACATTTATGGCAAAACGCTATCCATGATGATTATAATGATATTGTTGGGTGTTATAATGATATGTTGGGTAACATTATGATATGTTGTGTTGGGTAAATGTTACTATAATTATTGATTAAATGCCATGAGATCATAGTGAATAATGTGCAATGTGCAATGATAATAGAAGTTGGTATGTTGGGTAAAAGGCCAAAAGGAGCTCTAAAACTGTTGACCAAAAAACTCGCTGGTAATTATATTTAAACGAAAATGAAACTCGACAATTTTAATCTCTATCAGCGATATCACTGGGTAATAATTCATTTCAACAGAATTTTAAAACTCTTCTAAATTAACCTATACTAGAAATATAAAACCGTTGTTATGCAAGGTAAAATTCGTAGTCAATCCATGAATAAAATTGCTTCCATTCAAAGCATAATTTTGTTGTCAATCAAGGTAGAATTTCGCTGTCATTCAAAGGTAAAATTTGTTGTCATTCAATGATTAAACTTGCTTCCATTCAGCTGTAAAATTTCGTTGTCAATCAGTGAATAAACTCACTGCCATTCAACTGTAAAATTTTGTTGTCAATCAACGAATGTACACACTGTCTATTAAAAGATTGAATCATTATCCATTCACACAGGATATAGTTGTGTTTGTAAAAGAAACACATGCATAAAAATATGCAGATATATATATCAACTCATTGCCTTATTAAGGAATAAAAATGTAGACTTATCATCCAAAAACACAGGCATACAATTACACACACAATGATTAAATAATTCATCGGTAAATCACAATGTAATTCGCTCGTAAAAATGCAGGTATCACAATGAATTTCACTATCAATTTCTATTCAATTATAATATCATTGTCTTTTATTAGGGATTAACGTAATCACTATCTAATTATACAATTGTCTTGTAATCAAGGATTCAACCATATCTCTAACTAATGAAATGAAAATCGTTATGAATCAATAAATGAAATTCGCAAGTTAAAAATATTCGTTATCCAACTGTCAATCAATGTATCGCTATCCAATCCATAAAATAATTTCGCAAGTTAAGAAATTTGCAAGTCAATAAACTGTGAATTAATAAAAGAAAAACACCTCCCTATAAAATCACAATCCCTATAATTTACAATAGTAGTTTGTACATCAATAAAATGTAGTCAATAAATTATACTATAGTCAACACATGTAAATCACAATCAAAATACCAAACCAAGTGTTGGGATTCATCATTAAAATTGCAGGGATCATAACCAACAAGTGTTGTGATTTATCAATAAAAATCACAGAGGTTATACCAATCAAGTGTTGGGTAATATGACAATAAATTGCAAGGATAAAGCGTACATATAGTCACCAAAAACAAAGAGATACTCAACACAAGAAGGTGCAAGGACCAATCATTCGACAACGAAACAATCAAAGCACAAGGATACTTAATCACAAGAAGGGAGAAAGGATTAGTGATTAATCAGAAGGGAAATCGCAGAGATAAGTAAAGGATAGATGGTTGGGAAAAAAATATCCTTCACTCATCATCCATGCACAGAAAAGTAGGGCATTTGAATCTGTAGGTATTTAAACACTGAAGTGACGACCATCGATTCATCTCTTGGATGACTGCTTAGGCACAGACTGATGACTAAAGGGATAAGGGATGTAAGATAAAAACACTATCTCTTCATAATAAGAAATAAACCCACACAAAGAATTCATTGCAATCAGAATTTGGGTTAACCAAGGGAAATCAAATAAAAAACAACAAGCATAAGAATGGAATGACTATAAGTTATTGATCATAAAACGCTGAATAAAACATAATATTAACACATTAGAAGTACAATATTGAAAGTGCAGGAACAATATTAATCTACCATTCAAAATAGACGCATGTGTACCATAGCCTAATGAAAAATATCTGAGTCGTTGTCCCATGTGTGCTCCATCTAGCTCTCGCTTTTCGACTGATGTGACCTCACCAGTACCTCCCAGACAACGCTAGGGGTACTCTTCTTCCCCTTGAGCCCCCCAAGCCACAAAGGGCCCACACACACAAATCCAAAGAAATGATAGCACCCAAATCACCTTGCAAGGTCAAGCTACCACTCGTTACCCGAGCTCGATATCCCAACTCCCACAAAACAAGGTTCAGTCAAGGAAAAATTCAACAGCGTAAAGTAACACATAAATATGAGATCCATACTCCTCCTCCATCCTTTTTATAGATATTTCAAGTAATTAGTTTCCCAAATTCTCATTAAATTCCTTATTCATTTAATTAATTAGGAAAAACCTCCCTCGTACACGTCACCCATCCCCTAGTTGCACCAAAAAATTAATTTTGTTAATTTTATTAATTATTCCTATTTCCCTCACCCACCTAAAATCATTCCTAAAAACTCTTCTAGGTGTCCCAATATTCCCTTACAAATCTTAAATGACTTACACCTTACATAATTAGGAGTTAAGTTCATAAATAGCAAGTTCTCAAGGCAAGATTCCTTACTAAGTTATAAATTTAGATTTTTCTTTATGTTTCCCCTTTTCTTTAGGTTTCCCCCTTTTTATTTAAGTTTCTTATTTCTTTTAAGTTTCTCTCTTTTTACATTTTAACTAAAATTCAATTTAGCAAGTGTAGATAAAACAACCATTTACCCTGTTTTCTTTTTAACAAAAATTAAATGGGCAAAAATAGATAAAAAAAACCAATTCCCTTTTTTAAATTTTAATCCTCCTAGATAATTTGACTTTAATAAATTAATTTGAATTTAATAAATTAATTTGAATTTATTACCCCCCTTCTTGTTACATGTTTATTTATTATTATTATTATTATTGACCACAAGTTCTACTTAGACCTAGGTTCTAATTTCACTAGGCTAGGCGACATTTTCTTTAGGAAAAATTTGTTTTTAAATATTACTTATCACATCATTCATTTTAAGGTTGACTAGGTTTATTCACTTAACAGTTAAAATCGTGAGCGTGCCCTTCAATACGCACTACGTTCTCCAAGGGTGCCACCCACCTCCTTTCATTTTCCTTGTGCGACGTTCCCTTCAGGACGCACTATGTTCTCCAAGGGTGCCACTCACCTCTTTCCATTTTCCTTGCGTGACATGCTCTTCAAGATGCACTACATGCTCCAAGGGTGCCACTCACCTCTTTCCTTTTTCCTTTCACGATGTGCCCTTTAGGACACACTACGTTCTCCAATGGTGCCACTCGCACTTTTCCTTTTTCTTTGCACAACATGACCTTTAGGACGCACTACGTTCTCCAAGCGTGCCACTCACCTCTTTCTATTTTCCTTGTGCGACGTGCCCTTCAGGACGCACTATGTGCTCCAAGGGTGCCACTCTCCTCTTGAATGAATTTTGGTAGACGTCAAAATCCCCTGGAGTCAATACTCCACCAGTTGATCTTGTGGGAGACTAAGGGCCTCTAAGGAATAAGGCCTCTGCTTTATTGTGCACCCTTTAGAATCATCATGAGCAACGGTCATAGTCTTCCCTCATGAAATTTTGGGTATTCTCGAACTAGGTAATCGTTAACCTACAGTTTGAGCCACGGTGGGAGTGCTAGTAGGTTGTGGCGGGGCTTCTGTCTACACCTCTTCCTCAAGTCTCTGGTTGTCCTGCATGACCCCTATACTCCACATGTGAGTCTGGTCGACAAGATATTATCATCCTGCATCTATCAACGAATCATGTCAGTAAAAATAATCAATCATCATAACATCTAATCATATGTACATGTGTCACATCAATAACATTCAAAGCCAACAGTCCTATCTCTAACTCGATCTGGAGTCCAAGGGGTTTCATTGATGCCTCTACATCCTCAATGTCCAAATTCCTGCACACTGAGGAGAACCCATTCAATAGCACCTATCTATGTGAATACAACAAAATAAAATATTTTCAATACATATTGTCTCATAATCATAATTGAACAATCGATAGTATAATAATATGGATCACTTACAAGCAAGTGTCCTCAAGGATAAGTTTGCTCAGTGCACGCAAGAGCGGGATGTTACATACACCCCCTCTTGTTTTAAAATTTGTCCCAAAGTTTCACAGTATATAAGTGTCGAAATAAAGTGTATCACACTATCATAAGTCTATCTATCAAAAAAAAATGGAAACCGATGGCACATATCATATGCGTCCTCTGAGGTCGTCAAGTGCGGACTATAGTTGTCCCACTGGACCTTGACCTGATCTATTAGCTCAGCCGTGAGCTCACCCTTATCTAATACCTGCAAGGTAGTCAATTCAAAACATGTGTAGGATCACTAACATAATGTCTCAAATAGTGACGTGAAAGACATCGTGCATAGGCCTCAAGGATCAGGTAAGGCTAGTCAATAGGCCATGGCCCTCTCTTTTCCACAATCTCGTAGGATCTTACGAACCTAGGAGATAGTTTAGTACCATTTCCAAACTTGATAGAAATATTATGTGGTTTTACTGGTAAGAACACTCAATCTCCACATCATAACTACGGTCGACACGATGCGCATCAACATAACTCTTCTGTCAATCCTATGCTTCCTTGATCCGTCATCTTATTATTTTCATTTGGTCTTCCATTTCTTGGATTTCTTCTGGCCCTACCATGATACTATCCTCAAGCCGATCCCAACTCAAAGGCGTCTGACATGGTCGCTCATAAAGAAACTCTAAAGGTGCCATCTTAATGGTGCTTTGATAACTGTTGTTATATGCGAATTCTACCAGTGGAAAGAATTTTTCCCAATGCTTTTGTTGGTCAATCATGTACACACGAAACATGTCCTCCAAGATTTGTTTTTTTCGTTTGGTCTACCTGTCTGTCTCCGAGTGATATGTAGTACTAAATTTAAGTCAAGTTCCCAAGGCCTCTTGGAAACTAGTCCACAATCATCAAGTAAACACTGATCCTTGATCAGATATAATCCTCATAGGCACACCATGTAGCCTCACAATCTCCCTGATGAAATATCTAGTTAATTCAGGTTACTGATACGTCATACACACATCAATAAAATGAGCACTCTTCGTCAGAGTGTCGACGACCACAAAAATCAAGTCAAGGCTCCTTGCCGGCAATGGCAATCCAACAATGAAATCCATCGAAATGACCTCCCATTTCGATTCTGGAATAGCATGTGGCTATAGTAATCCTACTAGATGTCTATGTTCATCCTTCACTTGCTGACATTCTGGACATCTTGCCACGTAGTTGACCATGGTTTCCTTAATTCCTTTCCAAAAGAATAAGGGTTTAAGGTCTGTCATCATCTTCGTGAATCCCAGGTGAGGCATGTACACTGCTCTGTGAGCCTTTCTTAGGATCAAATCCTTAACTCATCATTTGGTGGTAAATAAACTTGATTTTTAAATATCAATAATCCCTCGTCATCAAACATAATTCCTTCAAATATTGGTACCATCATTGTGTTATGTCCAATAAAATACTTGACCTCTTTGTACCAGTCATCGTCACACTGTAAATTTAGAATCTTTTCACGTAGATTCGTCTGAAGAGGCATCACAGACCAGATGTGTGGTCTCCGACTTAAGGCATCCCCACTCTATTCACTTTTCCCTTTATGTAATTCATCTCGAAATCATACTCGCTAAGAAATTCCGACCAACGTCATTGTTGCACATTCAAGTTGCTTTGCATAAAGATGTGTTGTAGTCCACAATGGTCCATTTTTTTGTTCAAATTTTCATCTGATCTGGCAATGTATCCAAATTATCAAGGCATAACAATGGCTGACAAATCCAAATCGTGCATCACATAGTTCTCCTCGTGCCTTCTCAACTTTCTCAAGATGTAATTGATCACTTGATCATCTTGCATCAAGACTCTGCCTAAGCCCTTGTTTGGACGTGCCAGTGCATACCAAGAAGTTCGCATCCATGTCAGGGACCTTTAGTATTGATTTTGTTGTCAACAACGCCTTGAGCCTATGAAATTCTTCCACACATTTCTCACTCCAAACAAACTTCTTGTTCCTCTTATGCAATTTCGTAATCAGATTTTCTATATTTGAGAAACCCTCGACGAACCGTCGATAGTATCTTGTTAAACCCATGAAGCTATGCACTTCTAGGACATTCGTCGGCACATGCTATTCCATAATATCCTTTTCCCTTATTGGATCCATGATGATACTTTCGCCGAAGGTGAAATTCCCTAAGTAGTGAATCTTCGATTGATAAAAACGATCATTTAGACAATTTCCCATACAATTTGTTCTCTCGAAGACGTTGTAATACCAAGTGCAAGTGCTCTTCATGCTCTTCCAATGTATGAGAGTAAATCAAAATATCATCGATGAATACTTGGATGAACGTGTCCAAGTATTCACGGAACACCCCATTCATCAAACTCATATATACCCCAAGGGTGTTTTTCAATCCAAAAGATAAAATGGTAAACTCGAATGTTCAAATCTCATATTAAAGGCGGTCTTAGGGACGTCATCCTCCTTGATCCATAACTGGAGATACCCTAATCTCAATTTGATCTTTGAAAACACCGTCGCACCCTTCATTTGATCAAACAGATCATCATTCCTTAGAAAGGGATACTAAATCTTGATCATTGCCTTATTCAATTGACGATTGTCAATGTAGAGTCTCCACAACCCATCCTTCTTTCGAATGAAAATAACTGGTGCACCCCACGGTGACACACTGGGATGTATAAGCCCCAATTCCAAAAACTCCTTTAGTTTCATTTTCAACTCTTGAAACTTAGGAGTCAACATCCAATAAGGCATTCTTTCTATCGGTTTATTCCTCGGTTTTAGGTCTATGGTAAATTCCAAATCCCTCTCTGGCGACATCCTAGGTAACTCCTCAGGGAAGACGTCAACAAACTCTCTAACCACCACAAGGTGTTCTAGACCTTCTGGTACTCCCTTCTCATTTAACACAAGGATCAGATAAATATTACATCCCTTGCGCATGATCTTATGTAGATGCAAGGAAGAGATGAACCTCAGGGAAACTCCCTAGTTTCGACCTACAATCATGCATCTCTGTCCCTCGTCATTGACCAAACTCAACCGTTTCATCTTACAGTTGAGTATTGCCTCATGTGATTCTGACCATTCCATATAGATTGCAACGTCATAAGATCCTAAGATCGTGACGTATGGGTTGGTTCTAGTGAAAAACTCCCCCGGGTTAAGCCTACAGGCCATAACCTTCCCTCCAACCTTATTTTTATCTCCCGAAGCCATTTCTACAAATATCAACTCATCATGTTTGACTTCCTTTCCCTTAATTATTTTTAGCGCTGCACCAGAAATGAAACTCTTGGTATCACCAAGATTTATCCAAATACTAAGGGTCTGGTCAGTGACGGTAGTGATCTACTACTGAGGCATTGGTCACTGAGGTGTAGTGAAATTGGATCCTCACTGGAAGCCACAATATCCTAGTGAATGTCTAGCTGGTGTCTAACACTACTATGCACTGGATGACACCTTCCCTGTTGGTCTCGCTAGAGTCCAGCTCTGAACACCACTAATAAGCTCCTCCTCTACTATGAGGGCCTTCTAGATGACATAATTCCAGTTTTGAGGCATCAAAATCCCATCCCTTTCAAGAATGTTTTCATTAAGGCCAAGAAAGAACCTATTGACCTTAAGTTTCTTTATGTTCCGATGCGGAGCATACCAAAGCAACTCCAAAAAATGGGCCTCATACTCGGGCATTGTACCATCACCATGTCGCAAGGAATTGAACTTGTTGAGATCACTCTCAATGAATTCCTCTAATATATACCTCTCTTGGAACCATTCCTCGAATAGTTCCAATGAAACATCTTCAATGACCATCTTCAAAAGCAACAAAAGCATATTAAACCATAGAAGAGTGCCCCCCTTCAGTAGAAATATTTCCATGAAAAATTTCATGTCGAAGGTATATTCGCAAATCTCAAATCACATAGCCATATTCTCCAACCATGCCTCGGTAGCTGCGCCTTCCGGGGCACCAAGAACTCAGGAAAATTGACCTTCTCGAGTTTGCGGTTAAAGCTACCAATACTGACCAGAGTGCATGGTGGACCCTTAGGGGGTGTTTCTGCCCTGGATTCATTTCTATCCAAAGGGTCGATTAGTTCCTCACACATCCACTGAAAATAACTCCTCATCCCAACCAAATCACCAACAACTATCATTTCCTGCCCGACAACTTGTTCATCTCCTTAGGGTTAGACCCCTCAGGCGTGGATACTACTGGAGGCATCACGTGTCCTCTGCTAGCACCCCATCATCTGCCTCTATGGAATCCTCTAATCGCGATCACCGCATGGACACTTTTAAAGTTTCAATTAGCACTGGGCTAATACTCAATGGTTTAGTGCAGTGGAAAGCATGGTGATCCACGATCGCAGGGTTGAACCTGCTCTGATACCATATGTAATGACCCCATCATTATGATGACAAGCGATGCAATAAAGTGCATGTTTTTTTTTGTTTTTAAAGTAGGACGATAACAACGACAATAGATAAACAACACAACTTGATGACAAACGCAACGCACACAAATTGGGCCACATACAATAATGACTTAACACACTAGCATATCATGAACTAGATGAAACATGCCATAATAAATAGACATATAAAAATGTCTACCCTCCCGACAAAAGAAAACAATGCCTACAAGCTAAAGGACAACATCAACAACCTGACACAGTGGCTGCAACAACCAAGAACTAGAAACCGCTACATCACGCAAAACCCAATGCCTCAAGGCGTTACAACCCAGTACCAACAAACATTACAATGAAAAACTTCCACCTTGGGAAGCACAGACTCCGGCCAAGTTATCATTCACCTCTATCTATCAGGGTGCACAATGATCCCCTCATCATGAATCATGTCGTCACAAGGTGATAGGCATGACAGTAACCCTGGCGCAACATAACATATCTAGACAACAACCCAAGAAATATCCAATGCGCTAGGAGACCGAATTAACTGACAGAAATACATGAAGACTATACCCACACACCCAAGCAACCAATCGACAAGAAGCAAGGTGACATCACTCAATAAATTGTGCAAGATATCAAACGACTTTTCCATCAACCAAAAACCATTATCTGTTAAGCATGATGTCTAAGTTTGAAGGAGTGAACTATTATAGAAGTTATTGTTATCATAAATGTGACCATTAATGTGAACTATTATAAATGTTATCGTTATCCCAAAATAATATTTTGGTCCATTAATATTCGTTGTCATATACAAAAAGATATAATAATGATATAAACATTAATGATATATAATAAATATATCATCGTCTAAATATAGTGTTATCCCTTAACTATATATAATAATGATATATATTATACCATCGTTGTCATATAATACAGTAATGATACTGTAATGATATAATGATATATAACAGTCGTATCATTGTAATGATATATACAACAGAATAATAGAACAATAACAACTATATATATAATATCGTTGTCATGCATGATAGTAACCCATTAATGTGTTTTTGTCTACACATTAACACATGATATTGTTGCTACCATTGCTATTAACACATGATATCTCTTCTATAACACAATAACACACATTAATTCGTTGTTGTCTATGCATTTATGGGAAAACACTATCCATGATTATTTTAATGATATCATTGGGTGTTATTATGATATGTTGGGTAATATAATGATATGTTGTTCTAGGTAAATGTTACTAGAATTGTTGAGTAAATTCCACAAAATCATAGTAAAGAATTTGTAATGTGCCACGAGAATAGCGATGGGTATGTTGGGTAAAACGCCAAAAGGGGCTGTGAAAATGTTGACCAACAAACTCGCTGGTAATTATATTTAAATGTAAATGAAACTCGACAATTTTAATCTTTGTTAGCCATATCGTTGGGTAATAATTCATTTCAACGGAATTTAAAAAATCTTCTAAATTAACCTATACCAAAAATATAAAATCGTTGTTATTCAAGGTAAAATTTGCAGCCAATCCATGAATAAACTTGTTTCCATTCAAAGAATAATTTCATTGTCAATCAAGGTAGAATTTCGTTTTCATTCAAAGGTTAAATTCATTGTCATTCAATGATTAAACTCACTGCAATTCAACTGTAAAATTTCACTATCAATCAGTGAATAAACTCATTTCCATTCAACTGTAAAATTTTGTTGTGAGTCAGTGAATGTACATGTTGTCTATTAAAATATTGAATCGATGTCCATTCACACAGGATATCGTTGTCTTTATAAAAGAAACATAGGCATACAAATGTTCAGATATATATATCAACTGGATGCCTTATTAAGGAAGAAAAACATAGACTTATCATCCAAAAACACAGGCATACAATTACACACACAATGATTAAATAATTTGTCGGTACATCACAATGTAATTCGTTGGTAAAAACACATTTATCACAATGAATTTCCCTGTCAATTTCTATTCAATTATAATATCGTTGTCTTTTATTAGGTATTAACCCAATCATTGTCTAATTATACAGTTGTCTTGTAATCAAGGATTCACCCATATCACTAACTAATAAAATGAAAATCTCTATCAATCAATAAATGAAATTTGCAAGTTAAAAACATTCAATATCCAACTGTCAATCTCTTATATTTGTAAATACAGAAACACAAATATCATAAGACATGCATAGTCACACATGATTAAAAGACACAAAGATTTGCATGGTTCACCCAAGATTTGGGCTACATCCACCAAGTGAAGGCATCGATTGTCTTATTATTCAGATCATGGAGATTACAACATCCCACTCAAACTCATTTTCTGCCTCTACGGGCTTACATAAATTTATATACATTTACACAGGAAAACTAATTATTAAATGCAATCTCATCCATATTCTAACTCGGTCTTATTGGTTACAAGCAATGCTAGATTATAGGATCTGAAATTCTAATCATGGAGGAATTCGTTGTCATCAGTTTCAAACAATCTCCACCTTCACAACAATTAACCTGATACCTTTCTCCTTCCTTTTGTTCATCACCTTTTCTGCAAGACAATATAAGTCAAGCATCATTGTAACTTCTCTAACAATACTGGTTTTGTGAACATGTCTGCATAGTTCTCTTTTGTATGCACTTTATCAAGAGAGACTCCACATTCATCGATGACATGTCTTACAAAATGGTACTTGATAGGTATATGTTTTTCTTTACTATGGTAGGTTGGATTCTTAACCAAGTGAATGGCACTTTGACTATCACAAAGTAACTTTACTTTTTTCTGCATCCTTCCAAACTCACCAAACAAACCTTTCAACCAAACTGCCTCTTTGCAAGCATCTAAAAAAGCTATGTATTTTTCTTCTGTAGTGGATAAATAAACAATGTTTTGTATCTTTGACATCCAACTAATAGCTCCACCTGCAAGAGTAAAGACATACCTTGAAGTTGACCTTATCTTGTCCAAATCACCTACAAAATTAGAATCAACATATCCATAGACTAACTCATGACCATCGTTATAGGTGATATGGTAATCACTTATGGCCCTTAGATACCGAAGCACCCATTTCACTACTGCCCAGTGCTCTTTACTTGGATTTTCTATATACCTGCTGACAACCCCAACTACATGTGAAATTTCTAGCCTTGTACTAACCATCGCATACATTATACTTCCTACTGCATTAGCATATGGTATTCGAGACATATATTCCTTTTCTTCTTTTTTACTAGGACATAAACTTGAAGAAATATTAAAATAGGAAGCCAAAGGGATTGAAATTGGTTTCACATCATTCATACCAAACCTCAAAAGTATCTTATCAACATTCTTTTGTTGTGACAACCAAAGCTTACCATTCCTCCTGTCTCTGAATATCTCCATGCCCAAAATATGCCTTGTTTCTCCTAGATATTTCATATAGAACATCCTAGCCATATGAGCCTTTAACTTGTTCATATCAATCATTCTTTTTCTTGCTAAAAGCATATCGTAAACATACAATACTAAGATAATGAATATGCCATTATTCAATTTCTTAAAGTAGACACAATGATCATACTCACTCCTTGTATAATTATGGCTCACCATGAAAGAGTCAGAATTCTTGTACCATTGTCTGGGTGACTGCCTCAGACCATACAATGATTTCTTGAGCCTACAAACAAATTTCTTGTTTTGATTCTGAATGAACCCTTTAGGTTTTTCCATGTAAATTTCCTTATCCAAATCTCCATGTAAGAATGCAGTTTTAACATCTAGCTGCTCCAACTCCAAATCAAGTAATGCAACTAATGATAACACAATTCAAATTGAAACATACTTAAGAACTAGTGAAAAAATATCATGAAATTCAATACCTTCTTTCTAATAATATCCTTTTGCAACTAGCCTTTCTTTGTACCTTTCCACTTTTATTATCAACACCCTTCTTCATATTGTAGACCCACTTGCAACCTATAGTTTTTCTATCTATTGGAAGTTCTACCAGGTCCCATGTAGAATTTCACTCTAATGCCTTCATTTGATCCTTCATTTATTCTTTCCATTTATCACTATTAGAACCCTTCACAACTTCCTAATAGCATGAAGGTTCATCATCATTAGTACTTAAAGATACTGATGAAAAAAAACTAGCATACCTTCTTGGAGGATTTATGACCCGTGTAGACCTCCTTAGGGAGTTTTGTGGCTCATCCACATTATGTTGATTGTTATCATGAACCATGTCTTCCTCTGTAGGAAAATCTTCATGAACATCTTCAAAAACTTGTTCATGTTCACTTTCATATGTATTTGAATTGGTTTCAAACTGAATCTGTTGATGCTTATGTACTTATTCCTGTTTCATTTGAACATCTACATCTGATTTGATGAGAGATGATTCATCAAATATTACATCTCTGTTAATGTTGATCTTGTGGGAAGTAGGATCCCACAACCTGTACCCCTTAATACCATCACCATATCCAACAAATATAAGTCTTTTTTATTTTGTATCTAATTTAGAATGTTGATGTTTCAGAATTAGAGCATACGCTTCACAACCAAAAAATTTAAGATTAAAATAATTACAAAGGTGAACTTTCCATACCTCTTCAGTAATATTTCATTATATTGTTGTTGATGGTGATCAATTCACCAGATAATAAGTTGTAGTTATTTCTTCTGCCCATAGTTCCTGCTACAAATTGGTGTTACTAAGTATACTCCTTTCTCTCTCTAGAAGAGTGTTGAAGGAAAATCTTCCTGTGGACAGGTAGATCTCCTCAAAGAGATAGACTCTTAACTCTAAGACAAAAAGTGATTATCATGGTCACTGACTTCCTTTTAAGTCTACACAAACTAATGCATGAAGAGGAAGGAGGAAAGACGTACCTTTTACCAATGTTTGTCCCTGCACTCTGCGGTTTGAACTCCAATCGTGAGCTCCTCGATAAGCCCTGTAGACAAACAAAGTACAACCACTTCCTATTCTATCGAGATTAGTTTGAAGCAGACCTATCTACTTAAAGACAAATTCATGTAATTTCAAACACAAATTATAAATAAACATGCCAAGCATATTACATTAATGAGGGAAAAACGTTACTTACAGACATAGATAGAATGTAGCAGTTTCGTCAAGTTCTCCTTTTTTAACCCTTCCTCAAAATCTCCACGATTGGAATAATGATATCTTCGCTTATTAGCCTCCAATTCACTATGTGTTCCCTATGACATCATAGGTTTCATGCTTCTCATCCCTTATCCAAATATCACTTATGAGATCATAAGTTTGGTATCATTCTTCATCCGGATCCCCCTTTTCACCATGAGAAAGCTTGCTTATATAGCCTTGGAGAGGCTCAACAACTTGAGATATCTTTTGGGTGAGTTGAGGATTTTCCTCCTTGAGTTAGGGATCTTCCCTAAGATCATGGATAGACTAGGGGTTAGAATCCAAATGCCTTCTAAGATTGAAAAGATATTTCCCCCATTCATCTCAACAAACCAACTGCTGCCCAGAATAGGCAGCGCTCCCTCAAAAGGGCCATTAGAGCATTATAGCACTCCCTAGTAGGCTTTAGGGGGGTACCAACACTCCCAAAAGTATTAGCGCTCCTCCAAAATGGTAGAGGTAGTGTTATAACGCTCCCATATAGTGTATAAGGGGGGCGCCAACACTTCTGAGAGAGGTATAGGGGAGCGCTCTCCTCCAAAAACTCAGCTTTTTGGGTTCTTTCAGATGGAAAGAGGTTCATAAGCCCAGTTAACCATTCCTCCTCTTCCAAATCAAGTGTTTGACGTGTGTCAAGTGTCCTTCTCATGTCGTTATAGGCACGACATAGGCAGCATGGTAGTATGCTTTCCTCAACACTTGCAACACTTGTGAGAAAAATGCGACACTTGCGACACTTGTAATGACGACACTTGCGACACTATCGAAGTGAGTAATTTTGATGTGTAACAAAGATTCATGTTCATGCATTCAACAACTCCATTTTTCTGAGGATTATAGGTAGTGGTTTTATTCCTACCAATCCCAAATGCCTTGCAATAGTTCTCAAATTCCATTGATGGAAATTCACCACCATTATGAGTTATTAAACATTTAATGGACCTACCAGTGTTGTTTTCCACCAAAGCTCTAAACTGCTTCAAAAAAGTAAATACATCAGCCTTTCCTTTCAACATATAAACCCAAACATTTCTTAAGAAATCAACTATAAAATTTACAAAATATGATGATCCACCATATGAAATAGTAGGGGATGGTCCCCAAACATCAGAATGGATATAATCAAGGATTCCTTCACTGGTGTGTCTTTCGGTTTTAAATCTCTGCCTATTTTGTTTTCCATAAATATAGTGCTCACAGAAATATAACTTTAAATACTTTTGACTACGAAGTAACTTGCGATCGGTTAATACCTTTAATCCCTTTTCACTCATATGGCCTAACCATTGATGCCACAGTCAAACAAAATCACTGTATTTCTCAGAAAACGTTGTCGCATGATCTGACTTAGTTCTTCCTTCTAACAGAAACATGTTACCAACCTTGTTCGCCTTCATAAAAATTAGGATTCCTTTGTATACTTTCATAAATCCACCTTGAGAAATACTCTTATATCCTCCAGTGTCTAAGAATCCCAAATAAATAAGGTTATTCCTAAGCTCAAGTACATGTCTCACATCAATTAGTATTTTAACAGTTCCATCAAACATCTTAATTGGAATGCTACCAATTCCCACAACTTTACATGAGATATAATTTCCCATGTAAACTATTTCATCATCTATAGACTGGTAAGTAACAAACCAGTGTCTATGAAGACACATGTGATTTGAAGAACATGAATCTAATAACCATTGTTTATCATGACATGAACCAATACTAATTGATAAAATTTCACTAGTCATACCTGAACCTATTGTTGAACATGTTTCAGTTGCGTTTTCTTCCTTTGTCTCCTTTGGAGGGTCTTCTTTGGAGGCTTGTTGTCTCTTCCAACAATCCTTCTTTAGGTGTCCCGATTTTCCACAAAACTAACACTTAAGATTTCTCTTTTTACCCTTCAACTTTCACCAAGAGAAATCCCTATGACCCTTTCCTCTTTCTTTAGGTCTGCCTCTGACCATCTTCGCCTCAGATGTAGAGGTTTCTGAATTGATTTTCTTCCTTGTTTCATCATACAATAGTGCTCCAACAATAACATCAAACTCAATACTTTTTTTTGTGTTGAAACTAATAGAGGTAACAAAGTGATCCCATGACGTGGGAAAATAACACAATAATGTAATTGCCTTGTCTTCAGAATCGAATTTTAATCCCATGTTGGTCAACTGAACTAAGAGAGTATTAAAAGTATTTAAATGATCATCTATTTTCGTACCTTACTTCATGTGCAAACTATACAATTTCCTTTTCAAAGGATTTCGTCATGTACAAGCTTTCTAGCTTCGTCCATAAACCAATTGTTGTCTTCTCCACAACAATGTTGAACATAACATCATTGGCCAAACACAATCATATGGAACTCAGTGCTCTCACATCAATCTCATCCCAGTCTTCATATGTTATGGTCATGGTTTGATTTTATTTTCCCAAAAGCACCTTCACCATGCCTTGTTGCACGAGAAGATCATGCATCTTAACCTTCCAGATCTTGAAATTGTTCTTGCCATTGAACTTCTCGATTTCGAATTTAGCACTCTACATTTTCACCATTAGAAAAGGAAAAAATTCCACAACACCACTTCTTATAATAACCAAGGCCCTTAAAAATATATATATATAATAATGTGGAGGAATAATGGTATAAACTCCACAAGGTTTAATAAAAAAGTTTAATAAAAAAAACTTTTTACTTAAAAATTCACCTTTTAATAAAAAGCCTTTTAATAAAAAATCACCTTTACTTTCATTCCTCCACCTTTTTGAATTGTTTTAAACATTCACATCACTACCATGTCATGCATAAGAAGAAAAAGTCAATCCTTCAACTTTTAATAAAAAATTCAACCTTTCATACCTTTCATACTTTGCAAACACTTTGATTTATACCATGCAAATTTTAGAGGGAGTCGTCGCACCTCCCGATGCAGCTTCCCCATGACATGCATCAATGGGTTGTCATACATCTAAATAAAACTAGGATGTGATGGTGTCAATTGGTCATCACCCCTCTCGATACAAATAAGGTGTGACGATCTTAGGAATTTTTGAGCTTCTAAATTTCAACTAATGGGCTGTTGCACCTTCCAAGAAGAGGCCCTTGTGATGATGTGGAAATTGACGCACCATACATAGGTTTCTCTCTTGGGACTCCTCCAAAAATTGCCTTTGAAGTTTTGATGCCCTTGACACCCTCTCCTCCAACCTACTCTGATACCACTTGTTATATTTGTAAATGTGGAAACACAAATATCATAAGACATGCATAGTCACACAGAATTAAAAGACAAAGAGATTTACGTGGTTCATGCAAGATTTGGGCTACATCCACCAAGAGAAGGCATCAGTTGTCTTATTATTTAGATCATGGAGATTACAACAACTCACTAACACTCATTGTCTGCCTCTATGGGCTTACATAAATTTATATACATTTACACAGGAAAACTGATTATTAAATGCAATCTCATCCATATTCTAACTTGGCCTTATTGGTTACAACCAACACTAGATTATAGGATCTGAAATACTAATCCTGGAGGAATTCGTTGTCACCATTTTCCAACACAATCAATGTATTGCTATCCAATCAATATAAGAATTTCACAAGTTAATAAATTCGCAAGTCAAGAAACTATCAATTAATAAAATAAAAATGCCTCCATATAAAGTGACAGTACCTATAATTTACAATAGCAGTCACTACATCAAGAAAACACGGTCAATAAATTACACCGCAGTCAACACATGTAAATCACTGTCAAAATACCAAACCAAGAACTGGGATTCATCATTAAAATCATAGGGATGATACCCAACAAGTGTTGGGATTTGTCAATAAAAATCGCATTGGTTATACCAATCAAGTGTTGGGTAATATGTCAAGAAATCGCAGGGATAAAGCACAAATATAGTCAACACAAACACAGAGATACTCAACACAATAAGAATCAAGTACCAATCATTCGACAACGAAACAATCAAAGCACAAGGATACACAATCACAAGAAGGGCACAAGGATTAGAGATCAATCAGAAGGGAAAACGTAGAGATAAGTAAAGGATAGATGGCTGGGAAAAAATTATCCTTCACTCATCATCCATAAAGAAGGACATTTGAATCTATAGGTCTTTAAACAATGAAGTGACGACCATCGATTCGGCTCCTGGACGACTGCTCAAGCACGGACTAATGACTAAAGGGATAAGGGATGGAAGATAAAAACACAATCTCTTCATAATAATCAATAAACCCACATAGAGAAGTTATTGCAATGATAATTTTGGTTAACCAAGGGAAATCAAATCTAAAACAGTGAGCATAAGGTTTGGATGACTATAAGTTGTTGATCATAAAACGTTGAATAAAACATAATCTTAACCCATTAGAAGTACAGTACTAAAAGCGCAAAACAATATTAACCTACCATTCAAAATAGATGCATGCATACCATAACCTAATGAGAAATCTCTGAGTTGTTGTCTCATGCAATCTTTGTCTAGCTCCCTCTTGCCGACCGATGTGACCTCACCGGTACCTCCCATACAACGCTAGGGGTACTCTTCTCCCCCCTGAGGCCCCTGAGCTGTAAATGGGTGACGCACACAAAACCAGAGAACTGCTAGCACCCATCTCGCCTCGCAAGATCGAGCTACCACTCATTACCTGAGTTGGGTATCCCAACTCCCACAAAAGAAAGTTCAGTCAAGGAAAAATTCAGCAGTGTAACGTTACGCATAAAGATGATATCCATACTCCTCCTCCTCCATCCTTTTTATATATTTTTTAAGCAATTAGTTTACCAAATTCTCATTAAATTCCATATTCATTTAATTATTTAGGGAAAACCTCCCCTGTACACATGTCACCCATCCCCTAGTTGCACAAGAAAATTAATTTTATTAATTATTTAATTATTCCTATTTCCCTCACCCACCTAAAAGTATTCCTAAAAATTCTCCTAGGTGTCCCAATATTCCCTTACAAATCTTAAATGACTCACCTTACTTAATTCCTAATTGAGTTCATAAATAGCAAGTTCCTAAGGCAAGATTCCTTACTAAGTTAGACATTTAGTGTTTTCTTTATGTTTCCCCTTTTCTTTAGGTTTTCCCCTTTTTATTTAAGTTTCTTATTTCTTTTAAGTTTCCCTCTTTTTCCTTTTTAACTAAAAGTCAATTTAGAAAGTGTAGATAAAACAACTATTTACCCTATTTTCATTTTAACAAAAATTAAATGAGCAAAAATAGATAAAAAAAAACAATTCCATTTTTTAAATTTTAATCCTCCAAGATAATTTGACTTTAATAAATTAATTTGAATTTCTTACCCACCTTCTTGTTACATGTTTGTTTATTATTATTATTATTATTATTGTTTGACCACAAGTTCTACTTAGACCTAGGTTTTAATTTCACTAGGTTGGGCGACATTTTCATTCAGGAAAAAATATTTTTAAATCTTACGTATCACATCATTCATTTTAAGGCTGACTAGGTTTATTTACTTAATAGTTAAAATCACGACGTTCCCTTTAGGACGCACTACGCAATCCAAGGGTTCCACCCACCTCATTTAATTTTACTTGCACGACATGTCCTTCAGGACACACTACTTCTCCAAGGGTTCCACTCACCTCTTTACGTTTTCCTTGCACGACGTTCCATTCAGGACGCACTATGTGCTCCAAGGGTGCCACTCACCTCTTTCCATTTTCCTTGTGTGATGTTCCCTTTAGGATGCACTACATGCTCCAAGGGTGCCACTTGCCTCTTTCTGTTTTCCTTGCGTGACGTTCCCTTCAGTACGCACTACGTGCTCCAAGGGTGCCACTCGCCTCTTTCTATTTTACTTGCGTGACGTGCCCTTCAAGATGAAATACATTCTCCAAGGGTGCCACTTGTCTCTTGACTAAACTTTGGTAGACATAAAAAACCCCTAGATTCAATACTCCACCAGGTGATCTTGTGGGAGACTAAGGTCATTGAAGGAATAAGACCCCTTCCTTATTGCACGCCCCTTAGAATCATTGTGAGTGACTATCACAGTCTTCCCTCACGACATCGTGGGTATTCTTGAACTAGGTAATCGTTAACCTATAGTTCGATCCACAGCGGGAGTGATAGTAGGCTATGGGAGGGCTTCTATCCACACCTCTCCCTCAAGTCTTTGGTTGTCCTTCGTGACCCCTCTACTCCACATGTGAGTCTGGTCAACAATACATCGTCATCCTGCATCCATTAATGAATCATGTCAGCAAAAATAATCAAACATCATAACATCTAACCATATGTACATGTGTCACATCTATAACATGCAGACCCAACAGTCCTCTCCCTGACTCAATCCTGAGTCCAAGGGGTTTCATCGATGCCTCTGCATCCTCAATTTCCAAAGTCCTGCACACTCAAAAGAACCCATTCAATAGCACTTGTCTATGTGAATACAACAAAATAACATATCATCAATCCATAATGTCTCATAATCATAATAGAACGATTGATAGTATAATAATCTGGATCACTTGCAAGCAACTATCATCAAGGATAAGTTTTCTCAGTGTGCACGAGAGCGGCATGCTACAGTTTCACACTTCTGTTACTCATGATTTTGGTCGTCATGATGATGTATTGATTATGGTGTACTCAGGCTCTTCATTAGAACTTTCTCCAGAGAAAAGTTACCTTCATCTCTTTTTAGAAATCATATTTTTGAAGAAGGTTCGCAGGCTACCAATACTTTTTCCTGTGAGAATGCATGATTCTTGAAGGCTTCTTTAAGCTAGGGTGCGAGAAGTTCGCACTGTGTCTAACTACTAGGGTGTGAACTCTTTCTAAAGAAGGGAAAAAGATGAATTCTCGAAGCTTCTAGAAGGGAATCTTCTAGAAGGATGAGATGGCATTCGAATGGTTATCTAAGTACTGGTTTTCCTGATATTTTGGGATCATTCCTATCCAAGTAACTAATTCATTCTCTCTTATATATTGAGGAGATTCCCATGGAAGAGGTTAGCAAGCAAACAAGCAAGAGATTTATTGGAGGATTAGTGAAATACTATGTGAAGGAATGAAGCTACAACAACTAGAGAACTCCAGCAAGGTTATCAAAAGTGGTTGATCTTCTTCATGCAAGTGAGAAAGTGTGTGTGTCAGAGCCAGGAGCCATTGAAAGGAGGTTTGCAACATCAAGGCTCAGGTTGTAATCTTTGCTTTCCATCAATATAATAYAGTAATATGTCCCTTTCCCATAAAKTTAAGTYTACTTTATTGTATAACTCCTTGATCATATACATCRATTAACTGTTGAATATATTGAGTTGTTTTTACTTCAATTGGTTTGAGTTGTTTTGGTCTTGATAGCACAAGAGCATTGGAGCGAAGCTGGAACAACAAAGACCTAAGGAAGCGATCATAAGGTATGTTTATGATTCTTGCCTCCTATTTCATTCAATAGTTAAAATCTAGGGAAAGAGCATTATTTTGTCTTGTTTTGTTCTAGATCCAGGTGGATCTAGGGAGATCGGTTTGTGTCCGCACTTACAGATTTATCCAATAACAAAATTGGTGACTCCACTGGGGACAATCCCTTTTTCTTTGTGGCCTTTTGCGTTTTTCTGTGGCCATTTGCTCTAGTTTCATTTTTCTCCTGTCTTATCAGTCTCTGAGTCTTCAGGATATCCTGATAGACCTTCTGAGTCTAGAAGCCTTTTTGAATTTTGCTTCAATTTTCAAATTTTTTGTTATGTTCAGGAGTTCTCGCACTGCAATCCATTGCAGCCTGCGAGAATTTGGAGGGTTTGCACCCTGCACATAAGTTTCAGTGCGAGAACCTCGCACCTTGCTAAAGGGTCATCTGCGAGAATCATAGATTCTCGCACTGTGTAACACTGCTTGCCTGCGAACAAGATTTTTCAAAATTTTGAAATTGAATTTTTGTTTTTCTAAATTGCTCAGATCAGTTGAATTACCTCTTTTGGGTTTCTTGGATCATTGATTGATATGTTTCTTGCTTTAGTTTTCATGCATGAACAGTTTTAAGGTTTCAAGGTTTTTCTTGCCCTTTGTGTCTTGACTTTGGTTTCTTGACTCTTATTGTCAAAATCATTCTCTCTGACTTCCAGAGTTGAGTGTGTCTGATTGATTGAGAACCAGTGATTGGTTGAAAGTTGAGTACTTGATTTTTCTCATTTGATTATTGGTTTGAAAGAAAATTTTTGTTTGCATTGAGAAGACTCTTTGATTTGCTCTTTGTTTGTTCTTTCATTGAAAGAGTTGATTGGGTTGTTATTGCTTGATTCTTTATGATTTGATTTTCTGCTCTCTCATTGGTATAGTGAGAGTTGTTTTTGGAAAGTGAACAACATGTTTTTCTTTCAAGAAATTGTTTTTGTCTTTTAGAAAACATTGAAAATAAAAATTTAGAGATTGTTGAAGTTTTTGAACAAGACACATAAAGAATTGTCATTTGCTAAATGATTGTTTGTGTTGGCATATGGAAGGAAATTTTGCATTGTAGTACAAGGTTGATCTTGAAAATTTTTCTCTCTCCCATATATAGGATTCATTGAAAGAAAAGTTATACATTTCATTATCATCCTTGCATCATTGGGTCAGAGTCATACAACACGATTTTCACTTCTGTTACCTTTGACTAAACAACATCTTTTAAAAAACACTACGTAATCTTAAAATTTATCTAGTGACTCTTTTCTAGGGCTCTTGTACACCAACATTTAGCTAGGCTAGTGCTTTGGAGTAGGAAGAGAGATACACTCTCCAAAATCTCAAAACACACAATATCATCTTGAGTTAGGGAGTGTTAAATTCCATTTGCAACATATTGTCCTAGGAAGCCCTTCTAACACAAGGGTCAAGCACTAGGTCGCATTGGTGTTGGTAGAGTTACTCACCCTGCTTTGTTGATATCAGTGTAGAGATTGCACGTATTACGGGGGTCACTCAGAGGTATACCCACAATGATGAGTGGAAGCCTTTTGAGTTGATTTCGGGCTAGATACCCTGCCCTTGCGTGTGGATCGGACTGTCGACTGTTCCCCTAGGCTGTACTGTTGTTTGTGCTGACCTTAGTGGTCTATCTCTCTAGGTTCTTACCCAAGGTGACTGTGAAGGAGAAAGTCTTCACGGTACCTAGAATTGACGTTGATCAAACTCACTCGGGCTCCTTGGAGGGTATACCCACGATTATGTGTGGGATCTTGCACCAGGGTGTAAGTCCGTTAAGCAGTTCGTCAGCGTAACTTTTCCACCCTAGCCCCGCCCCTTCTTGTCTCGTTGTTGTGACGTTGGATTTCGTCACCAACTAGTGGCTTCAAAATTAGAAGGTCTTGTCTTCTTGGTGATTGCTTCCTAGATTTTGTTTACTAGCGCATGTTGTTTGTTTCTTGAAGTTGACCATAGGAGTTTCTTCACAGAGCTTGTTACTTGTTCACAATAGCTCCCCCACGTCGCTCACGTAGAATGCAAGGTTTATCTCCAGAGCATCTGGACGAGTCACAACCTTTGCCTACAGCTACACCTGAGGATTCTCCTCAGCACGGTGACACTGCAGTTGTTACCACACCCCAAGTGGACTCAACTGAATCTCTAGAACCTTTCCGAATTACTAATAATAGAGAATACTATCGAATTCTCCATGGTGAACAACCTTTTGTGCGATTAAATTCTGCTGGAGACGTAGTTGTTACCTCTTCTGGATCACCCGTTGGGCCCTTTCCTGGTGAAGAAGGCCAAGATCCTTTTTGGTCAGAAGACATCCACATGCCACTCTTTAGTCCTAAGTCGCCTGTCGTCTCCGAAATTAACCCTCCAGTGTTTTCTGAGACTGAGACGGTCCCGGTGAATACTACTTATCACTTTACTCTTCCTGCCGAGATGGCCCATCTCGCAAATACTACGAGTGTCCCAACCGAGATTACTGCAGCTAATATTGCTCCTATCAATACCCAGCGAATGCCTAATGTCACTATTCTGGGCATCCTATTCCCGATTTTATTCAAACACTCCCTCAATTTCCTTTCGGCAATCCTAATCCTAGTAGCATTATACCTACCGTTGCACCGAACTTGCAGATTCCCGTTGGTGGACAAGGTGGTACGATTCCATTTCCTCCTCCCGGACATAATCCACTTACTACATAGCCTATGATTGGCACACAACTTCCGGTTGGAACTCCACCTACGATAGGGGGACCGACCCCACCTTTCAGACAAAATATACCTTCTACTTTGGCCCAGTATTGGAATCAGATGCTACAAAATCTTCCTCAAATGACTGGGGGGAAACAACCTGTCCCTACTATAAGCCAACCATATCCAGGTATACCAAATACTATTTGGGGTACGAATGCTCAAACTCATGTCCCCACTCAAGGTTATAATCCTTCGAGCTACTATCCTCTCCAACCACCACCGAATCAGCCAGGGTCTTCCTATTATGGGCAGACTGCATATGGTCCTACTGGTTTTCCAACAGGGCTTCCACCCCAAAGTCACCATTACCCACAGGTGAATCGACAGTTACCTTTTCTTGCTACTTTGGATTTTCCAGATTTGTCTAGAATTCTAAATGATCCTATTCGTCACTCTCCCCAATGGCCTCTTATTCCAGCTAAGCTTCCCTCGAACTTCCTGAATTTCGATGGAAAAGTGGGAGAGGACCCGAACAATCACGTTATGAATTTTCACCTATGGTGTTCATCTAACTCATTGATGGATGACTCCATTTGCTTACGTCTTTTTCAACGAACCCTTACCGGTTCTACTGCGAAGTGGTATATTGAATTGCCACGAGGTTTCTTCTCTGATTTCAACACCCTAGCTATGGATTTTCTTACACATTACCAGTTACCGATCTGTTATGATACTGGGATTGAGATTTTGACTTCTTTCAAACAGACTAAAGGCACTCATATTTCGGATCATATCCATGAGTGGCGACGACGTCGACATCTCATTAAACTTGAACTCCCTGATCAGTTACTGGCCGAATGGTTTACAAAGTCATTTGTGAATGAAATCGGTAAGGATATTTCCATGGGTGGCGTTTTCACAGAAGAGAAAGCTATAAGTCGTGCTCAATATCTTGATCTTGTTTATTCGCAAACGGGAACACTTTATGATTTATTACCTGAGTTACCTCATCCTGGTACTTCCAGCACTTCAACTACTCCCGCTGCCTCACATGCAGCTGACGGTGTGATTGGTTCTGCTCTAGCCCAATCACATTCTATTTCAAGCTCCAATCCTAAGTCTACTACTTCTAATGTTCAAAATGCTCCGTCTCCTGCCAGTTCCACTAGTAAAACTTCTGAGGTGAACGTCGTTCAATCTACCCCGACTGGTAAAAATAAATCCAACAAAGGGAGAGGCAAGAATAAGGAGAGAAAAAATAATAATCAAACTGAATAGCCTAAAAATACCCCTGTTGAAGATCAGGATAAGCGCAAACCCCGCTACCCTTTCCTTATCTGTGGTGATGATCACTACACAAAGGATTTTCCGAGACGTGTCAAGGTTACTAAGTTTCTTCAAGGGACCTCAAATCCATCTACACCGGCAGTCTTGTCCAAACCCTTCCCATCTCAACAACAGGCTCAGTTGGTCATCCATGACCAACCATCTACTTATACCACATCTTATGTTTTGATGTGTACTGGTGATTCCAAGCAAAACAATGTTGCACTCACGACTAGAGCCAAAGATTATACTCCATCTAAGGAGAAGGTTGACGATTCACCTTTTATTTTGGTACAACCCTCTCCACCGACTCCACCTACAAATAGTCCTCTTCATCTCGAACGACCGAGCCTTGATATAGTCTTACGACCCCCTAAGGGTGTTGTTCGCAAGTAAGCTTTCAATCCTCATGCTCATGCGGCCCAGAACTACAGTATTGTGGAAGATCTGGCCTAGGCACCTTCAACAATGTCAGCCCTTGAAGTCCTTTAGTCTTGTCCTGCACAACAGAAGGCACTGTTGAAAGCTATAGGTGGAATTGACCCTACAGACACGAATTTAATAGTCTTTGACTTGGATGATCACATTCCACGGTTACCCCCGCAACTTGCATTCCAGATACAAGTTTTTGTCTCTGACAAGAACATTTGTTGAACTGTAATTGACGAGGGTGCCTCAACGTGTTTAATGTCTTTTGCTTGTTGGAAAGCCATTGGCTCTCCTCCCTTCAACAAATCACAAAATACTTTGAAAGCCTTCAATGGATTTGGTTTTAAGCATTACGGTGTTCTTCCATCGTTACCTGTTACTCTAGACGGTCAGACAGTCCAAGTTGAAGTGGAAGTTTTTGATGCTCCCCTTGATTATAATCTTCTGCTTGGTCGTAGCTAGATAGATTCCATGCGTGCAGTTGTGTCAACACTTTTCCGTGTAGTAACATTTCCTCATCAAGGGAAGGTTGTTACAGTTGACCAACTTTCCTTCTTTAATTCCAATACTCGTACTGGAAATGTGTCATTTATAGCTAAGACACTGCCGGGTTATGAGAATGTCGGTGTCAGCCTTTTAAAGGACTCTTCGTTAATGGGTACTTTCCCCATTCCACCACCCGATGATCTACGCCCGTCAATTTCTTTTATCAACATGATATCCACTATACCTCATGAACTTCCCGTGTCTTATGACCCTTGGATAGTCCCTGACCCTGGAGATCACACTCATTTCGGCGATGTCATGCCATTAAGTCCGGTTGAGTCTGCTTATTAGGCCATTCAATCGGCAACACCTTCTTCCTCCTCTTTTGATGAGTTGTTTCCCGATCCTTTCCATGTCATTTTTCCCACTGACGAGATGATCATGTCGGTCATGGAAGACACTCCTTGGGATGATGGGCATCATCGTTCCATACTCTTTCTGGAACAACACACTCTCGAGAACTACCAACGGATTTCGGCTTAGTCGACTGTTGTGGTCATATCGACCATTCCCGACTCTACACATGATGTGTTTGCCGAAGGGAACCTCAATAATATATCTCCCGCGATTCCCATTGACATATCAGTTAAACTTGGGATAGTTGAAAATGTTCACATTGGAGCTTCGTGTTCTCAGGATGAAATCGTCACCTATACATCCTTGTTCAAAGAATTCTGTGACATCTTTGCCTAGAGATACGAAGAGATGCCTGGTATCGACCCTGCTATTGTTGTACATGAGATAAAGACATACCCTGGAGCTAAACCAGTCCGGCAACGCCTTCATCATGTCCACCCACGTAAATCTACAGCTATCAAAATCGAAGTTGAAAAAATTCTAAAATCCGGTTTTATTTATCCGGTGGCTCTGACAGAATGGGTTTCCAATCCTATTCCAATTGATAAAAAAAGGTGGCAGTATTCGTGTATGTGTTGATTATCGAGATATAAACAAAGCATGTCCGAAAGACAATTTTCCAACCCCTTTTGTCGACCAGATTGTCGATGACTGTGCCGGCAGTGAAATCTTTTCTCTAATGGATGGTTTCTCCGGCTATAATCAAATTAACATCGCTCCCGAGGACCAACATAAAACTTCTTTTATATGTCCTTGGGGTACTTTTTCCTATATGAAACTCTCGTTCGGTCTTAAGAATGCTGGCGCGATGTTTCAACGTGCTATGTCTTATGCTTTTCATGATATAAAACATATCGTTCAACCCTAGTTGGATGATTTACCAGCTCATTCTCTACGCCGAGTCAATCACCCCACTCATCTCCGAGCCATTTTCGTTCGTTGTCGGTTCTATCTTATTCGTTTAAATCCTCATAAATGCATTTTTTGCATAGAATCCGGTTGTCTTCTAGGTTTCATCGTTTCACGTCAAGGGATCCGGGTAGATCCTCTTAAGGTTGAGGCGATTCTTAATCTCCCTCCTCCTCCTACACTGCATCAGTTGCAAAGTTTGTAGGGGAAAGCAAACTTTCTTCGTCGTTTCATCCCTAATTACGTCGAAATTACTCGTGGTTTTACTCGACTGTTAAAGAAAGATGCAGAATTCGTCTGGGATACTGTGGCCAACAATGCTTTCGAGGCTTTGAAGTTGTCCCTCACACGAGCTCTGCTTCTCTTTCCTCCTGATTATAGTCGTGATTATTTTCTTTATCTTGTTGCCTCCTAGTATACTATTGGCATGGTGCTTGTCCAAGAGGATGATAAGGGCGACGAGCATGTTGTTTATTACTTGATTCGAAGTCTCACATCCACTGAAATCAAGTATCAACATGTTGAAAAACTGGCCTTGGCTGTCATTCAAGCCGTTCAACGCTTCCGGCATTATATTCTCTCTAGGAAAACTACAGTGATTTCTCATTGCAACCCTATGCAACACATTTTGACATTTCAATTGCTAGGGGGAAAGTACTCCAAATGGATTGTCATACTCCAGGAGTTTGACTTGGAATTCGATCGCGCCATGTCTAAGAAATCCTTAGTTTTTGCTGAGTTAATATGTTATTTTCCTCATTCTGCCACGGAAAATGTAGCAGTAGATTCATTACCTGATGAATCTATTTTCCTAATTAGTATTGACGATATTTGGTACGGAGATATCATTATATATCTCCAAACCTAGACTTTCTGGCCTACTTTTTCTAGCTCTGAACGACGTCGCGTCCATTATCAAGCACGTCAATACATTATTCTCGGCGATACTCTTTACCATCGGGGTATTGACTCTATTTTTCGACGTTGTCTGACTTTTGACGAAGCCGAGAAAGCTCTAAATGACTGCCATTCCGGAGCATGTGGTGGTCATATGTCTGGGTATGCTACTGCCCAGAAGATATTACGCACAGGTTATTTTTGGCCTTCCTTGTTCAACGACTGCATTACTGTCATCCAGAAATGCCATGCCTGCCAGACCTACAATCAGAAAATTCGGTCACATCCTGCTCCTCTTCATCCTGTAGTCTCAGTTGGTCCTTTTGCAAAATGGGGCATTGATTTCATGACATGTCACCCTCACTCGGCCGGGGGGCATGGTTATATCATTGTAGCTATTGATTACTTTACAAAATGGGCCGAGGTGATGCCAACATTCGATAATACTGGAAAGACTGCAGCGTTGTTTCTTTTTAACCATGTCATAGCTCGTTTTGGTGTTCCTCAAGCTATCGTTACTGATCATGGTAGTCATTTTAGGAATTTTATGATGTATGAACTTGCGGAAAAGTTGGGTCTTCATCATGATAACTCAACACCTTATTATCTGCAAGCTAATGGCCAGGTCGAAGAAATAAACAAAGTTCTGATAACTATGCTTCGACGGATGATAGGAATTCATAAAACAAGCTAGCACATGATGTTTTTTTCGACATTATGGGCATACGAGAAATCTGTTAAATCCGCTACGGGGTTTACGCCTTTTCGATTGGTCTATGGTGTGGAAGCCACTCTTCCTATAGAATGCAAGATACCTTCTTTGAAGCTAGATGTCGAACTCTTACCCAATACTTCTGCTGAAGAAGAACGCCTATTGTATCTGATGTGATTAGGCAAGACTCGACGTGACACCACTTTAGTAATAGAAACCCAGAAGAAACGTGTCAAGGAACAACATGACAAGCATGTCAAGCATCGTGTTTTCTCTGAAGGCGATCTTGTTCTTCTCTATGAACAGGATCGAGATGTCTTAGGAGCTGGGAAATTCGAACCAATGTGGCAAGGTCCTTATATTGTCCGCCGAGTTTTGGAAAAAGGAGCATATGAGTTGGTCGATTATGATGGTATCCCTTTGAGTGAACCCAAGAATGGGTTGTACTTGAAGAAGTACTATGCATAAGTCATTTGTTCACAAGTACTTGTATTTTTATGTATCATACTTTATGTGTGTTACTTTAGTTTTTTTTTTATGTTATCTGGTCTCTGCCCTTATGTTACATTGTGTTTGATTGCCAGATGTCAGAGTCTTCGCTACCCTATATTGGCTTCGCTGATGGTGCTATCCGTAGTACTCGGAACCTAGCTTCCGCTGCGTGGGAAATCTATGCCCCAACAAACGAACTTATATCTTTACAAGGTGTATGTCTTGTCCTTGCAACCAATAACATCGCAGAGTATAGTGCCGTTATTGAATTATTGGTTGATGCTATCTCACTCGGAATTCGTCATTTGGTTGTGCGACTTGACTCGCAGCTTATAGTACTACAACTAAGTAATATCTACTCTATTCGAAGTCCTACTTTGTTATGGGTATATTTGTGGATTCGCCTCTTGGAACGATATTTTGATCACATTGAATATCAACATATTCCTAGATGTCTTAATACATTAACAGATGCATTGGCTAATTATGTATTGGACAAACATTTAAACCATTTATAAATCAAACACAATAAAATTCACACAATATAAAGTAAACCGATAGAAGCCATCTATATATATAATGATCAAAAGAGTTTGTTTTTTACAAAAAGTTTGTCCGAAGACCAAAATATCAAAAATTGAAGCTTATAGCTTCTACAAAGTGATTTCATGGATGATTTTCACGGTAACACACAACTGCTCTAGCAACTCTACGAAGCAGTCGACCCATAGCTGCTGATACCCCTACAGTGTGACGCTAATCGCGTCGTGGAACCCCTTCCAGAGTCATATCTGGAATGTCTGCTGTCAGGCCCTCTAAACTTTGTTCCACCACCTGATAATCTTTGGCATACTGTGGTATTATTGCTGCTACCTCTCCTCGTCGCTGGATAGGAGAAGTGCCAGGAGGTCTATACGGTCCAACATCTGTGTTATCAACAAACATTTTTGTGTTAGTCTTCGGATAAATATATAAAACCAAAACATTTGAATATGATTAAAATTCAAAAACATTTAAAAAGGGAAAATGTGTGTACTTCTTACCCAGGTCACCCCACTGTGCGTCCACGGGCAGTGATAAATCTGGATCTCCTCGGAAATCCAACCCAGCATAATCATAGTCGTCGACCATCAACATCTGATTTTGCAACCAGTCAAAGAAATTATCATCATATTTGACGATTGGTCCTGCCATGTGGCAGGCCATAAGTCGACACCACCTCAACATCCTTGGATCTCTAGGACCCGAGAAGTCCCACTCAACCTGTAGTCTAAATACAGGGACCCTCTCGAGGAAGAAGGACACCAGCAAAGAACCATACCCAAATTGTTTCAATTCACCTCGCCTGCATTTTGTTAATTGTCTTTTGATACTGCGCAACACTGCATCAGCCCAGTTAAATACTCGGGGCTTAGTACACTCGATGGCATACTGGAAGTAGCTCTGTAATTCCATATGGGGAGAAGAACTCCCAGCCATCCAAGTAATTGTGAAAAGAATAGTGCAGAGAGTTAAGTCTGTTACTCCCCAGATCGCCACTTTCCCTTTCTTTCTTTCGGCCTCGGGTACACAGTATTGATTGCAGCATTCACTCATCTTTAATCCACCGCCTCTACTACCTGTCAGACTGACATAATACCCACGCCTGGACAATCCAATCAAGAATTATATGTCCTCAATGTCAATGGATAATGTGTGATCTCCTACATTGAAAACTTGTTGATCTGGGTCCCACATACGGACCAGGTACTCCAGTAGTCTGACTTGGGCCCTCATGCACGGGATGCGAAAATATTTTAAGAGCCCACAATCTCTCAATGCAGCTATGGTGGGAGGATGATTCTTGGCATTTACATTATCCTCCTCATGTTCTCGTTCTCGCCTCTCAAGCACCATGTTTCTGGATATTTATCTGCACAAGGAACATAGAAGGAGGATTAGTGATTTTGTTCATGATCTAAATCTTTTTCATTGGCTAAATATTTAAAAAAAAATTGAGTTATGCGCTGCTCGCAGGTGTCTTATTGAAACAGTGTGAACACCTCGCAGGTGACTCAAGGTTCACCTGCGAGAACGCATCATTCTCGCAGGTCCCGTATGGGCTGCCTACGAGAATGTCTATGCACATGTAGGGTTTCAAAAGCCACTTAAAAATGAAAAATTAACCAATGAAATCAAAATTTTAAACCATGAAAATTTCAAGAAACAAGAGCTTACCTTAATGCTGCAGACGGCTCGTCAAATGATCTCTTGTAGCTCCTAGAAATAAACGCTGAATTCGGAGGGTAAAAAGGGGGTTTTTGGAACTCAATATTGAAAATGTGAAATGATATGGTAAAAATGTGTATTTACTCATTTAATTTACTTTTTACTATGTCATTTTTGTGTTTTTATGTTTATCTATTGTTTAAACCTAATTACTAATATCAAGATGAGTGTAATGACTTGCAGGTGTGTTGACAGTGATGATTATATACAAGGATATGGACATATTTTTCTTCGTAATGGTGTGTTTTTTATTGTTTTTCATGGTTTTTACATAAAACCTCGAGCATCGTTTTTGTCCGTTCTTATGCTCGTAAATACAAGAGAACGTAATCGAGCATAGTTTTATCACTTTTTCGGGTTCAACAAGGTTATACGAAAAAAGAACCCCTCTGGAGTCCTCTTTAAGCTTTTTTCATACTCTCTAAACATGAAAAGATCGTCGAGCGACCTTTCTATCTTCACGCTCGCTAAAGTATTTGAAATATGCGTCTGGTGAGCGATAATTTCTCTCTTTTTCGATCTCGTCCAGACTATTTTACGAAAAAGGAACTGAGAGATTTCTCTTTTAAGTGTTTTTCCCAAACTCTATAATCTTGAAAAACCTTCGAGTTTACTATCTCTGGACTCGTTAAACAAACATTGACAGACCCGTGATGGGACTGAACCACTCCTTCTTAGGGTTCGTTAAACATACTCCGAGGGACTCGTTCGAAGGATGAGCTTATATCAACAAGCATATGTGATCCTCTTTAAGCTTGTGTAAAAATAAAGAGGTACTTGCCAGAAATGGTGGGGGAAAATTTGGGAAAGGGATATGTTTCATCTTTGTATTGATTGGAAGTAAGTGTCGCTCTTGAACATGACACCCCCTATTCATCATTTGAAACCGGTTTGGGAAATCCATTTGCCTCTCTTCCGATTAATTACAAGTTCATTATGTGTGTCATATTTGAGTCAATGCTGCCAAATCATTGGTCATGTCATTCATATGTTCAAGAGAAGTCCATTTGAAACCTATATTGATTTGGCCATCTGAAGTTATCCATTCTCTCTGTGTCAGCCTTCCCTGTGTCTAGTCCAATTTGCAACATGCTCTGTTTCACTTTCAAACTCTGTTACTCATTTCGTGTCATTGATGGGGGATACATCAAGGCCCTCCTGTGACGAGTTTTGTTTCGTCGAATTCAGCTCATTATCCGGAATCAAGACTTAGAAATTATTTAGTACCTTGGAACTTGCATACCTCAATGGCAGGTTTCCTCGATTTCGATAGTGGGTTTACATCATTGACCCCTGATCGAAAGATTCCATCGCGTGTTTGACATCAACTCATTTATTCACACTCAATGGATTGTACTATAGTACCTTGGGAGTCATTGACATCAATGGTGATTTCCCTCGCACTTGTTAATGGTTACATCAATGACCAGTAATCAAGTGGTTTCTACCATGTTCGACTTCAACACATGTAATCACATGGTTAGATTTGTACTTTGGGGGACAAGATTGAAGACCCTGGATATTATCTTTGTAATCCAGGTTGCGATGGAGTATGTATAATTGGCGACACATAGATCCACTGTGTATGTTTCGTGGCTATGTCGTTTTGATTTGAAATCTCTCACATAAATCCACAGTGTATTCAGGTGGCTATGCTATATTTTGACGGCATGGATCCACAGTGTATGATTGGTGGCCACGACCCATGTCTACAATGTCATCAGTCTGTGATCTGAGTATGGGAATGCCTACCTCAGAATTGATATATATGATACTCTGCAGATGTTTGATTGTTCGTAGGTTTCCGATTATATGTGCTCCTGGTTCTCGACACACACATGCAGCTTACAAAGTCTATCGACTGTCACTGGTTCCAATCTTAGACTTTGGGGGGCATTTTTTTACTCATGATTTTGGTCATCATGATGATGTATTGATTATGGTGTACTCAGGCTCTTCATTAGAACTTTCTCCAGAGAAAAGTTACCTTCATCTCTTTTCAGAAATCATATTTTTGAAGAAGGTTCATAGGCTACCAATACATTTGCCTACGAGAATGCATGATTCTCGAAGGCTTCTTTAAGCCAGGGTGCGAGAAGTTTGCATTGTGTCTAACTGCTAGGGTGAAAACTCTTTCTAAAGAAGGGAAAAGGATGAATTCTTGAAGCTTCTAGAAGGGAATCTTCTAGAAGGATGAGATGGCATTCGAATGGTTATCTAAGTATTGGTTTTCCTAATATTTTGGGATCATTCCTATCCAAGTAACTAATTCATTCTCTCTTATATATTGAGGGGATTCTCATGGAAGAGGATAGCAAGCAAACAAGCAAGAGATTTATTGGAGGATTAGTGAAATATTGTGTGAAGGACTGAAGCTACAACAACTAGAGAACTCCAGCAAGGTTATCAAAAGTGGTTGATCTTCTTCATGCAAGTGAGAAAGTGTGTGTGTCAGAGCCAAGAGCCATTGAAAGGAGGTTTGCAACATCAAGGCTTAGGTTGTAATCTTTTCTTTCCATCAATATAATATAGTAATATGTCCCTTTCCCATAAAGTTAAGTCTACTTTATTGTATAACTCCTTGATCATATACATCGATTAACTGTTGAATATATTGAGTTGTTTTTACTTCAATTGGTTTGAGTTGTTTTGGTCTTGAAGGCACAAGAGAATTGGAGCGAAGCTGGAACAACAAAGACCTAAGGAAGCGATCATAAGGTATGTTTATGATTCTTGCCTCCTATTTCATTCAATAGTTAAAATCTAGGGAAAGAGTATTATTCTGTCTTGTTTTGTTCTAGATCCAGGTGGATCTAGGGAGATCGGTTTGTGTCCGCACTTACGGATTTATCCAATAACAACTTCATGTTAGGCCAATAATTTTTTTTCTTAAATATGTTGACATTTTCTAGTATCCTAAATGACCAAAATATGGCCTTTTGTGCAATTCGTCAAGAATTTTTGATTTAAATTAGTAGAATTAGGTACATACTGCATGTGTTTTACCCTTATCAATCCATTTTTATCTAAACTCGGATCTATTTTGTTTAATTTTTCTGCATTTTCTTTCAATTATGTTGTTGTTTTGATGTACTTTTCTTCATTACTTATTGCATATTTTATTCTTTGTTTGATGTCATTTTTTTCTTTGCTAACACTTATCTCATAAATTCTGTTAGTCCTCCAATTTAGAGCATCTACAAGTTTGTTTTCTTTACCTTTGATGTGTTCTACTTCAAAATAAAATTTACTTAAAAATTCCAGCCATCTCACTTGCCTTGCTTTCAAATCTGGTTGGCTAAATAAAAAATTTACACCACTGTTGGCGGTTAGTAGAAGAAACCTTCTCCCCATTAAATAATGTCGCCACATTTTCAGAGCATGAATTACAACTACTAATTCCAAATCATGTGTAACGCAATTTCATTCATGTTCTTCAATTTACATGATTCGTAACAGATGAGATATACCTAATAGAAGAGTCTATTCCTACTAGAAGAGTCCTAGATAAGATAGAATACGTAATTGTCGTTGGTGTCCATCTTGTGTTAGGAAACCTCTCAATCCTTCTTTTCTTGCATCCACGTAAACTGTAAAATATTTATCGAGATCCGCTACCCTTAGGATAGGTGTTGTAGTTAATAGTCTTTTTAATTTATCAAAGTTGTCTCGAGACTTTTGTGACCAAGTAAATCTTATTCCCTTTTTCTGTAGGGATGTAATTGGATACGCTGTCTTAGAAAATCCTTCCATAAATCTTAGGTAATAACCGGTAATTCCCATGAATGATATGATGTATGATACATACATAGGGATATTCCATTCCATAATGGCTTTTATCTTTTCTAGATCAATTGGAATACCATCTTCGTATATCATGTGTTCTAGGTACTGTATCTTTCTTTGGTATAATTCGCACTTATCAAACTTCACATACAACTTATGTTTCCTTAAGGTCTGCAATACTCTTTCCATATGTTCTTCATGTTCTTCTTCCGTTTTTGAGTAAACTATAATATCATCGATAAACACCCACACAAATTTATCCAAATATTAACTAAATATAATATTCATCAAACACATAAAGGTTGTTGGTGCATTAGTAAGACCGAACGGAATTACAACAAACTCATAGTGTCTGTAACGTGTTCTAAATGTTGTTTTATTTATATCTTCGTATTTTATTCTGACTTGGTGATAACCAGACCTTAAATCTAACTTAGATAAGATCCTTTCTCCTCTAACTTGGTCAAACAGGTCATTAATTCTGGGTAATGGATACTTATTCTTGATCATCATCTTATTTAGTTGTTGATAGTTAATGCACAGTCTCAAGGTCCCATCTTTCTTTTTAACGAAGAGAACTGGTGCTCCCCAAGGTGAGACAATTGATTTGATATATTCTTTATCTAGCAGTTCTTGCAGCTGAATTTTCAGTTCTATTAATTTAGGTAGACTCATTCTATAAGGTTCCTTAGATATTAGGGAAGATCGAGGTAGTAGATCGATAGAGAAATTTGTCTCTCTTCTTGGAGGTAGTTCTGGTATTTTGTCCACAAATACATCTCTAAACCCATGTAGGACTCCAAAGTCCTCTAAACTGTTTTTTTTTTCCTTTTCTAACAGATTAGTTACCTGAACAACATAAACTTGGAAACCTTTGTTCATACATTTCTTAAACTTCATGGCAGATATCTACCTAACCGAAACTGGTTTTTTGATCCCTTGTATCGTCCTAACAGTGTTGTTTTTATCTCTATAAATAAGTGACTTTTCATAACAATTAAATATTACTTTATGTTTTTCTAACCAGTCCATTCTAATGATTAAATCTTAAGATCCCAAAGGTAAAATGTTCATATCTAACTTTGTACTATGACCGTCTATGCTAAGTTCACATTCAGAAATAAAATTTGTTACCTTTCTCTTGGTCCTTGTTTCTAACTATACTAACCAGGAATTAGCATGCTTTAATTTCTTGAGCTTGTTTAATTCAACTGAACCAAGAGTAACATAACTCAGAATAGCTCCTGGGTCAATTAAAATGGAAATGCGGTTATCATGAATTTTACCTTCAACCTGTAATGTACCCCAAATTCCCAAATATATATATATATTTTTGTTAGGAAACATTAAAGTTCCTTGAATCTCTAACATTGATTGTGACACATAGATAATCTGTTAAACATATCTTAATTCCTTTATTGTATGCATAGCAGATTACCATCGTTATTAGATTATAATCATACACTTATTTATATTGAAGAAAAATGGGACCAGGACTATCATAGTCCTTAGAATAACACCATGTCTATGACAACATATGCTATCCATAAAATATATATATCATTTACCATATATATTATATATTATATAATATGGATATAACCATAATGTTATCCATATTAATATATGTATCATTTACCATATAGGCTATCATATAATACTCACATTAGCTACAACAATATATACATTGTTCAACATACAGATTATTATATGGATACCAAAACACTAATACTATCCACACTATATGTAGATTGTTTAACATACAAAATATTATATGGATACCATAACACATATGACTTTAGTATAACGATATACCTATTGTTTAACATATAGAATCTTATATGTAATTAACATAACATTAATATTATCCCCAACGATATACCTATCGTTTAACCTATAGATTAATATGTAGATACCATAACATCATATGCCCTTTTTATAATGTTACGAACATATACCATAACCATAATGTTAGTAAACCTACCCGACTAGTGACATGGCTCAACATTGAATAGGTTCAAAACCGTTTAATGGAAGATGCTAGGTCGGGTCCTGTGGGCATTTACTTATGGTTGATTCATTAATGGGGAGGCATGTATCGTACCTCCCAGACTTGACACTTACGCAATCGTGCCTAATGAATGCTCTCCATATCCACAACTTCACATGGGAGCGGTAAAGGTGCGTACCTACTGCGTTTACTCCTCTAATGAGGCCCTCGAGCCAGCATTCGTTTATTGTTTCCCCCCTTTGGTCCTATAACAAGAGTTTTTTCTCTATGTTTGAAACACGACTAGTGCACTTTGGTGAGGTTCATATCTTTGGTCCTATAACATGATTTTTGGTCTCTGTGTTGAAACACGACTAGTGTGCAATGAACAAAAACCACAACGCGTACTCAGGGTTCTTTGTGCGCCAAGGTGAGTAACGATTTCATTTTTAAGACCTCTGTATGAATTATTTTGTGAATGAATCCTATGTTTTGATGCAATGTAGAAAATAAAAGAGAGGTCTATGAACAGAACACCTCGTTCTTCTCTCTATGTCTTAGGATTTACATTGTGTTATCGTTGCACCTCCAGAAGTGTTTCCCTCCCGAGGTTCCTCTATGTTTAAGGTTTCAGGACTAGAGGGTTATTGTGTTTACCCCGGTTGGATGTTGTGCTTATACCCCATACTTGTTACAGTTCTTTTGTGGCCCCAAAAAGTTTTAAAGGTTGAACCCTAGTCTGTCTCTTTTCACCATTATAACCCTACTAATCCTATGCTCTGGAACTCGTCCTAAGAATCTGGAGACTTACTACGCTGACTGTTATTATCCCGACTTGTCTAATGTCAAAACTTCATAGGACATCTTCATAATTTATATTATATAGGAATACTAACCCTCTGTGGGGAGTTCAAAATTTACCCTCTGTATAATTATAAATAGTAGTATTAACCCTCTGTGGGGAGTTCAAAATTTACCCTCTGTATAATTATAAATAGTAGTATTAACCCTCTAGGGGAATATGTAATTTACGCTCTGTGTATGTAAATAACATTCTTTAATCCTCTATGGGAATTCAATATTATGCTCTGTGTAGTTTTATTAACACTCCGTGGGAATTCATAATTATGCTCTATGTAATTATATTTAGTTGTATTAATCCTTTGTGGGCATTCATAGATTTTGATCCGTGTAAATACTTATAGCAGTATTAATCCTCTATGGGAATTCATAAATACACTCTATGTAAATATATTAACACTCAGTGGGAATTCGTAAATCTACGCTCTGTGTAAATAGATATATATCAGTATTAATCCTCTGTGGAAATTCATAGATTTAATTTCCATGCATATAATTAGAAATATAACCAAGGTTTTTAAATCATTTGAATACATGGGTCACATCTTATGCGCCTCTTATGAATATGTGAACACAGACAGGTTGCAACCCATGTGCCTCTTTATATTTTAATGAATTAGTGTGAAAATACACAGGGTTCAGAGAAATATAATTATGTGCTTCTTGTTTTCTTAATCTATGCACAGTCTATTTCGATGCTAGTTATTTACTTTCACTTTCTCTCTTTTATAATTGAATTTTTTATGCACGGTTACATGAAATTAATGATGGGGCCCTTTTTTGTTTTGTGAGGGTACCCATCAGTCGATTTTGTGTCCACTCCTCCTCCTTCTGAATTGTGGACACATTGTCACACAAGAACAAGTAGTGATCATGTTCTTCATCAAATTCAAGCTAAGTATTGTCCTTGAATTATTATTAATATTTGATTTCCATTAAAATGCTAGCATAGTTTACTAAACCCTCAAATTTTCTCCTTTTGCAGGTTATACAAATCGAGGAAAGCAGATGAAGGAAAAAATCTCTCTCGAATGGTATTCGAGTTCTGATCTATGCATGCATTACTTCAGTTACAACCGATTCTATGTATACTTTCTTAGAACTATGTTGACAGTATAAGAAGTTGTTGAGTTTGGATTATGTTACTCCAACAGTAATATTTTGAACAGTGAACGATTGAATACAATAGTTTCTTTTGTCTAATGCTTTGAGTTCCTCACTATATTTATGTGGTAATAAAGAATGTATTCGAATTGTTATTCATTCTGTCGATTCTCTATGGTATTTGTGTATGAACATATTTAAATGGAAATTTGATATAATACAATGGTCAATAGGAACATAAAAAATAGTCATATCATTTCTTTATGCATGAGCACATATATGTTTATATCTATAGAATTAATTATACATGTACGGCCATATTTAATGGCTAATAGGATCATAAAATAGTTATGCCATTTCTTTATGTTTTAGAACCTCTCTCTCTCTCTC